>CM034150.1:330635237-331163313 GCA_019776745.2 Taxus chinensis | reverse complement strand
TCGGTAGAAATTTGTTTAAGTACGTTTAAGGAACCATACAATTAATTAGTTAATGTTTTATAGCCTCCTTTAAGATTTGGTCCATACAAATAAGAGTTTAGGATGTTTTCCTAAGGTAGGTAGAGGATAAGACAATCGAAGCAAGTTCACGTTTTTTGATTTCCAGGTTCTTATAAAGCATGAAGAAATAGCATACATGGAACAAGATTTTATTAATAAAATAAAATGATTAATCATTTAAACAAATAATTGAAAAGTGAAGATCACATTTGATTTCTAAGGTCGCTTATAAAGCGGGAGAAAAGAGCATACATGTGATCTTACAACAATTAAGGAAAAATGTGTTTATTCCCTTAAGAATGCTTAAAAAAATAGATCAACATAAAAAGAAAGAAATAATCTTAAACATGGGTTAGATCTGATGAGGAAAGCAAGCAAAAGTAGAAAAGTGAAAAACACATATAGACTATACTAGTGTGTGTGTAGTAACATTGCTAGCATGTAGAATTTGAGTGCACTAACATTACAGATAACACTAGTGCATTCAACTACACTCATTTACGTTACAAAATACCTCCAAGAACAAACATGTTAAACAAAATGATGAAGAATGAACACTAACACGAGCAATACAATGCTAGCGCAAGGATGAGCAATGCTACCACATGAACTTCGATGGAAATATGTGTTGTGTTGATGGTAGTGTATGGAACGAGATGGAAACACATGAAATGTTAACGATAGTGCACACACTTACAAGCTAGCATAAAATTTTTAATTTTAGCACATAGATCGTGCATGCTAGCGCAACCAGTTCTGGAAAATGCATAAATGTGTAAAAAATGGCCAAAGAAGCTAGTTTTTTTGGTTTTTAGCTTATGTGATTCACCTGGGACCTAAAATTATGACAAAAAGGTTAAATGAAGACAAGAAACACACAAATAAGTTAAATAAAAAAATGATAAACTAAAATAAAAGAAATAACGTAGGGTGTCCCACTGGGTGTGCTAGAATGTGAACAAAGAAATAACCAAATAACTTAAGATAAATAAACAAAAACTAGCTTATACCTTCACTGTAGACTTTTTACAAACCTCAAGATAAGACCGTAGAAGATTTAAGCTTATTTGATTTTGTTAAAGATTGGATTATAGTTTCTTTTGATATTAATCTCGAAAGGTGTTTGCAGATGCTATGAGTAGAGTTCACATGGTATAGGATGTCAAATTGGCAACAGCTGGATGCCAATTTCTCAAAGCTCAAGGGATGGATTGGAAAAGGAAATGGTCAAATTTTATAGCTGAGGGCGAGGACATGAAAATTGGATCTTGGGTTTTAATTGGTCTAAAGTAATAATTATAATTACCTTAAATAATAAGATGACAATTTATGTGTAATTATAGCTTTGCAAGGGAAATTATTATCTTTGAATTCATCTGAGAAGTGGTTATATGAACATTATTACTGCCCCTGCCATTATAAGATTCTGGAAGTAGAGTGAAGTGGAGTGTGAGTAGATAAAACGATTTAATTAAATAACTAAATTAATTAGTATTTAATTGTGATTGACTAATTAACCATTTATTTAATTAAATGTTTAATTATATTAGTTAGAATGGTATAGGAATTAATTTAATTAATTCCAAAGACATATTAGAATTAAATTATTTAATTCCAAAAGGGGATGTTGTGGTAAGATAAAATTAATTTAATTAATTTTGATTGGATAAGAATGGGATATGAATATGTATGTATTTTTAGGGTGTCTATAATAGCCTGTGGGAGTTACTTAAATTTTTTTATGAGAGAGGAAATAGCATATAGTTGATTATTGGTAGAAAAAGTAAATTAATTCAAGGTATTTTACTGAAGACACTCAAATTTGGAAATATATCCTTTGAGACTCTTGATCTTGACATTGCACTATTGTATGGACAAATGTACTCTCTTCACTCTTTCTTAACATACCTTGATAGCACTTCTTGCACTTGTTTATCTTTTCATACCTCTCTTTCATCAGTAAATAAATTTTAATTTCATAAAATTAATCTATAAACATCCATGATTAATCCCACAAAGTCAAAATATACTTTTTTCCTTCCTATCCAAAAACATCAATTTCAGTCAGGATGTAGAATTAAAAATTGACCCTATTGTATGGTTTAGGACCAAGATTTTTTGAAATAGTTCACTCAATTCCATCACATCATTATGAACTAATATAACCCCTTTTTCATCCTTTCATGACATAATAACCTTTGAAAGCATATACAAGAAATAAAATCATACATCATTTAGGGACCTCACACTTTATGAACTCCTCATGTAAAATAAAGTAATAAATGTAATCAAAGATCCCTAAACTATGAAATAACTTATGCACATCCATTAGGGTAGCACCCTTTTCTAATCTCAAATATCCTCCCATGTTTAGGAGTCTCCATATTCATCCTACAAGCAAGTAAATTTACCCTTCCTAAGTATTTGAGCTAGTGTGAAATTGAAATGAAGCATTTTCAAAGCACGGTTGTCAAGTTTTGATTGAACTACGGTAGATATCACATGATACGAGAATGATGTGTGGTTTTATCCCTCTTAAAATTAGTGGAAATATTGGTGGTGCATAGAGTGCCCATAACCCAAAAAAATGTTTGTTAGGAAATCCTTATTGCACTACAAGGTTTTTAGGTTTTGAGAAAAGTTTACATAACCATTCTGAAAGTGAGTGAAGAGGGCCAACATATAATGAAATACATTTCCAAGAAGGTGAAGCACTCAAGAAGTTGTAGACCTATATTCCAAGTAGGTCCAAGACTATAGAAACAATTCAGGATCATATGGATGCTATAGAACAAGTTATACGGTTTTTTTTGGGATCAGTTTCATTAACAAAGAATTTTTTCTTCAAATATTCATGTTACAACACTCAGACCACTTACACTCTTCTATATCCAAAAAAAATCAGCTAAGTGCAATATTTCCCTTCTATTTTGATATTTTCTAGATTAATAGTCACTTTGAAAAGTGTTATTTTGATTTGTGTAATTAATGTTGGAAGTTAATTAAGTAATAATATGCACCTATAACATTATTCATCCTTTTTATGTATGTTAACTAAAATATTTAGAAAAATAAAAGGGTGAGATTCACTCCCAATAAATTGGACTCATGTGGTGAACCCCAATTTTGAATTGAGCATCATGCCTTATTTCCATAGGGTTTCTCTTCTATTTTATTGTGTTTGGGTTTTATGCTTCATCGTGCCAAATCTTCAAGATCATTATCAACACACACACACACACACACACACACACACACACACACACACACACACACACACACACACACATCTTATCCACCTCTTTTGATTCACATACCACCCCTGCTCTCTCTTCTTACTAATTCCATGATGATATATTTGCTAATGTTATTTTTCCTATTAATAAAAATCGTACACAAGGTGATGGTTCTAACACTAATTCCAATCACCATACACAAGATTTTCTTGAGGATGAGGTGAAACACTTATAGAATTTCTTGCATGAATATCCTGAAAACATTGAAATTCTTCTATATGCTGCAAGATACCACAACTCAATCATGCCTCTATGGAAACATCTACTATACCCACCTCTATCGTTCCTACCCCCTTGGGGCCACCTAACATTCCTATGAAAAATGTGTCTGTATATATTCCTGCATCCACTATTGCTACTACATCTCCTATTTATCATCATAATGGCTCACATGCATCTTTATCTAGCATATACAATCTTGAGTCCCTTGTTTATTCTTTACAAGATAAAAGTTTTAATTTGCAACAATGTGTCTCTCATAATTATAATGTTATGTAATATTCTCAATTATTGCATAATCCACTTGCACTTGAAGTTCTCTCATATCCTTTTCCTATTGGTTTTTATGCACCTAAGATTCCTCTCAATGATAAAAAGGGTGATCCCAAAGAGCATCTTATATCATCCCATTTTTCTTGTTTTTACTATGCATCTAATTATATATTTTTTATTAATTTACTCCCTAATATTCTTAAGGAATTTGATTTGTAATGGTTTTATGATCTCCCCACCCATTTTATGCACTC
The DNA here is from genome assembly GCA_019776745.2 of Taxus chinensis. Classification (NCBI taxonomy): domain Eukaryota; kingdom Viridiplantae; phylum Streptophyta; class Pinopsida; order Cupressales; family Taxaceae; genus Taxus; species Taxus chinensis. Next base: position 331,159,211 of record CM034150.1, on the reverse strand, counting down.
TTATTACATTGGTAAATCAAATTTTAGCACAATTTTCAATCAAAATTGGGGATAAGATATCTTATGCACAAATTTCCAAACTCAAACAAGGATATGATGAGCATATCAATTATTATGTATTACATTATAGAATAATGCTTACTAAGATGAACATATTAGCGGAAACTGAGTTACAATACCTTTTTGTTCAAATTTTTCTTCCTCCATTGCAATAATTGGTCATGTTTGATAATTTTAGATCTTTTCACCATCTAAGTCATACACTAAAAGAGTATGAAACTAATCTATTAAACATGCACAATATCAATTATGTTTCTAGCACCCTTAATCCATCATTTATGCCAATTTTAAAAGAAAATCTAATTTCAAAGGAAAATCTAATGACCACAAGGAAACTTTGAACTTGCTTAACCTATTATGATAAAAATAAAACCTACAAGATTACAATTTACAAGGTTACATTATCATACACACATTGTTCTAAATCAATTACTTGAGTGTAATATCATGTCTCTCCCTCCATTGTTTTAGTGTGATATGAGTAAGCCTCAAAGTAATAGCTTCAATGATAATGCTTATTATGATGATCATAGATGCATTGGTCACTCTATAGATAGATGTCTTAAGTTATTCCATGTAATTCATGATCTTATTGAATATAATGTAATTAAATGAGATAAACCCACTGAATCTTCAAAGCCTACTAATAACAATGTGTTGGAGAAATAATTTTTTCACATGGGAAATTTAGGGATCTTTCACCAATGCTCTGGGACTAAGTCTCTTTACTTGAATGGGACAACTCCATTTATTGAAAATAGCAGAATTATGTACACTTTTATAACAACCGAGGGTGATCTTTTGATGAGGGATCACACATGGGTACTTCCCTACACCTATGGAAAAATTCTTGTAGATACTACAAGGTAGGAAATAGATTGAGAGAGAGCTGCAAAAAGAATAGTGAGGAGGGTTTTTCATAGTAAATAACACAGTAGAGTTTATTGTTTAAAACTAGAATACATCCTTAGATTCAATGAAAAGACATCATTTACATAGAACAAGTAACATGATACAAATAACACAAAGTATAAGTGAATACATTCAACAAGTACATGCTCATGGAGTGTAGTTGAGAGGTAGAGGAAACATAGACAAAGGAGTTAGCAGAATTTGATAACGTTTTCCTAGAAAGAATATGGGAACTAGTAAACAAGAATAACCATCCTTAGAAATGAGGAATCTCTCTCAATTTATAACTTTACGATAAAAATTTTCGTATAACCCCCTCATGAATTTTCATGTCCCATCATGTGTGAATTTTCAATTACCCTCAAAAGAGACAATTAAGTACCTTTCTTATAATTTGAGAGAGTACTTTTACACATTACAAATATTTTATTTTCACTTAAGTCAATAGGAAAAAATTTCATTATAACATACAATGAGGAATTAGAAAGGGGGAGAGAAGAGAAGAAATAATGAAGAGAGAAGATAAAATATGTTCCAAAACATGGATGAAGGTTCCTCCACCCTTGATGAAGATTGACTTTGATGATGATTAAAATTAAGCACCTCTATAACACATTTGCACTCATTAAAAAGAGAGGTGGTGAAAACTTGACCACTAAAGACAATGAAGAATTCCTTCCCTCTTAAAAAATCATTTCAACCTTTGAAACGCTAGCATACCTTCAAATTACCAATTTATTGATGCAACTTGATATCATTTTCTGTATAATTCATCATGATGATCCTAACCCTTGGGAAATGAAGAAATAAATGAGATGAGGTGAAGAAAATTCATACCATGTGATTAATCAAGGTGATATATTGGGTGGAATATGATTCTATAATTTTATCAACCCATCTAATGAGGTGAGAAGAACACTGAGACCAAAATACACTATCTTGATCAAAATTGGGGACCAAGATGGCTCCTCTTCTGCTTGATACACAATACCATTGTCCCTCCCTTTACATAATTTTTTCCTCCATGAAGGTTAGGATTATTGAGGTATGTGTAGGAGGAACATCCATGACCATGTTGAGAATTTTCCATACATTTACTATTTTAAGTAAGTTCTTCTCGGGTGACTATTTTTGGCAATTTTGTCGAATTATCATTTATTATCACTTTTCCTCTTGAGGAATGAAATGAGTGACTTGAATCCATTTATAATTTTTATTTAATATTATTATTAAGTGTATTGGATAGGGACTTAATAAAAATATACATTGGCCACAAAGTGTCTGATCGGAGTGAAAATGGTCTCTAAAAATTCCACTTCACACTAGGATGATTTGCTCTAATTTTTGGGGGTTTTTCTTGTCTAGATCTTGTGAAAATGAATATTAAACTTTCATGTATGTTTTTTCTTCTTTAGAAAATTAAGAATGTAAAAAAAACAATCATCCATATCTTCAATCATACTCAATTTCATTGGGTAAGAAACTTCTCATTGGAAAGCTAATTTTTTTGTAGCTCACCGTCTCTGATTTTGAGGCAATTTGGATCACTACAATTTTTTAGATTTGAGGAGACATTTTTCAAGGCTAGAAAATTTGGGAGGATGTAAAAAATGAATTAGATAATTAATTATGGCATGTACATACTCATTCTAAATGCGTTCTCATGGAAAATCCACAGTCCAAGTTTCACGGCCATCGGAGGTAGGAATCGAGAGTTACGAGAAAAAAGGTGTTTTCTTCAATTGAGGGTTATAAATAATTTGGGAAGTATAATAGAATATCAGAAGAAATGGGGTGTGTTAAAACATAAAAAAAATTCTAAGTATGATTCTTATACTCACCACTCCTTCACAAACCTAGCTAACTCACTTTTGACCCACCCTGCTTAACCCGAGTTGTATGGGATGAAAGGATGGGTTAATAATTACTAAATGGGTATGAGAATCCATCATATCCATTAAAAACTTTAGTAAGGTAAAAAGGGGAAAATGTGACATCAAGGGTGTAAAAATGGGCCATGGGTAGGGGCATCTTGAAAAAGGGGCCAAAAGTTATGAGTTGAAAACATTTACCTAACATTCCATGTTGCAACTTAAGTGACAAAAATATTCCTCTCCATGTGGTGGAACATTACAGTGTACCCAATGTAACCTTAGAAAAGGGATAAAGTGACATCAAGGACTCCCAAGTGTGCCAATCGTTTGCATGTCATGAGAAAGGGACCACAACTTAAAGTGAGTGGAAAACACTTTTATAACCACATAAAGTTGTATTTAGGTGACACATCCTTCTCATCCATGTGGTGGAAGATATTAGTTTCATATATGTTCAATTTTAATTTTTTTAGAAGTAAAAATGTAGATTAGGGGTCTCCAAGTAAGCATTTTCCACTTTTTGAAGTCAAGTGTCACTATTGCACTGTTAAAAATAGCCTACCAGAGTGCCTTTTTCCCTTAGAGTTTCCCTTAGTGTTTCCTAGGCCAAACTTATACCATTTTGAATTGAAAACACCGAAGGAATCCAATGAAACAATTTTTAGGACCTGATTCTTCCTACTCTTTTAAATTTACAAACCTTTTCAATTCTGGTCATGGAAGGTTCCTGAAAGGTCCAACTACCACCAAATAAAGACTAATTCTTTGTTCAAATAAAAATATGGAACATATAGTGGGTCCCATTTTATCCACTTTCTAATTTGAATCATCTTGTAAATCTCCCTAGAACTTCTATAATATTCAATTAAATATTCACCAAGATTGAAGGTCTTTATCTACATTATCGAACCAATATTTGGAAATATGATCCTTAGAATCACTTGAAACATTTTGAAAAATGAGGTAGATATTTTTAGTTTTATGATGAGTATTTGATTTATTTCCAACTCCCACCAAGGATCCTGATATATCTGGAACAAGCCAAGTAGCTTTTTCACCACTTTCATTTCCTTATACCAAGCTACAAATAGCCCGATATTACATAACTTGTTCCTAAACCTTACTTTTCTTCTGAAAATTTCCTAAATCACTTCAGTACATATTTATCTCTTCTAAAAAAATCCCAGGTGGGTTGTTTTTTAGAATTCATTTTTTTAGGGGTGTCCACTAGTTTGAAAAACCTAAAAATTAGGCTTTTTTGGCCCTCCAAGAGAAATTCCTTTTGGTCTTGAATGAATCCATTAATCACCTCCCTAAACATGAAACAAACTTGAAAATCACATTTTAAAATTTCTACTAGAAATTATGAGGATAAAACAGTAAGTGATTTGACTGGAGGAAAGGTTTACATTGACCGTCCGAGAAGGATTTTTAAAATGGGGTCTAGGTTGTTATGACATGTTTTTTGAATTTTTCATGCTAAAAATTTAACATGACAACATAATAATAAGTTTAAAATATTTAATGATCCACTTCATAAGCATACAAATGACACATCTAATTTGAAATTTTATAATACTTATCATGCGGTTCCACCACCACGTTCTTATGATCATCCACTTGATGCTATGATTGGCATTATTTCTCGCATATCATATTTAGCACCATTAATTTATTTTTCTATTTTGATATAGATGACACACTTGTTTCTAATACATTGACTATTCCAGTCTCTATTCATCATATTACTATTTATGGTTTTGATGAGTCATTTATTTTCCTTTCTAAAAACATCTCATCTTTTGTATTTTGTTGAGCCATTTGTAACCCTGAACTTGTATTTCCCTGTGATACTGGTAGACATTTTCATTATAACTTGAACTCGTGGCATGGATATTAGTTAATATAATTATTACTTAAGTTTACTTTATTTTTTGGATTATGAGTATGCATTTATTTTTTGATTGTAATATGATGTTAAATGGTGCTTTGTAGCAAATGATCCATTCACAGAAACTAACATGTAGTCAAAGGAACTCATTCATAGTTAAGAGGTCTTCTGTAACAACTAACATGCAACCAAAGGGACTCATCCACATCAAATCATCCACACACTAAAGGAGGTCGCACACATATTTAAATTCATGTTTCTAAGGATCTTGCGCAATGATGACACTACACCTAAGCTAGCACATGTTGATGGAAGAAGTAGTTATGAGAATGAGAAGAAGACTCAACACCATCACCTAATTATGCATTGAAAATCAAATAAATAACTAATTGATTTAATTTATAATCTACTAACTGGTTGATCAATTGATCGGTTAGTTAAGTTATGTGATTATATGAGAACATTTTATTGAATAGTTCTATTGCATGCATGTAAGTTTGTATATTTTTTGGTTAATATATTTTACTTAATCCAACAATAATTCCTAGTAGGACTCTATCTCTTCACGCCTCTGCTATAAGGAGAGATATAAAAAGGAAATGTTAATGTTAATGTTAAAGAGGGAATCGATCCATAGGTAGAGAATTTTTTGTATTTTCCACTTGTAATCTTCATGATGATGAAATAAGAATATGAGTTTTGTTTATTTGTTGTAGACATAGGCCTTAGGAGGGATTAGAACCTAATGTAGGGCCCACTTTTTGTTTGCCAATTCTCTCTTTTTGTTTTTTTTTAAATTCGTTGTATGATTATATTAGTATCAACTTATTCCTTTATCCGTGTTATGTTTTTACATGCTTTGTCATTAGCCATAGTATTTATTTTCAATCATAATCTAGTTCATTTCTAGTATTATTATTTCCTAATTGTAATGACAACAATTTACCTTTATGCCTCCCAAACATCTATAACTATGCATACAACACTGACAATATTGAAATTTTATGTCCCTTGGTCTGATAATTAAATGGTTATAGATTAATAAACAACATACTAATTGCTGCAAGTTAATTTTCACCACCATTTTTGGCATCGTCATTGGGGATGATGCCAAGTTATAAGGTTTTTGAAGAGTGTTTTCATTTCTTATAAGTAGTTTAGGTTTTAGTAAATCCATCTCCAAACCAGCCCCTCAACTAATTTCCATTGATTGAGTTGAGTTAGTTGATGCATGCACCGCCCAAGGGATTCCCATGGTATATTTTTACCTAATCCACAAGTATCACAAATGTATTAATACACCTCTTAGTATTTTGAAGAATACATCCTTTCATATGTGTAAGGTTTATTGTTTGAAGATCATCCTCCAAGTGAAAGTTCTAAAGTTTCTCATAAGTAGCCAAAGATTGTAGAATAAGTAGATCAGAATGCTCAAAATGGGGCAACCACCTTTGAGTTCCCTATTACTAACAATAATGCAGCTACTACTATGAAGAATATTTCTCCCTCGGCCTTGCCCAATTTTCATGGATCAATGATAAAAGACCCAAACTTCTTTCTGTTTGAGTTTGATGTTTTGTGCAAGAGTTATGATTATACTACTGATGCACATAAATTGAAGCTATTTCCTGCTACACTCAAGGATGCAGTCTTGAGATGGTTCATGGGATTGAGAATAAATTTTGTAACCACATGGGGAAAAATGAAGGATAAATTCCTCAATAAGTACCAGGATTATTGTGGACCAAGCAACAGAGGAGGTGATGAAATCTAAAAAATGGCACAAAAAGAGGATGAACCATGGGAAGATTATTTGGAAAGGTTCTTGTTCCATGTTCAGAAGTCAAGGAACACAAGAATACCACATGAATCTCTCAAATTACTATTTTTTAAGGGACTTAGTGAGGAGGACATAGATTATATGGACCTGATAGGAGCAGGGGACATTTCAAAAGCTACTTTTGCATAAATATGTGAAGCCTACAAAATTACTCAAGAGATACTATGAAAAGGGTAAGAAGTGTAAGATCAAGAGGTGGATTAGCTACCAAAACAATTGGGGACATAACCAAGTTTTCTATTATCAACATGTTTAAAAACATGAAGTAGGAGATTATAAATGATATGGCCAATCAATTAGATGCTCTACATGCCAAAAATAAAAAGGAAGATGCAAAATCAACACTCAAATGGTACTTTCATGTATGCATAAGGAATATATCTAACTGTAGATGTAGATAATTATACACCATTGCTCAAGAAAGGGAGGCTTCACCTAAGTTCAATATGTTGGAGACATAGGATGGGAAATTTTTCTACTTTCCTCAAAGAAAACCATAGCCACCGAGGTAATGAGGTATGACATAAGACCCTATGCATTCATTTTAAAATTGGTCTAATAATCCATATATGCATCCCCCACCTTGAACTAACCCTCACGGTTGGGCCCCATATCTTAACCAATATCAACAATAGTGGAAACCTCAATTCAAAGGACAACCTAAAAAATAATGAAAATAACCTCCTCAATCATGGTAGCAACGTTGGAGAGGAGGGAAGTAGTGGAATAACCCACCTCCTAATTACCAACAATATTATAAGAAACCACATTATCCACAACAACAAGATTTGATGTCAAACCCCCATGTAGGATCTCAACCAAAATCTAATCAACTACAAATTATCCAACACCTAACCCTAACTGTAAAGCTTCTCAGCCATCCTATTCCACCAAACTAGCTCAATACCCTACCTATTGTGTTGATGTCAATAATATCCATCTTCACTCAGGAAGAGCACTTCCTCCACTAGATGGACCCACCATTACTAAAATTGTAGAAGAACTGCAGTTACTGCATATCAATCCATAGTAAAGCCAGAAGACACTGCATGTTTATCCACAACAACCTGAGAAAAATTTCAGCAAGGGTAAAACACAGGGTAATGAGCCACCATTTCTTGAAAGGTTACAAGAAAATAATAATGACCTCAAATCAAAATTTGATTATGATTTTTTCAAGCAATTGAAATACATTTGTGTCAAAATTCCATTGATTCAATCTATTAAGGATGTTTCCATCTACAATAAAATGTCAAATACCTATGCATAAAGAAAATAAGAAAGAAGAGGAAAGATCCAACTACTTTATAGATCATTGGACAACTAGATGATATTATGCTTGGGAACTCAATTCTAGCAAAATACATAGTTCTAGGAAGTCCTTTGGTAAATGTCACAATCAATGACACAGTCAATAAGAACACTCTAATTGAAATGGGGTAGAAATAAATGTAATGACAAAACAAATCATGGATTATTTGAAGTTAGAGGGACAAATAACAACAATTAAATTTTTGCACCTTGCAAAAAAATCAATAGTTAAGCCTTATGTAGTTTAGGAGGATGTAGTAGTAGTGGTGGACTCTTGGGAGTACCCGAATGATTTTATTGTTCTTCATCCAAAAGAAATCTTGGGAGGATATCTTATAATCCTGAGAAGACCATGGTTGGAAATTGTTGATGCATTCATAGGACGTAGATCTGGTAATATGATTATCTCTAATGGAAGTGGTACAAAAAGTATCATGCTTTACCCCCTGCACAACCATTCAATGAAGAAGACCAAACCATTTGGGTTGAAGAGAAAGAAAAATACCAAAGCTCATTTTAGCAGCTCATGATACTAGAGAATTCATGCACAATTGAAGGGAAAGAAAAGGATGTTGTTCTTTCTAATGTCATACAAAATAATTATGGGAGGAATGAAGAAGTAGATGGTAGATTACGATGTATAAGTTTTCCTGCAAATGAAACTCTATCACATAAAAATACTGTGAAGGTTTCAAGTAAGAATTGCATCCTTCACTAACTTCTCCCACATGATTGCATATTGAAATCTTTAATCAGTAATGCATGTTCCATGATTTGTCTCTCTAAGCAAGTGGAAATTACTCTAGGAAAGCCACTTAATGTGAGAAAAATGCTGAGCATGCACCAAGAGCAGTTGTTGATTTCTCTTCTACATAAACATAAAAAATCATTTGCATGGAACTATGGTGACATGCATGGGATGCATCATAAGCTCTTGTACATACAAGATATATATTAAAGACAACTGCAAGCCAATAAAGAATCCATAAAGAAGAATGAAACTGGTAGTGAGGGATATAGTTAAAGAATAATTAAAAAAATATTGAATGTTGGATTCATGTATCCAATTTTAAATAGTCAATGAGTGTCACCCCTTGTCATTATACCTAATAAGAATGGTAAATGGAGGATCTGCATGGAATATAGTGATTTGAATGCAACAACAAAAAAGGATCATTTCCCGCTTCCCTTCATTGATCAAGTACTTGACACTCTTGCTGGAAATAAATATTTTTCTTTTCCTCATGGATATAATGGCTACAACCAAATTTAGATTACACCAAAGGACCAGGACAAAACCACATTTACGTGCCCATGGGGAATTTTTTCATATTTGTTTCTTTGTTTTGGATAGTACAATGCACCTACTACATTCCAGAGGGTATTTTTGAGAATCTTCTCAGATCTAACCAATGACTACGTGGAGGTATACATGGATGATTTTACAGTACATGGAAGTACTTATGATGAAGCAATAAATAATCTAGAAAAAGTTTTGAAGATATGAAAGGATCATAATTCGTCTCCAAGAAATGAAAAATGCTACATGATGATGTTTGGAGGAATAGTCTTGGAAAATTTTCTATCATCTTCTAGAATTCAGGTAGATCTAGTAAAAATATATGTGATTATAAATCTTCTAACACCAAAGAAGAACAAGGATTTGAGCATTTTCTTATGCCATATTGGCTATTATAGAATATTTATACAGAACTTCAGTAAGATTGCAACACTATTATTTATACTACTAGGAAAGGATGTTACCTTTGAGTGGACTGAGAAATGTGATATTGCATTCCAGAATTTGAAGCAAATGTTAAATTTTACACCTATGTTAAAAGGACCATATTGGAGTTTCCCATTTCAAATTCATACTAATGCTTTATTTCACGCCATTGGATCTGTTTTAGGACAGCAGGATCAAATTATAAACTACGCAATCTACTATGTCAGTAAGAACCTGCAGTACACTAAACTTAACTATACAGTCACATAAAAATATTTTTTAGTAGTTGTGTATGTCATTAAATAGTTTAGGCACTGCATCATAGACTACCCAGTGTTTATTCACATTGACCATGCTATAATTAAATACTTGATCAATAAACCAGTTGTAAGCAAAAAATAATCATATGTCAGTTACTCTTGCAAGAGTTTTATGTCACCATTGTGGATAATCCTGGTAAGGAAAATTTTGTAGATGAATTTATTTCAAGAATGGAGAATAATAATTAAGAACAAGTAGTGGATAACTCTTTCCCAGATGAGCACTTGTTTTCCATTTCCACTAGAACACCATGGTATGTTGATATAGCTAATTATTTGGTCTCAGGTAAGAAACCTCCCCACTACTTATATTTTGAAAAGAAATAAATTGTTGAGAAAAATGTGAATTTTTCTTGGATATTTAGTTTTATATTTCACACATGGTAAGATAATGTTATGATAATATGCATAGATGATGAGGAAATATATGATGTCCTCAAATCCTACCATAGTGAATCATGTGGAGGAAACTTGGATGTAAAAAGAACAACAAAAAAAATCTTGACAATAGGGTATTACTGGCCTACACTACATAAGGATGCAATATTGTATATGTAATGCCTCTGCCATGGTTGTTATCCTTGATCACTTCTGTAATTGAAGTAGCAATGTTGATAGGTGATTCTCATTTTTAATATGGTGTACTCTTTAAAATTGATTAATCATGTTGTTGTAGACGTTATGTTTTATCTTCTAAAATTGGATAACATCATGCAATGATAATTCTGAATTAACAATGAAGTATTTCATATACTTTTTATGCTGAAATTTTTAATGTATTTTGCATGTGGATGAAGGAAATAAAGTCAGTCTAAATTTTTCATCTCCTAGTTGCAATACTGAACTTATATTTTAGTATGTTGATTGCAAAGTAAAGGGTTAAACACCCCTTGGATCAATTACAGTGATCCAAGGCATGTTTGGTATTTTTAAGTGTTTTGATCATATTGATCGAGTTGGTCAGAATATCTGATTTCTGAACCTAGGCTTGCATTGGGGTAATAAGAGTTTCCTATAGCATCTTTTGAATTCACCAGTCTACAATGATCTGATTCTTCATTTTGATTAATTTTTAAGGTAATGTTCCATGGTTAATTTAATTGGTACCTAATTAATCTAAGTATTTAATTATTATATCCTATCCTAAACCTATGTTAAGGTGATTATATTTATTTGATGAAGTAAATATTAAATGGGGTAATGAGGAACTATGCTAAGTTTTCGACACTAATTAATCCTAAGCTATATGGAACTATTTCTAAGGTCCTAAGCTATGGGTTTTAAACTATTCTAAGGGAGCCTAACCTAATGGAAATTGAACTAACCTAGAGAAATATGGTTGACTATGTTAACAAGTGGATTTGGATGGCAGTGGAACCATTCCAAATGCATTACAAGGTTTAAATGTGGCAGTTAATAAGTCTGTTGCCGCCAATTTTGGCCAAAGCATGAAGGTAGTGGGAAATGTTGAGTTGTCAACTGCTAAATTTTATTTGATGAAGTTTTTAAACTATTAGTTATAACTAATAATGGATAAGGCACAACGGGAGTTTTGGGAGGGATATTGTCAGTCCTGTTGGCATTTATAAGCCTCGACCTTAGCGAAAAACTCCTGGGAAATAGTAGAATGGGTTGGAGGAAAAATAAATGGTTTGATTTCATTGTGCATTTGGATATTTTGAGATTCTTTGCTTTGCATGTGGTATTTTAATTTTGGGAGATCTCATTTTGATTCTGTTGCATGTTTGAATTCACCCTTCCATGGCGGAAATGATGGAAAAATTTGGTTATGGAAGCTATAAGTAGAAAAAGGGAAAAAATTTAGAGGATTGTTTTAGTGTTTTTGTTAGAAATCTCTCTGTGGAAACTTTGATTTAAGGATTGAAGCAAGGAAGAGAAGGAAAGATAACTACCAAGCATGATAGGCTCTATGTCTTAAAGTTTCTTACTTTTATTTAAACATTTTCATTAAAAAAACTATGCTCTTCATGAAAACGTATCTGAGAATAGTTTCTGGTGTGATTGCTTGTTGCTTCTTACTTCTGTGAGTTATTTTTGACATGGTTTCTTGTGGATATGAGTGATTCTGTGGAATGAAGTTTTTTTACATGTTTCTAGGTTTTGAATGAAGTTGGAAAACAAATGTGTTGTTTTATTGGAAAATTGGGTATGAATTTATAAGGGGATTCTGTGTTTTGATATTTATGTCTCATTATTTTATACCCTTTTGGTGTTTAAATGTCTTTACAGGGATTCTGTGGAAGTCTCTTGAACCTAGGAACTCTCAAGGTTATTGAGAAAATAGGTTTTGTTTAAAGTTATTGGGTTGACTTTATTTTTCAGTAATCAAAAGGGGTTTGTAATGGAATTTGTGTTTTAGTTGATGGTCTTGCGAATTGGTTGTTTTATCTATTATTACTGGTCAACTTGTTCTTGAATCCCTGTATGGGATTCTTGTTATGGTTCTTAATCCTTCATTTGGATTTAGATTAGTAACTAATATTTTGATCTTGTTTTGTTAATGAGATCTTGTATCGAGCCATACTGGGTATTCACAAAGGTGATATTTTAACACTGTAAGTGCATATTGTAGGTAAATGATGGGGTATCTATCTCTATCATTTTCATCTCATTCATTGTTTTATTTACCCTTCTTGGGTGGTCGTGTATGAGAAACAAGGAATAGTAATTTTTTGTCTCCCTCTCTTTTGTGGGATTTGATTTTTGTTGCATGTTTACCCTTCTCGGGTTGGTCTAAGTTTTTAGAACTTGGTTGATTTTAGAAAAGACCCATGTTTTTATTAATCTCGAACTTGTTTCATTTTCTTTTGTTATTTGATCCTGCGAGGAGAAGTTAAGCTTTGAGCATCATGTTTGGGGTATTGTGATTTGGTAGGAGTTCCTGTTCAACTCTGAGATTCTTGTGATTTGGATCATCATGGATTCCTTGGTGACTGTTGCATGTTTTGTTGAATTTTTTTTATTCTATGAAACATCTCCTTGAGACTATACTCACATATTTGGGATATTTTAACATGTTTGAGTGCAATCTCTTACTCATATTCTGGTTTTGTTCCAATATGTTGGAAGGTGTGAGTTCTGTTTGATCATTGTTAAGGAAGTTTTCTATTCTTAAACTTGGATCTTGGTCTTTTGGTTAAGATAGTACTCTGCGTTTTTGTTCTTTGAAACCATTTTGATTTCATTATCCTTGGCTTCTATGTGGGAATTATTGAGAATTCACTTATTGATTGTTTATTGAGATGCATGAATTTGTTACGACCTTCTCTCTGTTGTATAGGCTAAAAGATTATGTTTTGTTCAAATGGGTTTTGAACTCAACTTGTTATTGATGAAAAATCCTTCAAAGTTTTGTATATCTTATTGATTTTTCTTGTGAATGCTTAAGTAAAATTTATTTAGAATATGTTGTGATTGTATTCGGAATTTTCAAGTTTCTCTTTACTAAAATGTATTCTCTTTGAATAGATGTAGGGATTTAGATAGCAGGGTTGTTAGGAAAGTATGTTTTCCACGTTGGGTCATTGGTGTTTTTATATCAAACCTTATTAGTTATTGATATGAAATTGTTTGTTATAAGAACATACTTCTGTTCTTATCAAGTTATTGTGTTTTAGAACAATTCATTTGTGATTGATTGATTAGGAACAGATTGTGTTATAGAGGAAATTTTCTTGGTGAATTAAATTGAAACCAATGAGGATAGATCATGACTTTAATTAATTCTTTTCTTAATTGGTTGTAGTTGAAATGTTATCATGTTGAAATGATTGTCAATACTCTGACACAGATAGAATTAAATTTATGTTGGATTATTTAACTTTCTAAATGAGTAAATGATTCTTAGATAGATTTAGTGACTCTTCTCTATATCTAATTTTGTGAATTTTTGGGTAGTCTTGCTTATTGATCTTATTATTGTGTACTTGGAACCTTTTCATAAATAGTGGGGTTCCTTTTATGAAACAGTTAGATAAAAGCATATTTTTTTAATGCTATAGTGCTTATCATGCTCATTTCTTGTTAACTCATGCTAACAATTTTGCAGATGGACTTCGTGAAACGTTAAAGGAGAAAGACTTATTAAAAGTTACATTTGTTTTATTAATGAAATAATTTTCTTCATTCAGATTTTTATGTATTGAAATTCTCTCGAAATGAACTTTTTTAGAAAAATTATGAGCATGTATTAAATTAGTTGAAATGATGAAAGATGTTTTCTTATAAAATTTTGGAATATTATTGAGCTTGGAGTGATGTGAACACTCTCTTTTGATTTCTGATTTACTCTAAGGTCTTATATGACTTAGATTTAATTAATATGCCTAAATATTATCATGCATAATGAGATTTTATTAATATACTTAAATATTGACATGCATGGCTTAATGGATTCTAAGGTATAGAATAATGCTTGTTTAAGGAACTGTATATATATATACTTCCGATTCATTTCATTTGGGAAATGGTATAACTTTGATGATTATGAATGATAGATCCTTATTCGGAAAAAGGAATAAGGATAGATTTATATAGATGAATGTAGCATTCTTTTATGAATCTACACCTTATGTTTTCTAATTTCTTTAATAGGACAATAGTCCTTAAATATGAATAAGAGGATACTTAATTTTATCTTTCAATCTGAACTAGTATATTATCTTTTCAATGTAATCAAGTATAACCATTATTGATGTTTGGTTATATGCTCTTCTTTATGAAAACAATAAATGGAAAGGGGAAAGATTAAAAAAATTAATACGAGGATTTAGATTTTATGATATCACTAAGTCTAATGTATAAGATTTCAATCCGGATTATTTCAATGATAAACTATATTAAGAAAACTTAATGATCTTACTTACTTAATATGGAATCAGATTTATCAATAAATAGAAATAATGGTTTAAGATTAAATTGTTCATATGAATGAACGCATATTTTATCTGCATACCTTAAATTGGTGTAAAAGTAAATTTCGAATCCTTCTTTGGATCAATCATACTTAGTGAACCTTTATGTGCGTTGTTTAATGATTAATTAAACAAGATAATAATTTGAAGGGTTAATAATCTAATGTTTCCTAAGTATGTTAGTTTAGTTAAAAGAACTTAGTAGTTTGTTGTAATATAGGGGCTATAACAGAGTACCCTAATAATGATGGGAGTCACTACGAGGATACTTTGATGCAGTCAGTTATGCTTCAACACCCCACTTAGTTTAATTAACTTGATTGACATAAGTGGGAGTTTGGTTCATAGTTATACTCTAAACAGAGATAGACACATGGACTAGTGTAGTGGTCAACTCATGTTGAATTAGGGTAACTAAACACACCCAATAAAGGAAAGTCGATTGAGTATTTCTATGTATACTTATTCACCACGATTAGCCTTATACACTAGTGTATGTGAGCTATCTCTTTTTAGTGTAGAACCTTGACTCGAGTTTGGTTGACGAAAGTCAAGGAAGAACAATCTAGATAAATGTTCCATTATGGTGAGATACATATTCCTTTCGACGAGTATTCCATCTTGAAATGTAAACATGGTAAACATGTTTAAAACTTTCACCAAAGTATCACAAGATGCTAGTTGTGTTTTCTTATGTCACCTAGTCTAAGTTGCAGGATTTCAGATGAATATCAGTAATAGATATTCAGATAGGCTTCTTAGACAGAACACTTGAGTGACCCTTGATGGGTAAAATAACCAAACTATACTTAGTATACTCATGAACATGTTAAACATGAGATATCACTTTAATACCGAGTCATGAAATGAGAGATCAGTGTTTTACCAAGTCATTACAGCTACATTTGGTTTTCTGTTATGAGATGGATTGGTAATGGAATGTATGTTCTGAATTATATGAATTTATAATAGATAAAATTATGTTAAAAAATTCCCTCGTTTCTAAGTCATAAAAAGTGGATGTTATAGTATACAAGAAGGTGTGATAGATGCCAAAGAATGGGTAAGCCTACAAAGTCAAATGAGATTCCATTGTATCCTCGGTTAGTATTGCAACCATTTGACAAATGGGGTTTAGGCTTTAGTGGTCCTATAGATCCTAAATCTCAGTAGAAGGAATATATTTCAGTATGCACATATTACCTCAATAAATAGACAAAAATGAAAGTATTTCCAAATCAAAAGAGTGAGAAAGTTTCCAAATTCTTGTACGACCACATCTTCACAAGATATGGAGTACCAAGACAAATTGTAACTCATCAAAGTACACACTTTTATACTTAAGTTATTTATAATCTAGCTAAGGAATATGAAATCCGACATAGGAATTCCACACCTTATCACACCCAATCTAATGGGAAAGTTGAGGTAACAAACAAGGAAATAGAAGCCATCTTGACAAATATTATTACACCTGATAGGAAAGATTAGGCAGATAGACTTCTAGATGCATTTTGGGCATTCAACACAACATGGAAGACAACAAATAACTTCACAAAATTTTAATTTTTGTATAGTAAGAATGTTGTTTTCACTATTGAATTTGATAATAAGACATTAAGGACTGCACTTGAACTAGGCATAGATTTTTCTGAAGCTCGGAGGTAGAAGATTCTCTAGCTTAATATGTTGGATGAAATGAGGAAATAAGATGTGCATAATACAGAGGTATTTCAGAATAAAAGGATCAAATAACATGATAGGTTCATCAAGATAAAAATTCAAGAAGGTGATTGGGCTCTCTTATTTGACTCTAAGTAAAAGGACTAAATGGGAAAAATTAGGACAAGGTGGATAGGTCCATATGATATTGAGAAAAAATTTCCCAATGCATATGTAAAACTAACCACCATAGATCTTGTGAGATTCAAACTACTAGTGAATGGTCATAGATTGAGATTGTATAAAAATCCAACTGAGATTGTACAAAAACCAAACTGAGAGGTGGTCAAAGTAGAATGGAGATGAGAAAATCATAGTTAAGATAAGACGTTAAGCCTGTTGGTTCATCATATGAAATTAGTGAAGATTGAGATGTTTCATTGGACTTGGTGTATTCATATTGTTGAATACTCTGAGGATGAATAAAAGGGATGTGATTATCCCTCTTGGTGATCATCAACACTCAACAAATATGTTTTGTTTTCTTAGAATTTATATTTTGTAGGATTTAGTGTATTTGTTGTAATAAGTGCATGGTCTCTGACACAGGGAGAGGATGTAAAGACTAAGTGTTCTATTTATAGTAGCATGCAGTAAATATCTTCTTTGTTTTCATGTTTGACAGAACTTATGATTGCATGAAGAAAATAAGGAACAATATGCATTTGAGTGGTGATAAATATGACTAACATTAGAACAAGTTAGTATTCCGTCTTTGGGAATTATTTGATTTAACTAAGGAGCCTTCAACATGATGTTACATATGCTTGCAAAACTATAATAACATTCACATCATCATGAAAACTCAACATGTAGCATCATGAAAAACCTAACATGTAACAAAGGGTGAAATTACACATTTAATCATCATCTAACACATTTGTCGAGATAAGTGCACTCATTTCACTTTAATAAAGTATAGATAGAATGATTGTGTTTAATTAATATTGATGCCATGTCATGAATGTCTTTAAAAAGCTATTATATGCCAATTCCTTTCACCCTAGGAGTTTTCACTTCATGTCACCCCACTTCGTCACAAAACATCACCTCACACATTTTCATCCCTCAAATAAATTTAGTGTATTCCTTTTTACAATGTGTGTGAGTCAGTCACAGAATTCAAAAACACAAGTACTCAAAAACTTTACGCTTACTTCAATTCTTGCATCATTACTAAAAACTATGATATTTTTCCTCTTAGAGTTAAAGGGCTTTGTATAATTCAAAATCAAAGGGGATCTAATTCACCATGATCCTATAGACCATACTCAACTCCATAACTAGCCTAAGATATTCCAATATTTTCAAAATAGAGGATGGATAGAATATATCAGTAAGTTTCATGGTTTCAATGAATCCATGGTAACGAAATTTTCTTCCAAATTCAAGGACAAAGAGACTTCTGTAAAGGGTTTAGGAGTGAAAATGGATGACGATATTTTAGCTATAATAACAGGACTTCCTACAGAAGGTGATATTTTCCTTGAGATGGAAAACCCAGATGTAACTCAGTGATAATTTGGTGATGTAGATGATAACTTCATGATTGATTGAAAAGGTAAATTTTACACTTCTTTGAAACCATTTTGGGCTAATTTTTCCAATTACATTATCAAATACTTTACTTATGAGGGTAGATACTCTAGATTGAATAATTTCCATTTCAAGTTACTCAATCATTTGAAGAATGATAGGCATGTTAATAAACCATATTTCCTAAATGAAAGCCTAAAAAGGTATGAGTAGAGAATCACATAGAGGAAGGCCATCTCTATCCAACCATTATCACATCACTCTTATTGTCAAACATACATTCAAAAGAGAATATATTGAACTGAATTGGGGAGATTTTTCAAGGGTAAATAATATTAATGAGTTACTAAGGAAAAGAAAGAAGAGAAGGATAATTATTGGTAGTTCTTCAACCCATACAATTGAACCCAAAAATTCCACTTCTCATCTTGAACCCACAACTTCCACTTCCTAGCCCACAGGAACCCCTTTTTCTAAAAATACACAACTTTATAAGGAGAACCATGTTCTTGTATCCCTTGAGAGGATTCTAATTTCTGAAACACTACTTGTATTTTCAACCACTGAATCATCCACCTCAAGGAGTAAGATAAAAATGTTCTAGGACTAATCCTAAATCTTCCAAGTCTACTCCTTAATCTTGCAAATCCACTCATGCACCACCTAGGCATTTGCATCACCTAAGAACTAAAAAACCACAAACATCAAAAGCCATAAAGATGAAAACCATATCACTTGATAGTGATAAAGAAGTTACAGGAGATAATATTAAGGCCACATCAATGAACATAGACCAAGAAAATGTTGATGTGTGAATTCATGATCAACAAGGTCTTGTGGATCCCATGGAGGGTATGGAAGAGAAGAAGGGAGAATAAAGTGGAGAGAAAATGGTTCAAGAATTCCCTACTAAACAGATAGAAGAACATGCAAAGGTAGTTCATGCTGGGGAAACCCATGAGAAGCATGAAGGAGAGGGATTTACAACAGAAATTAAAGACACAACTCATATAACCACACATGATGAAGATAAGGTAGATGAATAATATGCTCACATAGTTTCTTAAAACATAGACTGATGAGGCAGGAAGAATTTGGGAATGATATGCCCCATGATGTTGGAGAAATGATTAAAAATATTGTTCACTAAATTGAGGTAGAACAACCACCTGAGAAGATCGACATTGTACAAGGGAATGTTTCTACAATTATTGAGAAGACAATTGTGAAATTACTAGAGCCTACATCACCATTATTTCCGCCAACTAACATGCAGCCACAGGTTATCATTAATGAAGTGTTCAAAGACCATACTAAACCATTTTTCAAGAAGATTAGAATAGATACAACCTTTCTAGAATACTGGGTAAAATAGTTTGAAAACTATATTAATCAGTTATAAGGTAAATGGGAAATGTAAAAGGTAGAAATAATCTTCCAAAACCAGTAGGACATTGAGGAAAAGGACAAGTAGCTTAAGGCCCAAGATAAGGATATTGAAAGGCTCAAGAAAAAAAAAAGATACAACTCAAGTGGATAATGCCATAATCACATGTAGGCCACCTTCTAACATTTATGCCATTTTCTTAGAAGAACATATTTTACAGTTAAATATTACCTGTATCAACTTAGTTACTTTATTTGATATAAGTGGAGCCAAAAATTTCTTTAGAAGATATCTAAAAATTCCTCATGAAATTAAACTACTATTATGTGAATTATATATATACAATTATGCCTTGGAATATGACATGGACTGGATCCCAATACTTTATATTGGAGATGTTCCAATTAGGCCATTGTGTTCTTATTTTAACAATGAATTATATAGAGAGAAACAGATGGAAGAATATAGGCACATGTCAAATGTGCATCCACTAATGATCAGAGGTGAAGCTACCAATACAGGGGAAATTATTGAAGAGTATGGAGGATACATGGAACACAGGTAAATTATACAATGAGTATGCTAAATGAGAAACGAATCTCATGAAGAAGCTAGGGACCCCATTAATTTCAATGCACGAAAGATAACATATGCTTGCATGATGTGCTGGAAAGATATTTCCCCTGAGATGCAACAAAAATAAATACACTCCTATCATAATATCATTCCAACTTTCAAGAGGATAAATGCATACATGTAAGTTTCTAAAGGATGTGGAAAAACTTGGTTTCCTATTCATTATTATCCCCCAATATTCCACTATCCTATACCACATTGGTATGGTGAAAATAAAATGGATGATGACATACAAGACAGAGTCATGGATAGATAAAGAAGGAATGGATGTTACTTCTTCACAAAGCATGAAGGAACATCTACACCTGTTGGTTTTAGATGCTTATGCAACATTATTCAGGTGGACCCTAAGCCAACAGAGGATCCTAAAGGATCTTGAGTGAGGAGATTTAATAATTTAATTCCATGGGTGTGATGAGTCATTTATTTTCCTCTCTAAAAACACCTCATCATCTGTATTTTGTTCAACCATTTGTAGCCCTAAAATTTTATTTCCCTGTGATACTACTAGACATTTTCATTATAACTTGAACTCATGGCTTAGATATTAGTTAATATAATTATTAATAAAGTTTAATTTATTTTGTGGATTATGAGTAGGCATTTATTCTTTGTATTGAAATATGATGTTAAAAGTTGTTTTGAATAAATGTCAGCCTTGTTCGCAAAGAATTTGTTATATCCAACAACTAACATGCAGTAAAGGATCCATACACAACAACTGACCTACAACCAAAGGAAATCATTCAAAGTGAAGATTTTTTCTATAGAAATTGATATGAAGCTAAAGTGACTCGTCCACATCAAATCATCTTCCACCAAAGGAGGATACACACATACATAAAGCCATGATCCTGAGGATCTTGCACAATGTGGAAACTAAACCTAAGCTCACACATGATGATGGAAGAAGCAGTTATGAGAACAAGAAGAAGACTTAACTCCATCACCTGATTGTGCATTACAACTCAAAAAAAAAAAAATTTATTTAACTTGTAATTTAATAACTGGTTGATTGACTTATCGGTTAGTTAAGTTATGTGATTGTATGAGAACATCTACTAAATAGTTTTGTTACATGCATGTAAGTTTCTGGATTGTTTTGTTAAGATATTTTACTTAATCCAACTGTAACTTCTAGTGGGACTCTATCTCTTCACAACTCTATTGTAAGGAGAGATGTAAAAATGAAATGTTAACGCTAAATATGGAATCGATCTATATGTAGATTTTTTTTTGTATTTTCCACTTGTAATATTCATGCTGATGAAATAAGAATCTGAGTTCTATTTATTCATTGTAGACATAGGCCTTAAGATGGATTAACACCCAAGGTAGGGCCCACTTGTGGTTTTCTAACCCTTTCTTTTTGTTTGTTTCTTTAATTTTTTGCATGATTAGATTAGCAGAAACTTATTCCTTTATCTGTCTTCTATTTTTACATGTTTTTTCATTAGCCATAGTATTATTTTCAATCAGAATCTAGTTCATTTCCAGCATTGTTATTTCGTAATTGTAGTGAAATTAATTTATCTTTATACCTCCCACACATCTGTAACTTTACATACATCACTAGAAATATTGAATGTTTGCATCCCTTGGTTTGATAATTAGATGAATGTAGATGATTAAACAACATAAAAACTGCTTCAAGTTAATTTGTACCACCAGGCGTTTTGGTTTTTCCACATAGTAATGATTATGTTTTTGTATGGCCATTACTTTAGTCTCTTGATATCTCTTTTGAGAGTCTTGTACTTGATTATGATCCTCATTTTAACACATTACACTACTGATCACAATTCAATTTATCACTAAATAAACTTCATATTGTGGTTACTAAATCTATTGTTACTAGAGTATTGCATCTAGGCCTCCCATGACTACATGATATTATGGATGTTCCATCATACATTCATTAGTGTATCAAGTTTATTCATCATTCATCACTATTCGATGCATTCATTTTAAGGATTTCTCTCATAGTGTGCCTAGTTCTATAGTTTTTATCCCAATTCTTAGTGCATCTATGGATATATATATTATTTCACACACTACTTCACATAGTACTATTCCTCCTCAGACTTATGATAGGTATTTTTTTACACATGTGGATTCATATAGTTATAGGTATCTTGATAGGCTTTTAGTTGTACATGTTGCACCACATAGTTATAGGGCTTTTAGGTCTCCTCCTAGTCCATTATTTGCACAAATTATCTCTAATGGATGACAACCTCATAATATTTTATGCAAATCTTCTAGATTTATGGATCTCTCTACATTTTCTCATAGGTATTATACGATTCCTCATTCTTCTATTCCACGTAAAAGGTTTAACACATCACATTCTATTTAGTGCTCTACTATTTCCGGTTTTCTTCATAAGACTTTTTTGGAAAATACCAGCACCATGGTTCCACTTGCACTTGAGTCAGATTCTATAACACATCTAAGGCTTGACCCTCCATCATCTTCAGAAATTATTTCACCTCCTCGTAGGGTTCTCTTTGGATATCTCTCATGATATTCCCTCCCTCATCTCCTGATGACACACTCTATTTATAGGCTCAACTTGACTATTGAGAGGGAGGTTCCATACTCAAAAATCACTCTGTGTGCATGCACACGGGCACACACACACACACACACACACACACACACACACACACACACACACACACACACACACACACTGGGGGAACAAATTATCTCCCATATTTATTGGATACTCTTTTTGAAACAATGAAATATTTTCAAAAAACAAAAAAATCAAATGTTTAGAAAAATACAAAATCGGAAGATTTTTTTATGACATACATTATTCACACTTTATATTATAAATTATGCTTATTCCTATGGTTTGATGAATAACATTTATTATTTACACACATGAGTTCATGTGGTATATTGAACATGATGCAATACATACATAGAGAGATACATGATGAAAAGTGTTGGCCTTCCCTTTACCCAGAATTCTAACATCTGGAGGCATCTACTTTCACATATTATATCCAAGTGCTATATTTATATTAGAGTTCCTTTCATTACTCATTACACTTGGTTTTATATATATATATAATTATGTATTTTATATCTTTTGGAGTAATAATACTAACATGTGTCTTTTGTAGTGCTTATACTTATTGCTTCACTGGCTCTTCTATACCATATGATATGTACTTTTCATCACATTATGATACACGTTTTTTCATACATGCTTTGTATTTGTGTTTGTATGCTTATTTGTTACTATGATTATGGCTTAAGGGCCTTGATTTTCTTGCAACATTGTGGGTGTCTCGTGTTTGCATCATAATTCCTTGTGTTTGGTTATGTACCTATTATTTTTAGGTTCAAGGGTCCTTATTTGTCTTACGAAATTGTCATTTTCCCGTGTGTGTAGGCATTTCAAGTTTTGTGTTACATTTTTTAATATATTTTCATTTGTTTCTACATTGTATGTTCTTGTTAAATATTAACACATGTTTTTATATTATTGTATTGACATCATTATGATTACCATGTTTCTTATTATTGTAGCTCTTGTTTTGAACTATGGTTTTTACCATGTGTATCCAATTGCAAATACAATTTATTTTTGGTAGCCACTACATCATATTTTCAGAGGTTATACATAGGTTATCAACTTCTCAAATATGGGTATACATCATTTCTTTTGAGCTACATGCTCACATTCTTCATCACACACACCTCAAAAGAGGGGGAAAACATCCAAGGTTTATTCTACATTTAAAAAGACACAAACATATTTTTGGGTAGAGACATATGAAAAGGTAGACATAAATACCTCAGACTGAGACTCAAACAAAAAATTTAATAAAATTTACATAGGGCCAGAAACGTACAACCTAGTCATGGCGAATGGTTATGACTCTATTCTATTATTTTTCCCAAGGGGAATTTTCTCCATATCCTTTAATGGTCTTAGGATTTTTATCATTGGTATAAAATTATCATATGGTTTCATACTCATATTGAACAATTTGACATAGATTCAGGTGGCATGAAGTATTTCAATATCTCTTTCTCCATGGTAATCATTTTAACTTCCAATTTTAGACACATTAGGGGCATGTATATCCTTTCTCTAGTTAGATATCAATGTGCATAACTTCTACTGGGTTTCTAATCACTTGTGCAACACTTATTATATTTTCTACTATGTATCCTAATTTACAAAATTGGGCTTGTATCCATCTGCAATGGTATGGACTGTGGGGTTATGGAAGGTATCAAAGTGGTTAATTTCTTCGTATGTATAATTTCCTATCCTTTTGCACTTAAGGGGAAGATATCATAATTGTTGAATGACTTCAATACATGGTTTTCTTCCTTGGAGGGTTGCTTCAGATCCTCATCCTTTTTTTATTCTCTTCAAAATTCATGTGTTGGGTTGGTACTCTTAATACATTGACATCTTCTTTGGATTGATCTCCCAAATTCTTCATCATATTTTAATGAATCCAAAATCTCCAAAGCATATGAATATGAGCATATTCCATTTGCAAAAAAATGTATTCCTTTCATGTTTTACATCTCTTTTGGCATTACTTATTGCACATTTCTGTAAAATACTTTATCTATGCATACTAAACTAGCCAAGATAATTAAATGAAACTAACACCAAGTATTCTCAATAACAAAGATAATCTAATAAGAACATCATGATAAAAGCTTAAAGGAAATTCCTGATCTAATTCATAAACATGAATGAAACATCTAATGTTAAACCATTCCTACTCTTGTAATATATGACTATTATCAATTTTGAGTCTATTTAGATCATAAGTAATCCATTTGCATGTTTTCTCCAAAGAGACGAAATGATCTCACCAAGAAATGGCTACAAGTTCATGCTTAGATCTTCCTTTAATACTCAACAATGAGAGAATGGATGCAAAGATGAAGGAGCTATTCCAACAATGAAGAATTCCTTTATCAATATGCCTATAGTAATCACTAGAAAAAGTGTGGTGTAGATATGAAATAAGGTAGGAGCGTCCTTTATATAGCTTTCATATTTGGAAGAAGCTTGCAAATTAGTGCATGTGGGATAAAAGATAAAAGGAGAATTAGAAAGCATAAGCATGGTTATCGAGGGAATTGATTAGAATTAGCAACTCATAGGAGTTGGAGATGATTTAATTAATCAACTATGATTAATTAATAGGCTAGGATAAGCTTAGAAATCTAAATAGAGATGATTTAGAGGGAAATGGGTAGGATTAAAATGATTTAAGAGGGGGATTTAACCAATAAGAGGGTTTATTGATTAAATACAATGTTAAAAAAGGATTAATTAACTAATAGTAGTTAATTATTTGATTAGAGGAGGATTATAACTAACGAAAGTGTCGTTAATTGGCATCCACAATGAAGGATAGATGCTAGTTAATTAAGGAAGTGTTCATTAATTAACCGAGATGAAGGGGAATGCTATTTAATTAGTGGGGAATCATTAATTATAACGCATAAATGACGGGAAAGATGATAAACAATTCAATTTTGGTAGTAAAATTGCATAAGCTAGATTTTATGTGTCTACACTTATAACCTCTTTAGGGTGGCGTAAGTGACACCACTATAAAAGGGTAACTAAACAGATTAATCCATAACATGAATAATTTTGAAGGGAATGGAAGAAATATTAGTATAATGAAGTCGATTTACCCTTAGAGAAGTCGATGGGGTGATGAAAGAGGTACGACCTCGGCTATAACTTAGAAGAAGTAAATAATGAAGAAATGACACTTAAGTCTCGTAGGTGATTTTCTACTCAATGAAATTTGACTGGGACTTAGAAGAATTTGTGTATTACGATGGATAGATTGGATATAATCTCGGGATCATTATGCAAACTAATACATAATAATAACCCAGGGGTAGTTGAAGAAGAAAGGGATAATGAGGACGTAATGTAAGATGAACCCACTATGGAAATGGTCTCTCCCTATTCCATAACTTATCTCATGAGTAGGTTGTGGTCTCATCATTTTGTTTATGGAGATGGTCTTGTAAAGAACATCACTTCCTCTTTCTTAAGATGTTCAGCATTATTAAACAAAAATATCTAGAATAACATGTGTCAAGATATTTGTTTGGTGACTCAGAATTACTATATCCCATAAGGATTAATGTGTGGTCTTGAGATTAAGCTATAAAATTATGCACGGAAACGATAGCACAAATTTTCTCAAAGTAATAAAACATTCAAGACAGATTACACCAATGTCTATGTCATTGTATACTGTACTTCCCATATATGTAAGATATTGTAGTACGAATTTAAGTAATGGCACTTCTAGAAAGGTAGACATTTAAGGATGGATAAACATAGGATCATCTCAATTCCTTATCAAAAAGGTAAATCTTGAACATACTGAAATATTACCATGGAACTTGCT
This sequence comes from Taxus chinensis, assembly GCA_019776745.2. Classification (NCBI taxonomy): domain Eukaryota; kingdom Viridiplantae; phylum Streptophyta; class Pinopsida; order Cupressales; family Taxaceae; genus Taxus; species Taxus chinensis. The sequence continues at coordinate 331,132,631 of CM034150.1, read as the reverse complement.
GTGCATTTGAGTACAAGGTACATATTAAGAACATACCAAAATTTGATGAAACTTCCTTAGGGGATGGAGCTAAAAATTGGTTGAGTGAAATGGAAAAATATTTTGAAATTAGATAATTCTCTGAACCAAAGACTAATATGCTATGTGGGAAAGTGCTTTCCAACTCTCTAATAAAGACATTCCACTTGGTGGGACAACCGTAAAATAGAACTAGGAATGTGAGACATCATCTATAACTTGGGAACTAATTTTTTATTGGATTTTGAATTTTTACCAATGGTCTCATCGGGCATTCCGATATATATGCATTTTGAACTAGACTAAACTGATTGAATTTTAGAGTTTATTCTTAACGTTTCACCAAATAGCTTTTGAGAATAATTTCCCCAATATCAATAAGGATGTGAAGATTAAAGATTTGTAAAGTTCATTAGCTTGGGTCTAAATGCATAAACATAGGGGGTGAAGTGGATGTGCATGTTAACTATTCCTATTCTATGGAGATTTTTGATTAAAACTAAGCATGAGCCACTTTAGATCAGGAACAATCAAATTTGTGTGGGATCCTCGCTTCGAGAGAGGGAATGATATCACCAGGAAATGGCTATCAAGTCCATGACCTCCTAGACCTTCCCTTCACTAAAAAGACATGGTAGAAGATATTTGGATGCAAAAAGGAAGAATCTATTCTAAACAGATGGAGAATACTCTTATCAGATAAGCCTGTTATTAATCACTAGTAAAAGAGTGGTGAGAAGGAAGGATTCTAGGTTATAAAAATAGCTTTCCATTTGAGAGAAGGGGCTACTATTTTAATGACATGGAGGTGATCATTATGATAGCAAATTTTCTGAGAATAATCAGGGGAGATAATCAGTGATTAGAAAAAAACTGCTGAGTCTAGAATTAACCATTCATAGCAAAGGATGCATGATGTATTTAGGAAATTAATCAAGCTAGAGAAAAATTCCACTAGGCTAGGATTAGTACTTGGATAAGTTGTTTAGAGCTTACCTATATACCATTTGGATTATGTTAAGAGGGAGATTACACATGTTTTAGGTTCTATCTAATTTAGCTACTAAATTGTCTAGAAAGGCTGGATACATGGAACTAATACATGGACTAATTAATTTAATATAGGAATAGGTTGTCCATAGAGTAACCCAATGCCTGTTTGAAGTAACCTTAGCATCTTCAGAGAGGGGTACCACAAAACTACAACTTTTTGTAACTCCATTAGTGTTCATTAATTGATCGTTTTCAGAGGCATAAACTAGTTAGTCTCAATTACCAAGCATATGCACTATTATATAAGATAAACGATTGGAATAGTATGATAATTAGTATGATCCTTAACACTAAAACTACGTAAGCAGTGATCTAAGGTGTCTACAGAATATATTTCATTGTTAGAAACCCTATCTGCCATGTAAGTTGAAAAAGGCATACAGATATAAAGGTTGTATGCTATTATGCAGTAAAATAATTGATTACATCAAATAAAGTAAGCCAAAATCTATAGTTATCAATTGCCTTAAAAATTCAAGGGAAATCATCTTATTTGGAACATATATGGGAAACTATATAGGTGTCGCCTTTGACCCGTATACTTGGATATATGTATGATCCTCATAGACTGGGAGATCGAATCACCTATGTAAAAATGCACCTGGGTATATAATTACCACGACTGCGTTGGTAGAGGCCCTAAATTATCAACTATCATGAGTTGCCTTGTCTATTATAGGATCTGATCCATCCCAAACAATGTTTATCACCTTAGGGGGCACTGGTAATCTTCATAAAGATAGTACATGATGGTTCCTTAAGACTGTGCTATGTTTACTACCACATGCTAAACAAGGTTAATAATAAAAATATAGGATTCCCCTTTTCCTATACATTCAGGGGATCATTTTTGACTACCAAATGAAGTGGTGCAATGTGTAGTTTTACCCTTCAATAGATCAATTTGGGATCTAAGCTAAGTACATATTAGTTGAGAATGTAATGGATGAAGGTATTCATGAAAGACTAACATTGTAGAAATTTTATCACTAAAAGCATTATCCATTTTATCTGAAATATGGGTGCCCCAATCAAAAAATATACTATCATAAAGCCTATAGATTTTATTGCAAATGATATCCTTAGTAAAATCAATCTTATCTCCCCCATCACTACCTAACACTTGACAAAGAATCATATTGGATGGAGGAATGATAAACATTTGGAGAATAGTTTTATAGATTTTAAGGAAGCATGGCATCTATATGGTAAGGTATGTCTAAATGGTCCTCAATTCCTTTATCAACAAATAACTACAATACCTTGGGTCACATAAGTAGCAATATAAGAAGTTAAATCTACTATTAGAACTCATGATCCTAAGATAAAGGATATCATGGAGCTGGATAGTTCCTTAAGGACCATTGTAGCCTGAAAACTTTCCTAGATAGCTTCATGGTGTTGTTAAGGTTAATTATAGGAAGATTTTTTACTGTCACTTATCTAAAATGGATATGTCTTCATAACTTGTACCTCTCACTAGAGGAAAAATGACAAGATTTTTTTGGGATCCATAAAGTACTTTCAAGACAGCCTTCAAATTATTAAAACATCATTGGTCTATGTATGTCCTACAAGGTGTGTGCTTCATCTGATGGTAAAATGTTGGACTTTTTACTTAATTGGCTAAGGATGAGAAGGTGCGTAGGCACACATGGGGCTTAGTTGAAGAAGGGCATGTGGGGTTGAAGGCACACAAGGGACAGGGTTCTAGCAGGGTTTTACAGAACACACAAGGTGCCCGCACACAAGGAAAAGTAAGGGTTCTGGGACTTAGCCATATTCGATGTTCCTGGCAGCACATGAGAAAAACATGACTTGACTGTGGATGCAAAATGGATAAGGTGCCAGCCTGAGCAACTATAGTGGGCCACAAAAGGGAATATTCCATGCATGTAATGGAAGGTTCTAGAAAGAACATCATTATACAATAGTGGAGAGCTCGGATATCAAAGAGGGAATGCTTCCATTGGAGGACCACTTGGAAACGTAGTGAAAACTGATCTATTACCTCATAAAGGCGTGGCAGTGAAGTTGCATGAAAGCTATTTATTAAGGTGCATAGGTACCCGAAAGATGGATATAGAGAGGAGAGCATAAAGAGACATAGAATAGATCCTGGGAGACAAGAGGTATAAAGGAAATGAAGAGATCTCATGGATGGATTCTATGGGTTAGGGATTAGGATAAATTTAGGAGTGATGGCATATTTAGAGGGATTGGTCTGTGATTCTTCTCTGGGGTATAAGTGATGAACATAGTGTAGTTTTGATGCATGACTTGGCTCTGTGTTCTTATATGAAGGTTTTTTATGGCTTCAAGGGATGTAATGTGGTTATTGAACATATTAGATATGAATATAAGTGGTTATTGGTTTATGTTTGAATCAATATATGTGTTCATAAGTAAATTCCTTATGTTAATGGATGTAAGCCTTCATGAAACTGAATTCTGTTATGATTCAAATGCTATATTCTGTTAGTGCCTTTCTATTCTTATCTGAATGGATGCAATGAGTCTGGAAACTCGTCCTAAGTTCTCAAGAATGAATTCATGGTTCTTTTCCATTCATTTCACATTTGAAGTATCTATCATAAAATGATGCATTCTCGCACAGACTCACATAAAGTAGAGGCTTGACACCCGCACATGCCTCGGGTGAGTGCCCAACACTTGTTAGGTGATAGGCCAACGTGCATGGGATTAGACTATTGGTCTAAGGGTATAAAAATGAGTATTGTCATGGACATCATTTTCGAAGCTGTTGTGAGAAATGGCATACATCTTGGTCCCTAGGATGCATGATGAAAAAGCGTATGACCTTGGAAAGTGTTGAAACATGGTTCAAGAGCACAGAGGAAGAGTTTACTCAAAGATTCAACACTGGACCTGAGTTCGATGTGTGCAGATGGGTAGAAGAGAACATATACCATGAGTTGTATGAGATAGTATTTTGTTGTTTTCCAGTATAACTATATGAATAGCTTTCAGCATATGCATCCAGATTGATCTGGAACTACAGACCATGCATGTGGAACCAATATGACTATCAGAGGCTATAAGATGTAAATATGACGTCGAAACATGTTGTTGATCACTAGTAGAAGAGAGTGTTGACTAGTTATACTCTTGAATATGCCATTTCTATGTATTCTTGACCAAAAGTTACTGAGTTGGAGTTTTTGACGGAACCCATAGGATCATTTTTACATGTTATTCCTCTGGATATGAATATCTTGGTCATTACCTTAAGTTTGGAGGCATTTCCCATGGACGGATAAGATTCTTTGAGCACTGGGAGAGGAAGCTATGGTGGAGGAAGATGGTGGTCATTGTAGCTGAAAAGGAAAGGGAGGAGAGACAACTCAAGTATATCAAAGCTCGTGAAAGGGAGATGACTAGACAATTCGAGGTTATAAGTGTTATGGATCTATGGAGGTAGACATTATGGGAAAGAGTTGATGTTCACTCAGAGGACGTGGAACCTAAGCAATCTATGCTACCCTCTCTTGGAAAGTACGGGAGAGAAGCCCCTTTAACTTCTAATGAGATTTTGTCGCATGGAGAAAGGAGAGCCGTCAGCATGCATCTAAACCCATTCGGCCGACCAACCCTTGGCACTTGGTTTTATAGATCAAGGGAGAAGTATTTCTAACCTAGTTGGTATTGGTGGGAGTAACCGATATGCACCCAGGAGATATAATTTATCGTTTGGAACATCCATAGCTACACAATCCATTCCTGTATTTGGAGGAATCTTTGGACAAAGTGTAAGTATGAAAGGGTTGAGTATCATGTCTGGGAGTGACACAAGACACACAAATGGAAGTGGGACAATATCAAAAACCATCTGTGCACAATTTAGTGGGACATTGGGAACACTAGGCGTGACCACTGCATGCCCTTTTTCGACTACAGGAGGTGGATCTGGTGGGTGAGGACCTAGTAGATCCAGTGGATCTAGTGGAGGAGGAAACATCAGAGGAAACCAAGGCTCTGGATCAGGAGGAAAAGGGCCTCAACCACCTCCACGAGTATTCTTTGAGATTTATTTGCACTTACCAAAGTATAGGGGTATTTAATATGTTTCAGAGCATGTGCACAAGTGTGAGTTACTATGGTGCATGAAGGGGGTCACTACTCTAGAGTGAAAGGCAAACCAATTTGTAATAATGTTGTAAGGGAATGTGCATAGTTGGTATAGGAAGTATGACCCCCATCAGATGGTTGTAGACTACACCGCATTAAATAACACCTTCCTAATAGAGTTCCAAATCCATGAGTTCGAGCAGAAGAGCCTCATCATTCTGAAGGAGATCCAACAGGGAATGGTAGAAAGTGTGCGGGAGTATGAAACACATTTCAAGAATCTCTTGTCAAAACTATCCTATTACATTCATCCTTCTCAACATGCTCAATGGTTTGTTGGAGGATTGATAACACCATTTAGAAGGGATCTGTCACACAAGAATTTCATGGACCTGCATGAGGCATTGGAAGCTTCCCTGTGAATCAAATCTATTGAGAGCATTGATACTAGTGTTATTCCTTTTCTGGATGCTCAAATTGCTATAATGGTCAAGCTGTTGGAGAAGCTATCTGCAAACTCAGTACATGAGGTATTCGTAGTGGGATTTGGTGTACAGACTGCTAAAATGGAAGGACATGCAAAGGATAGTTTCCCTCAGAAAGTTAGTGCGTGCAATAGTAGTATAGAATGTAAAATTTTGCCATGGGGATCATAATGCAAGTAAGTTCCCTCTACTACAATGCACAATCTGCAAGAATGTTTCTTGCTATTGTAAGATATGTACCTCTATAACCCATGATACCAAGGATTGTAGATTGATTGATTAGATCCATGATGTTATTGATCTAGGTGTGTGTCAGGATAGCCTTACAAGTAGTTCCAAGGATGATGACCATGGTTATGAATGGTGTGCAGATAGAGGAGTGTGTGGAAGAGGTTTTCAAGGAGGATTTCATGATCACAGTAACTGTGGTGGAGGATGAAGTGAGTTCCTACAAGGAAACTGTTATAAATGTGGATCTATAAAGCATTACAAATCTGAGTATCCTGATTTGTTACAATGCTCATGGTGTGGAAAGAAACATAAGTATGAAGAGTTTCTAGATCTTTATGCGCATATGAACCAACAACATTGGAAAGACAAAGGCATTGGGATGGTGAGCATTAAGAAGGATGATCCACAATGGATGCCAAGAGAGGTGTGTGAGTTAGGACTAGAGCCTATAATGGTGATGACATGAGTAGAGGCCACGTGCACCAGGGAGATGTCAAGAAAAAGAACACTAGTTTCAGGAGAAGAAGTGGTACATGGAAAGTATCCGATCCCTGCTTATCAGAAGGAGGTGTATCAAGATACTATGGATGTGATTCAGAGTTTACAAGGGGAGATCCAATGTCTAAAGGATCAATCAAAGAAGTTGGAGAAAATTAAGAATTTTGAGGCTCCAAAAGATAACTTGGATGAGGTCAAGGAAGTATTCAAAATGTTAAGGCAACAGAATATTATTCCCCTGTTAGGATAATGGCTAAGGGAGAAGGTACCATGCACTGGAGTAGAGCATGAAAGGAAGGTTTTTCATGCAAACCTTCCTCCTCACATCCTTGACTATGATAAGGAGATTACTTTGAATGTGGTTATTGATGGATGGCTTCTGAGTAATATCCTTATCAACACGGGAGCATAGGTCAATGTTCTTACCTTAGATGCCTTGCATCAAATGGGAAGGCCCGCATTACAGCCATCTTTGAATATGATGTATATGGAAAAAAAGACTAAGGAAATGCCCATTGGAGTCCTAAAAGATGCATTTATTACCATTCAAGGGGCCAATTTCACTAGAGACTTTGAATTCTTGGTGTTTGCTGAGGTAGAAAACTTTCCAGCATTACTTGGGCACCCATGGTGTTACAAAAATAATTTCAACCTATGGTTTAACAAAGGGTATATCAGATTTGAGAATAAGGAAGAAAGGGTGATCATTCCTTTTGATAGATGGGAAGTCAGCGCCCTATACTAATCTCTTAGGATAACAATTCCTTGACACAATCTATGTGCGCTCCATGAAAGATCCTGAGATAATTCATCCCATGGAGGGAGTCATCCAGTTTGAAGATGATCAGTCCTTGAGTGATACCACTAGTGTGGCATGTGATATTTGGGTGCATAGGACTTATGAGTTGCTTGGGTGATAGTTGAGAGGATCTATAACAATGGTGACAAGGGTGTACTCAGTCAAGTTCCTAAGAGGAAAGAAATTTCCAAGTTACTCTAGAGGAGCATACCCTGAAATTTTCTTGCGGGAAATGGAAGCTCAGTGGAAGAATGAGGATGAGAGAAGAGGAATTCTCAGTTACAACCTACTTGGAACTACAGTGCGCTAGTGGGCTACACATCAAGAGTACCTCCTAGAGTAGTGCAAGGTAAGAATCACATTTTCTATAAGGTTCTCCATAAGCAATGCGCCCATAATCATACAAGACTACCATGGTAAAGATACTACGTCATTTCATAACCAAGCATGTGAGAAGGCTTGGATGGGAAGCCTATAAGTTTTATCACCTTCATTATGGGTGTATAAGTTGTATTCCACCTTACAAGGTTGTGTGCACGCATTATATATTCATTCGGAGATGCATCATTAATAGGTAATTGGCAAGAGTTGGCGGTTGATGTCATTCAAGATTTTGAGTATAGGAGTACCAAGCCATCAATAGATAGGGAATTACAAGTGATCAAGCACCTTATGATGGGAGATAGTTCTATGGCAGAGGATAGGTTGCTAGAGTTACTGGGTTATCCTTATTTGGAGACATGCCTTAATGAAGAAGAATTAGAGGAAGTACAACTTGAGCGCACGTGTATGGAAAAAGAAAAGGGAAACTTTGGATGTTAACCATTCAAAAGGTACATGCAAGGTCATAGATAGCACTGATGAGTGATAATGCGCCTACCATGAGCCATTGAAAACAAATAAGGTTAACATTGAGACAAAAATAAAACCTAAGGAAGCTATCATCGGGGACTATTGGTCGGAAAAATAAGATTTAAAGTTCATTGATCTATTATGTGAGTTCCGAGATTTATTCCCTCATAGGTATCATGGACTCAAAGGTATTCACCATTCCTTGGGGGAGATGAAGATCAATTTGAAGGAAGGTGTGCACCTAATTCGGAAGAGGTCTTATCAGATGAATCCAAATTTGTGTGTATGGGTCAAGGAAGAAATAGACAAGATGATAACATCTGATATCATTGAGGTAGTGGAAGAATTAGAATAGATAAGACTAATGGTCATCAGTATCAACAAGGATGGTAGGATAATAATGTGTGTTGACTATAGGGATCTGAATACAGTATGTGTCATCGATCCTATTACAACCCCCTTTACTGAATAAATTTTGGAGAGAGTACCTAGGGGAAAAGTCTACTCTTTCACGGATGGGTTCTCATGGTATCACCAAGTTAGGATTAAAAAGGAAGACAAAAGAAAGAAAACTTTCATCACTAAATGGGGAAGTTTTTCCTACGCGATTATGCCTTTTAAGTTGAAAAATGTGCCTATTGTGTTCTCACGCATCATGGTACAAGCATTTCAGGACTTCATCCATAAATTCCTTCAAGTTTACCTAGATGAATGGACTGGGTATGGATTGGTGAAAGACCATTGTGATAATTTAAGGTTGATGTTTGAGAGATGTCGGCAATTGAGGATATTTCTCAACATTAAGAAATGTGTCTTTGTTACCCCATTTAGAACCTTGTTAGGACACATTATATGAAAAGGATTACTAGTAGATCCTACCAAAGTTACAGCTATTGTGAGATTAGGGGATCCTAATAGTCAAAGAGTAGTGTGTGGATTCCTTATGCATATGAGGTATTATAGAAAATTCATCAAGGGATATGCAAAGATTGCCATGACCTTGCTGGAATTGTTAAAACATAAGAGTGCCTTCTATTGTGGAGAGATGCAGTAGAAGGAATTTAACACATTGAAGGATAGGCTTGTCACGGCTCCCGTACTACGTTTCCCCTCTTAGGATAAGCATGTCCATGTGCATGTTGATGCCTCAAGGAAAGCTATGGGAGCAGTAATAGCACAACCTGGTGAGGGAATTTTTTATCATCCCTTGTGCTTTGCAAGTAGAAAGTTAACACTAGTAGAACCAAATTACAAAACTACTGCGCGTGAAGCATTGTACATGATCTACGTATTGCACAAGTTTAGGCAGTATCTACTAGAAACACCATTTATATTCTATGCGGACCACATGGCATTAAAGTACTTAGTCAACAATCACATTCTAGAAGGGCACATATGCCGTTGGGTCCTATTATTTCAAAATTTTAGTTCACATTAGTCGTAAAACCAGGAAAGAGTTATTCAAGACCTGACCACTTATCAAGGATTAATTCAGGGGAGGATGCACAAAGCATTGAGGATACCATGACAGATGCACAAATTTTTAGGTTGTGGCGTGAGCTCTCAGACTTAGAAGATATCGTAGTATTATTGAAAATAGGTGTTGGGCCAGAAGGGAAGAAGGCTCTGGAGAGAAATCTATTAGCAATACGTGACACACCATACATGTTGATTACTGGAGATCTACATAAGTTATGTTGTGATGAGGTTCTGCGCCGATGTGTATTAGAGCATGAGTGCATGGAAATTATGGAATAAACGCATGGTGGGATTGCAATAGAACACTATGCATGAAATTATACCATGCAGAAGATTTTATTAGTATGGATTTGGTGGGAAACCATCTACCAGGATTGTATTGATTTTTGCAAGGCCTCTGACCATTGTCAGTGCCTTAGAAGACCTAGAAAGATAAATGAAATGCCCTTGCGACCAATAGCTAGTGATGAACCATCTGAAAAATGGGCAATCAACTTTGTAGGGCCAATTTCGCCAGCCCCATGAAGGACTGGTTTGTGGTATATCATCACTTGCACTGATTACTTAACATGGTGGGTAGAGGCAACACCTACAAAGGATTGCACCACAACGACAACTACTAGAATTTTATGGGAGAACATAATCAGCAGGTTTGGTTGTCCTTTAAGTTTAACAAGTGATAGAGGTACATACTTTCTCAATGAAATGGTCAGGATTCTGTTAGCATAATTTATGGTGGCCCATCACAAGACTATCCCTTATCACCCTCAAGAAAATGGAACTGTTGAGGCATTTAACAAGATACTAAGTCACACATTAACTAAGATATGTGACGTTGGAAGACAAGATTGGGATGACAAGGTATCAATTGTTCTATGTGCATACAAGACAACCTATAAGAGGTTAAACAAAGCTACACCATTTCAATTGGTGTTTGGGGCAGATGCTATTTTTCTAGTTGAATTCATGTTACCATCACTATGTATAACATGTGCAGGAGGGTTAGCTAATGAGAAAGCACTAGAAGAAAGGATTGATAAGTTAATGTAGTTAGACAAAAGGTGATCACTTTCTAGATGGAGTCATAAGACAGAAAAATAAAGACAAAAGGCATTGCATGATCGTCATATCAAGAACAAGAAGTTTGAGGTTGGGAAAATGTTGTTTTTGTATGATTCCATGTATTTGCACTATCCTGGGAAGTTGAAAGTCCACTGGGTAGGACCTTAAATCATCTCTTACATTCTTGATTAAAGCACTTTCCTATCCCAAGCATGTTGTCAGCCCCAAAATTCAATTATTTTGAAGTCAAGTTTTGAAAATTTTGAGTTTGTACCTTGGAGTATTGGATCATGTCGAGCTTGATATTATTTGTAGTTTTCCCATTCATGGAGAAAAATTTAAAATTCGGGCATAGTGGTGAATTTTCTTCCCTTATTTTTGTTTTTCTTCCCATAGTCGAGAATGATAGGCATATCTTCCCCATTAATGTTTTCCCTAGAATCCATGGGTAGTACGTGGGCATCTCTCATTGGATATGGTTTGGCCATGTTTCAAGTGATAGCAGAAGCCTCCATGTGTCCAAATGACACAACTCCAGGGGTAGGGTCAAAGGGATAGTCCTCAAATAAGTGCAGGCTTTCCGCATGTCCCAAGTACAAAATGAAGGCAAAATAAGCTAAAATTGGCTAAGTATGGAAGGTTCAGTAGAAGGCATCACGTGCCTCATCGGCACAACTTCAAGACTTAAAGCCAAGGGTACTTCTCAAACTTGTTCCAGTCCTCTACATGTCCCAAGTCCAAACATGAGATGGAGTCGATCATTAAAATTGACTAAGTATGAGCAGGTCAGAGAATCTCTCCACATGTGAGCTAGGCGTAACTTCAAAGGTAAAATCTAAAAGCAAGTTTCTTGGTGCAACTTTAAAGGCATAAAATGCAAAATGTGTCTGCATGCCCACTCCAATCAATTTCTTCCACGTGGGTGGCCCAAATTTAAAGTTGTAAAAGCAAATCAAATGGCCCAAATTTTAACTGGAAAAATAATGTAACGACCGTATATTTGAACCTAGTTTTTCTGCCATTAACGTTTCTTTGCAAATCAAAAATTTGAAAGGGCACGAATGGTTGGAATAATTTGTAACCATTTCTTACTTACTCAAGGAAGTTATAACTATTCCTTACTTGCCCGAGGAATCTATAACCGTCTCTTGTGAGATATATCATGGGATTTAAAAGCCATTGTATGGGTTGGAATTTTGATATTCTAGAACTGTAATTTCTGATTGGAAGAAATCAATACAAAGGTTTTCCCATTTTTCTTCTATTTTCTTTTCCCTTCTTGCTTTGATCTATGAATCATTTAATCCTTGCATGCTTATAAAATTTTTGTTCTAGTTTATACAATCTCATGAACTTTGAGTCTCCAGATTGTGCTTGTTATAAACGTGAATGGCTCTATTCTATATCTCATTTGCTCAATACATATAAGGGTCTTCTCTACCATCTCTTTTCCCTGAAAGTATTGTCTTCTTATGATTCCCTTCTCTCTTCAATTCCTCTTTCCTCATGTAGCAAGAACTTTCCAGGCATAAAGCACATTTCAATATTTCGGGAAACCACCATTGAATGAAATATTGTGTATTTGTACATAGGTTTTTTCCCTTCTTTCAGTAAGGGAACCTCTCCCATTAAAGAGGAGGGACTTACTTGTCCCCTGACTATGGTTTCATTCCAAGTGCAAACTGAAACCCAACAGTTTTTGGCGACTCTACTAGGGATTTTATCTTCAAATTTCCTTTCTAAAAAGAACAACTAATTCGATCATTTCTTTGATCTAGCCACTCTAAGATACATTCATGGTAGAAGGGATCTTGGAATATAAGATCCCCATTTTCAAATCCTAGATCAAAAAGGTTTTCAAATTCCTCCAACAGAAAAAAATAGAAGAGATCGTTTCACAAACACACCTCATGTTTAAGAAAGAGCTTCTAGTAGTAGCATTCCTCAACCATAACTTAGCCCTAATCTTCGTGCCCTAATTCTTGTTGGTGTCTCAGTTCCACTTAAAACAATATTTCCAAGGATAGTAGCATATCGTCCTTGGGGAAAAAGAGTTGGGACTCTGGCTCTTCCTCAACCATTGCATGAGTTACCTAGGGGTAACAGGAAGAATTTTCCAAAATTTAGAGGTGATGGCAAAGTGCACCCTAATGAACACATTACAGCCTTCATTATTGCATATGGGGTCCTTGGAGATCAACATGTGGATTTCTCTGTTAGGATTTTTGTGGAGACCTTGTAAGGAAATGTTGTAGATTGGTTTTACCATCTTCCTACAGGGAGTATCACCTATTGGACTACTATGAGGACTAAATTTGAGCAATGTTTTGAACTTGCTGAATATGTGCATGATTTTCTAGCTCAGATTTATCAAATCAAGAAGGATCCACATGAGCTTATGAGATAATTTGTGGTCAAGTTCAACAAGTTGATTAACAAGATTCCACTAAATACTAGGCCTATTGATCAAATTCAGAAGTGTTTCTTCTTGAATGCTCAATTTCCAGAAGTAAGCTATGCCCTGAGGAGAGAAAATCTTGTAACTTTGGATGTTGATCAGAGATTGGCTGTCATTGTGGAAGAAGAATTGATCATGTCTGGCAAGATGAAAAGGGAATTTTTCAAATCCAAAGCATCTTCTTCTTCCTCTTCTCCTAGAGGTAATGTAGATCAGTTGATGCAAAATTTGTCCAATGACCTCATTGCCATCAAGAAACAATTGGCTCAGCATGCTCCATATCAAGATGTTCTACGGAAGAAATTTTAGCCTAGGAACCACTTGCCCTCTTTTAAAACCAGGTTGGCCATTTAAGGTACGCCCCTCAAGGTTCCTATCAATGCTACTTGTGAGGTTCTTGAGCCTAATGATGAGGAAGAAAATGGGCTCTATGATGAACAATAAGACAAAGCTAATGAAGAATTAGAGGAGTCTGGTGGTTCTCAAGTTCATTTCCTCACCACTGAAGGTGTGGATGACGAAGATGATTATGATGATGTAGTGGCTGAGATGAACAATGAGTCATATGTTGTTATGACCCAAGAGTAGACCAATAAAAAGGAAAAAGTGGTGCAACCTGCAAAAATATCCAAGGAGTACCCAATCACCATCTCGGTGATTTTAAGAAGAGGAGCTACTATTCCTACTACTTCCACCCAAAAGGTAAGCTCTATTATTTCTTCTCCCTCTACTTCTGCTTCTGATAATTCTTGTCCAACAAATGATAAAGTTGATAGATCAGAAGCTCCTCATACTCCTAGTAGTGATTCCCCATCCACATATGGATCTTTTGACATTATATACCATCATAAAAAGACCAGGATTCAGATTTTTGAGACAGAGTTCTCTCAATCCCATCCTAAAGCCTTTTCCAAAATGGTTAACTTTGTAAATTCTAAATCTAAAACCATAGCACATTCTTCTAAAGGCCTTTTTCCCACTCCCTCTTCCTCACCTCAATTAAGCCTTGTGGCTGCAATCACTTCCACTAATGAGAAAATTGAACCATTTTATGTGACCCTTCTCATAGCTGGCCATAAACTCAGTAACTGTGTCATAGATTCAGGAGCATCAAATAATGTAATGCCTGTAAAGGTAGCCCATGCTTTGGGTCTAACCCTAACACATACCTTTGGTTCATGTTATTCCATGGAGAGTAATAAAGTACCTTTGGTTGGCAGAATCAAATATTCACAGGTATTTTTTGATGCTTTCCCATAAAAAAGGGTCTTAGCCACCATTTTGGTAGTTGATATTCCTCCTTCATATGGGATGTTGCTAAGTATAATTTTCTATAAGGAGGTAGGAGGGGAAATCTAAATGGACTGGTCACATGCCTTTATCCCTATCAAGGGGAAGATGAAGAAGTTTATGCCTAAGAAATAAGCAGAGTATATTGTGTAAAAGACAGATGATCCTAAATCAAAAATACTAAATGAAGACATTGGGCATGGGAACTACATGATCATGTCACAAGAGGAGACAAGTCTGCCAAAATGATTTTTTCTTGATCCTAATGGTGTGTGGAATTTGGATTTTGATGGGAGCTTCTCTTCAGCTAGTTTTGGAGCTAGTGTAGTGCTGATTTCTCCTAAGGGTAAGGTTCATCCCTTCTCCTTCAAATTTTAGTTTGAAAATACCAACAATATTGTTGAGTATGAGGCCCTAATTATTGGGTTGAGCATGGCGAAGGAGATGGGAGTGAAGAACATTCTTGCTTGTGGAGATGCAAAGATAATTGTAAAACAAGTTAGAGACCTTTATCAGGTAAAGAACAAAAGGTTGACGCACTATAGGAATCTAGTATGGGATTCCATTGAATTCCTTGATGATTTTTCCATTGAAGATGTGCCAAGGGAAAGGAATGCTAGGGCTGAATCTCTAGCTATTTCAGAGTCCTTATTGATTCCTCATCCTAATTTCCCTCAAGATAAATTCACCATTGAGATGATCCATAGACCCAGTGTGCCTGAAAATGCAAATAATTGGAAAGTTTTCAATGATGACCAGAATTTTCTTTCTTTCTTGGAGCTTAAAGATCATTTTGATCAATTGTACTTTGAAGGAAGTGACAATATGCCTAAAGAGTGTGTGTCAAAGAAGATACAGATCAAGATGGATGCATCAAACTGAAAGGCAACAAAATCTCTAAAGTTATGGTGAGTTTGGAGGATATTTTTGATAAACATGATAGGTATATGAAGTCTAAAGTTTCCCAAGGAGCCCGGAAATCTGCTGAGACTGAGAAATTGAATATTAGGATTCTTGATGATCCGAAAATGGTCAACATTGGAAAATGTTGCACTCAGGAGGAGAAAAATAATGTGGTTAATCTATTGAAGAGGTATGTTGATGTTCTGGCTTACTCTTATGATGATCTTAAGGATTTTCAGCCTAAAGAAATGCAACATTTCAATCCTCTTAAGTGTGGGATCAAACCCTTCAAACAAAAACAAAGGCAATATAATCCAAAGATAGCTGATATAATTTTCCAAGAAATACAAAAGCTTTTGAAGGCTAAGATCATCTTCCCCATCCACCATTCAACATGGATTGCTAATATAGTGCCTATTAGAAAGAAAAATGGTGAGATCTGTATCTATGTGGACTTCAAAAATCTAAATAAGGGTTCTTTGAAGGACAACTACCCTCTCCCCATGATGGATTAAGTATTGCAATCTATCACAGGCTTGGAGATTCTATCTATGTTAGATGGATTCTCAGGGTACAATCAAGTAGAGGTGAATAAGATTAAAATAATACTACCTTTACTACTCTTTGGGGCACCTTTGCATACAAGAGGATGCCATTTGGTCTCATCAATGCTAGTGCTAGTTTCCAAAGGGCCATGGATTTGGATTTTGATAGTTTGAAAGGGAAATGCATTGTTGTGTATTTGGATGACTTGAAAATGTTTTCTAAAAAAAGAACAGATCACTTCCAACACCTTGAAACAATATTGCAGAAGTGTAGAGAGCATGGAATTTCTTTAAACACTAAGAATTCTATGTTTTGTGTCATAGAAGGAAAGCTATTGGGACACATTGTTTCAAAGGAAGGGATCAAGATTGATCTGGAGAGAGTTCAGGTCATCTAGCAAATCCCTCTTCCATCAAGTAATAAAGGTTCCCATTCTTTCTTTGGTAAGATCAATTTCCTAAGGAGATTCATCCCCAATTTTGCAGAACTTACTATGAGCATTGCTCATATGATGCAAGGGAAGAAAAAATTTGGTTGGTCCTTTGAAGGGAAGAAATCATTTGAGGACATTAAAAAGGCTATTGTAAAGACTCCAATCTTGGTGTGCCTTAACTTTAGACAAGATTTCATTATCTATTTTTATGCCACTGAAAATACCCTAGCTGCTGTGTTAGCCCAGAAAAATGCTGAAGATCATGTGCTCCCAATTACATTGATGAGTTATGTCTTGAAAAATCATGAGCTAAAGTACACTATGATAGAGAAACATGCTTTTACAATTGTCAAATTTGTCAAGAAGTTTAGGCTTTACATCCATAATTCTCATTCTGTGATGTTGATGCATGATACAACAATCAAATCCATTCTTACTCAGAAATATTTTGGAACCAAGAGAGGTAATTGGGTAGAAAAGGTGTAAGAGTATTATCTTGACATTAGGCCAACAAAGTTGGTTTAGGGTAAGGGCATGTGTGAACTCATTGCTAAGGGAGCTTCCAAGGAGTTTCCCAAAGATGGAGTTAATGTCCCTGTTGTTTTGTTCCTCAGATCGACAAATGTATGGTATGCTAACATTACTCACCTTCTAACCTATGGTGAGTGTCCATCTCACTTGAGTTCTAAAGAGAAGAGAGCCATAAAAATGAGGTCTATACAATATGTGCTATGGGAGAATTCTTTTTTCAAATGAGGCATATATGGAAGGTTTTTGAAGTGTGTAGATAAGGAGCAACAAAAAAAGTTGTTCTCTATTTTTCATGACAAGGCTTGTGGAGGTCATTTCTCCTCTACTATAACAACTCATAAAATACTTCATGGTAGTTATTATTGGCCCACTCTATTCAGAGATGCATCAAAATGGGTTGGTAAATGTGAAGCATGTCAAACGTTGTTGGAAGACCTAAGTTGGCTACTTTTCCTCTCAAGCCTGTAGCGATTAAAGATCCACTTCAAAAATGGGGTTTAGAATTCATTGGAGAACTCAATACATATTCCTATGCTAGGCATACCCATGTGTTGACTTCCACAGATTACTTCACCAAGTGAGTGGAAGCCATCCCAGTCAAGAGCACTACTTCTGGGGTAGTTTACAACTTCATTAAGGAGAACATATTGATCAGGTTTGGGACCTTAAACAAAATTGTAACTGACAATGCTTCCAATTTTTATTTTGTTGAGATGATGGAATTTTGTTATGGGTATGGGATCTCCCTTTCTCATTCTTAAGATTACTACCCCCAAGGGAATGGATAGGAATAATCAACAAACAAGAACTTGGTGAACACAATTAAAAAGCTTGTGAATGATTCTCAGAGGAATTGGCATAAGAAGCTATATGATGCACTTTGGGCTGATAGAATTACACCCAAGAGAGAAATTGGAATGTATCCTTTCCAAGTGGTGTATGGTGTGAAAGCTCAACTTCTAGTCATAGTGGAATTTCCAGCCTTGCATCTAATGAAAACCATTAAACATTAAAGTTTTAGTACCTCTTTGGACAAGAGAATTTTTTACCTTCAGAAGTTTGATGAGGACATATTGCAAGTGGTTGATAGGATATAATCTCATTAGTTGAAAGTGAAGGATTTTTTTGACAAGAAATCCAAACCCAGAGTTTTCCAAGTGGGAGCCGTTGTTCTACTTTGGGACAAAAGACATGAGCCATGAGGAAGTCATGGTAAGTTTGATTCTCTTTGGCTTGGTCCTTTTAGAATAAAACATTTTTTTGGAGGGAACTCTCTTTATCTGGATTACATGGATGGTTCTCTTCTCCCACTTCCTTATAGTGGGAAATATCTGAACTTTTTCAATTCCTAGGTGACTAGGTGGTCCTATATATTCTTTACATTGTTTTGGTTTCAGGTCATTCCTTTGTGTTTCATTTCCGTTCTTCCCTTTTAGTTTTTTTTGTTTATTTTTACCATCTTGTGTGTGTTTCCTTATAATATTTTTTCTTTTGACTCTATTTCCCAATGGATAAGGCACTGGTCCTCTTTCCTAGAGTTATCTATAGTTCTTGATCTTTCCTTGTGTCTTTGTTCCAAACCAAGTCATCCCCAGAAAGATCTAGTTGTTGTCGGCCCCAAAATTTGATTCTTTTGAAGTCAAGTTTTGAAAATTTTGATTTTGTACCTTGGAGTATTGGATCACGTCAAGCCTGGCATTTTTTGTAGTTTTCCCATTCATGGAGAACAATTTAAAAGTTAGGCATTATGGTGAAGTTTCTTCCATTATTTTTATTTTTCTTCCCATAGTTGGGAATGACAGGGATATCTTCCCCGTTAATGTTTTCCCTAGAATCCATGGATAGTACATGGGTATCTCTGATTGGATGTAGTTTGGCCATGTTTCAAGTGATAGCAAAATCCTCCACACATCCAAATAACACAACTCTAGGGGTAGGGTCCAACGGACAATCCTCAAATAAGCACAGGATTTCCGCATGTCCCAGGTACACAATGAAGGTAGAACAAGCTAAAATCAGCTAAGTATGGAAGGCTTAGAGAACGGTGCCATGTTCCTCATTGGTGTAACTTCAAGATTCGAAACCAGGGGAAGTTCTCAAACTTGCACAAGTCCTCCATGTGTCCTTGGTCCAAAAAATAGATGGAGCTGATCGTCAAAATTGACTAAGTATGAGCAGGTCGACGGAGCTCTCCACGTGTTAGCTTGGCACAAATTCAAAGGTAAAATCTAGAAGCAAGTTTCAAATAAGCACCAACTCTCCATGTGTCATCCTGGTGCAACTTTAAAGGAACAAAATGCAAAAGGCATCCGCTTGCCCGCTCCTATCAATTTGTTCCACGTGGGCGGCCCAAATTTAAAGTTGTAAAAGCAAATCAAATGGGCCATATTTTAATTGGAAAAATAATTTAATGACCATATATTTGGACCTAGTTTTTCCACCATTAATTTTTATTTGTGAATCAAGAATTTGAAAGGGTGTGAATGGTTGGAATAATTTGTAACCATTTCTTGCTTGCTCAAGGAAATTGTAACTATTTCTTTCTTGCTCGAGGAATTTGTAACCATCTCTTGCGAGATATATCATGGGCTTTAAAATCCATTGTACGGGTTGGAATTTTGATATTCTAGAATTGTAATTTCTGATTGGAAGAAATCACAGTGCCCATACTACATTTCCCCTCTTGGGATAAGCATTTCCATGTGCATGTCAATGCCTCAGGGAAAGTTATGGGAGCAGTAATAGCACAACCTGGTGAGGGAATTGTTGATCATCCCTTGTTCTTTGTAAGTAGAAATTTGACACTAGTAGAACAAAATTACAAAACTACTGAGCATGAAGCAATGTCCATGATCTACGCACTGCATAAGTTTAGGCAGTTTCTACTAGAAATACCATTTATATTTTATACGGACCACATGGCATTGAATTACTTAGTCAACAATTTCATTCTAGAAGGGCACATATGTCATTGGGTCCTATTATTTCAAGAATTTTAGTTCACAGTGGTCATAAAACTAGGAAAGAGTAATTCAAGACCTGACCACTTATCAAGGATTAATTCAGGGGAGGATGCGCAAAGCATTGAGGATACCATGACAAACGCGTAATTGTTTATGTTACGGCGTGTGCCCTCAAACTTAGAATATATCACATTATTCTTGAAAATAGGTGTGGGGCCAGAAGGGATGAAGGCTCTGGAGAGAAATCGGTCAGCAATACGTGGTGTACCCTACATGTTGATTAGTGGAGATCTATATAAGTTATGTTGTGATGAGGTTCTGTGCCGATGCGTATTGGAGCATGAGCATGTGAAAATTATGGAGGAAGCACATGGTGGGATTGCAAGAGGACACTATGCATGAAATGCTACCATGCGGAAGATTTTATTAGTAGGGATTTGGTGGGAAACCATCTACCAAGATTGTATTGATTTTTGTAAGGCCTCTGACCATTGTATGCACCTTGGAAGACCTAGAAAGAGAAATGAACTACCCTTGCAACCAATAGCTAGTGTTGAACCATTTGAAAAATGGGCAATCAACTTTGTAGGGCCAATTTCATTAGCCATACAAAGGATTGGTTTGTGGTATATCATCACTTGCACTGATTACTTAACATAGTGGGTAGAGGTAGCACCTACGAAGGAGTGCACCATAGCGACAACTGCTAGATTTTTATGGGAGAACATAATCAGCAGGTATGGTTGTCCTTTAAGTTGAACAAGTGATAGAGGTACATACTTTCTCAATGAAATGGTCAAGATTTTGTTAGCATAATTTATGGTGGCCCTTCACAAGACTATCCCTTATCACCCTCAAGAAAATGAAACTATTGAGGCATTTAACAAGATACTAAGTCACACATTAACTAAGATATGTGAAGTTGGAAGAAAAGATTTGGATGACAAGGTATCAATTGTTCTATGGGCATACAAGACAACCTATAAGAGGTTAAACAAAGCTACACCATTTCAATGTATTTATATGATTCAAAGTATTTGCACCATCTTGGGAAGTTGAAAGTCCACTGGGTGGGACCTTACATCATCTCTTACATTATTGATTAAGGAACTTTCCTATTACAAGTGTGTTGTTAGCCCCAAAATTCCATTATTTTGAAGTCAAGTTTCAAAAATTTTGAGTCTGCACCTTGGAGTATTGGATCGTGTCAAGCCTGGCATTATTTTTAGTTTTCCCATTCATGGAGAACAATTTAAAAGTCAAGCGTAATGGTGAATTTTCTTCCCTTCTTTTTATTTTTCTTCCCATAGTCGGGAATGACAGGCATATCTTCCCCGTTAATTTTTGCCCCAGTATCCACGGGTAGTACATGGGAATATCTCATTGGATGAATTTTCTCCATGTTTCAAGTGACAGCAGAAGCCTCCACGTGTCTAAATGATGCAACTCTAGGGGCAGGGTCCAAGGGACAATCCTCAAATAAGTGCAGGCTTTCCACATGTCCCAGGTACAAAATGAAGGTAGAACAAGCTAAAATTTGTTAAGTATGGAAAGCTCAGTGGACGACGTCACGTTCCTCATTGGCACAACTTCAAGAGTCGAAGCCAAGGGAACTTCTCAAACTTGTGCCAGTACTCCATTTGTCTCAGGTCCAAAAACGAGATGGAGTCGATCGTTAAAATTGACTAAGTATGAGCGGGTCAGCGAATCTATCCACTTATGAGCCTGGCACAAATTCAAAGGTAAAATCCAAAAGTAGGTTTCAAATAAGCTCTAGCTCTCCACGTGTCATCCTGGTGCAACTTTAAAGGCACAAAATGCAAAAAGCGTCTGCATGCCCACTCCAATCAATTTCTTCTATGTGGGAAGTCCAAATATAAAGTTGTAAAAGAAAATCAAATGGCCCATATTTTAACTAGAAAAATAATGTAATGACCATATATTTGAACCTGGTTTTTCCACCATTAAAATTTCTTTAGGAATCAAGAATTTGAAAGGGCACGAATGGTTGGAATAATTTGTAACCGTTTCTTGCTTGCTCGAGGAATTTGTAACCGTCTCTTGTGAGATATATCATGGGATTTAAAAGCCATTGTATGGGTTAGAATTTTAATATTCTAGAACTGTAATTTATGATTGGAAGAAATAAATACAAAGGTTTTCCCCTTTTTCCTCTATTTTCTATTCCCTTCTTGCTTGGATTTGTGAATCATTTAATCCTTGCATGCTTAGAAACTTTGTGTTCTAGTTTATACAATCTCAGGAACTTTGAGTCTACGGATTGTGCCCGTTATAAATGTGAATGGTTCTATTCTATATCTCATTTGCTCAATACATATAAGGGTCTTCTCTACCATCTCTTTTCCCTGAAAGTATTGTCTTCTTCTGACTCCCTCCTCTCTTCAATTCCTCTTTCCTCATGTAGTGAGAACTTTCCAGGCATAAAGCACAATTCAAGATGTCAGGAAACCACCGTTGAATGAAATATTGTATGTTTATACATAGGTTTTTCCCCTACTTTCAATAAGGAAACCTCTCCCATTAAAGAGGAGGGACTTGTTGGTCCCCTAACTTTGGTTTCATTCCAACTGCAAATCTAAAACCCACCAAAGCACTGCATGGGATGAGATTACCAGGTCATTTCAATGGGAGTAGGATGAATCCCTACTATAAATAAGTCTTCTTGGTGTTTTTAATAAGGTAATATTGCCAATTGGTCTAGAATTTCCCTTTATGATTTTATTTTCTTTTGTTTCCCTTTCTCGTTGCTTGCTCCTTTCTTTTTGTTTTGTTTCGTGCCTTATGCGTCGGTAATCACATTATTTTTTCAAGGTTGTGTATGCCCAGAGGACCATGCATCTTTTTAAGTGTGGGGTGGAGTGATGTGAAGTATAGGCCTGTAATACAAGTTAAGTGTCCCATTAGAAGGAAGTGCGTAAGGTTGATAAAGCACGTAGAAGAGAGGTGGAAGAGAATGGTTGGTGTCAGGATAAGGCTTTGCAGATACCACATACAAAGAGGGAAAAGCGCAGGAACAACATGAGGTAGGAGAGAGAAAAAATCATGAAAGAGGACAGAAGAAGTGCCTTCAGCGTGTTAATGTGAATGTAAGATTCTTTAGTCCATTTGAATTTGGGCACAACTGAAGGTTGTCAAGTTTTTTGCGTAGGATTAGGCACATGGGTAAAAGTGCTTGAGGTCATTTTTAAGGAAAAATTTGCATTTAGTGTCAAGTACAGTGGTAGGTGCTATAACATTTAATGCTAGAAATAAGGAGAAATTATAAATATGAAGTAGGGTACATCATTATTTTACCTTGCGATTACGAAGTAAAAGAAGATCTCGTGAAATGAGGCATTCAAAAATATTTGTGCGAAGAAGAATCAGAGAGATCTAAAGTGTGTGACTAGAACAGATCTAAAAACCAAAGTGGAAGGATTACATAGGCATGGGGAGAGTTGGTTGAGGAGCGTCATCTTGTGGAATGATTTCCTAGTTAGGTTTTGGTAGCTAGGGCATAAGGGAAAAAGGATTTCTTCTCAAGAGGAAGGAGATTTAATTTTATCCTAACTAGAAGAATGGCACCAAAGAAGGTGACTGTATCACCTAAGAAATAGAAGGGAAAGGTTAAAGGAAAGAAAAAAAATGTTGTCATGATCTCTAATGAAGAATGGTATGCGGAAATGTAGTACCCAGATGGGGTATTGCTCAGAAAAGAGTGGAAGTCACACTTGCAAAAGATGGTTATGAGCGATTATAACCATTACACTAGAAAAAATGAGAAGGAAATGGAGTTAGAGTTGGTTAGACCAGATAACAAAAGTATGTCAGATGGGATGCCCATTTACAGTGACGATGTGAAGCTCAAATTGGAGAAGATAGGATTATTGCAACTATATGAGTTGCCTTACTTTGGCAATCCTGAGTGCCTTTATCAATGGTTGATGTTGTGCGTGCATGCGGATCACTTTTATTTTATGGAATCAAGATGCGCATAACACTAAAATTGATATCCAAGTTCACAGGCCTCATTTGTGAAGGAGATAGCATAGATGATGATCTAAGTGATAAGGAGGCTATCAAGGATATGGTAGTTACATATGACTACAAAAAGGGGTCACAATACTTTGACATCGCTGAGATTCTAGACCCTATTATGACGATTTCCATGCACTTGGTAACCAATCTCAATGATTAGGAATGATGGACACAAGTGAATACGGCATGGCTAAATGTATGCCGGAAGATATCAAAGGGAACCATCTATAACTTGTCCGCTTTCATTGTGGATGAGATCATAAGCAGCGCGCAGGAGGGAGAAAAGCTATTATTTAGTAACGTCCTCCTCACCATTTTATTTTTAGAGATTGGAGTTCCAAATGGGACAGAAAATTTTGTTTAGGAGTATCTAGAAGAGGATCCCTCACCCACAAAAAGGTTTGTGAAGTACACTTGTGAAACCATTATGGCTGCTTACAAGGTGCGCTTGGAAAAGTGGTACAAGAGAATGCGTGATGAATTTAGAGTAGAATGGAGGATCCCAGAGTAGTTACCAGCACTCATGGATGGAGAGTAAGAATTTGAAGTGTATCAACATTTCTACATTGGTAGATTTACATTAACAGATGGGACTATGAGTCCATGGTGCAAGCTACCCTTCTCCTTCACCGCGTAATACTTCCAAGCTGGAGTCAATAGGTTCAAGGAGGCCAAGAGACTAAGGTTTTACCTTGGTGAGGTAGATATAGACAACTTTGAGCTGTGTCAGAAGCTCATTTACCTAAAGAAGCACACATACATGGAAAAATATGTCTCCCACGAAGTGTAAATGATGAAGCCTTTAACGCTACTGATTGCAAGGAGGACCGTAACAAGGGTGTATCTGCACATAAGGCCAAAGTTTGAAAAGGGCCCTTATTTCGAGAATGATGTATCCATTCTTGAAGACCCTACAAGAAGGAAGAAGGCTACGTCAAGGAAGAGAGAAAGAGAAGAGGTGCAAGAGAAGAAGGCACCAAAGGTTTAAACCACATAATCAGTGGGCACGCCGGAAGCAAGTGCTAAGCCTAGTACTTACACACGGAGAAAGAAGTATCCTGTAAAGGAAAATACCCCAGAAGAAGAGGTTTCAGAGCACATAACACCTCACCCATGAGGAATCTCCAATGAAGAGGTCACTTGTCAGGGAGAAAGAAAAATAAGAATCTCCTGTATTGGAATCCCCAGTAAGAAAGAAGCAGAAGGTGACAGATCAAGTAGACTCAGAAGAGATGGAGAGTCTAGATTCCTACATCGGTGATAAGGATGATGATGATGAGCCTAAAGGAGGTGAATACCATCCATTCTATGAGGTGCATGATTATGAGGAAGAAAGGGATGAAGATTATAACAAAGGGCATGAGGAGAAGGATGATGAAGAAGAAGATGAGGCTCAAGGTAAGGGGGTGAGCGAAGAAGTAAATACAAAGGATCAAAGGACCCCAAGCCTCATGAAGGAATAGATGGAAGAGGCCATAGATAGAGAAGTGGTAAGAATTATCAAGGACCTGCTGGAACAAGAGGTAGAATGCAGCGCAGATGATGTGTTGAAGGAAGTTGAGGAGGAAAGCATAGGAAAATAATATGGTAGCATAGGGGAGATCCCATTTTCACTGTAAGCTTCCTAAGGACCACACGCATAGGGAGGAAGATTAGAAAAAGAAGCAAAAGGTCAAGGAATGGGCTACATCGATGATCCAAACAAGGTGTTGCGTGCACTCTTTCAGAGCACCTTACCAATGGAACAACTCTTGGGCATGGCTTCATTTGATGAGGAAAGTGCATACCCTCAAACAAGGAAAATGCTATCATGGGTATTTGAGTCCCACATTGAAAATAATATGGCAACATAGGGGGAGATCCCATTTTCACTGTAAGCTTCCCAAGGGCCACACACACAGGAAGGAAGATTAAAAATGAATCACAAGGTCAAGGAATGGGCTACATCGATGATCCAAACAAGGTGTTGCGTACACTCTTTCAGAGTACCTTACTAATGGAACAACTCTTCACCATGGCTTCATTTGATGAGGAAGGTGCATACCCTTAAACAAGGAAAATACTATCATGGGAATTTGAGTCCCACATTGATGATCCCAAATTTGAAATAAGCCAAGGAGCATTGATGAAGGTGCCAGAAATAAAATGAATAAACCCCTTGGTGAATGCTCAACAATTATTAGATGAGTAAATGTGTAATGCGCTCAAAAAAAAATTAGTTGAGGTTGAAGCTAGACTCTTCAAAATAAATTCCAGGGTGAAGTTCCTAGAGGTATAGTCAGAACAAAAGGAGGAGGAGCTCCTTGAGAAAAGCAAGGACCTGAAACAAGAGGATCTTATCAGTGCTTAGTTAAGGCATGAATTAAACGATGAGAAGGCAAGGGTGCATGAGGTATACAAGAAAATAGAGATGATCATGGATTCTATTGTGTTGAAGCATCCTAACTTAACACCACCTGCAAAAAATTATGGATCAACCTTATAGTTCCTAGAAGGCTTGACCCACATACTCACTATGGAGAGGTGGCCACTTGCCATAGAATCCATAGAAGAGACATTGGCATGCCGATAAAAATAGGATAAGATGAAGGTTGTAGAAATTATTTCTCAATACAATAAGATTCTTTCTAATGTAAAATCCACCATGCAAGTTGTTGAGGCTTCCTATGATAATTGAATGGATAGCGATAGAGTGGAAAGTATTTTGGTTTCCACCCATGAAATGGAAATCAAGGATTTCCAAGAAAATAAAAAGGGGAATAGGGCTGAGTGAGACAAAATCCTAGCTGAAGTGGAGAAGAAATCAGAAGCAATCGAGACCCTTTAGGGCTCAATTAAGAACTATCTGAAATAATTTTACCCCCAAATCACTCAGAAGATGGACGCGCTCAAGGATTTCGACAAACAATTAGAGGGGATTGTAGAGACAATGAATTCTAAAGGATAAGGGAAAATAGTTGAGGAGGTAAGCACCCTAGTAGGTAACCTCTATCAACAAGCACAAAATGAGGTTGATGCCTAGGATAAGTTGGAGGTAGGTTTGAGGAAGGATTTTCCTCTCCTACTTCAAAAGTGATCATGATTTACCCCCATTTTTTCATTCTTTCCCCCGATACTTCACTCCATTATTTATTCAAATTTTCAGAGACCATTCATTCTTTATTCATTGAAGAAAGTGTTTCTGAGGATGGATAACAAGCATAGTGTGGGGTGATGTTGGACCTCTGAATTATTTGGCTAAGTACAAGAAGGTGCACAGGCAAGTAAGGCCTAGTTAAAGAAGGGTGCGCAAGGTGAACATGCATAGGATGGGATTTTAGAAGGGTTTAGCATAACCCTTGGTGTGTGCTTGAGGAAAAGGAAGGGTTATGGGACTTAGCCATAATCGATGTTCTTGGTAGCACACGAGAAAAGCATAACCCGATTGCATGTGCATAATGGATAAGGTGCCATCTTGGTAACTTGGTGGCCACAAATGGAATATTCCATGCGATAGAAGGATCTAGAAAGACATCATTTCAAAGAGTGGAGAGCTTGGATCTAAGAAGTCATGCTCCTACAGAGGACCAATTCGACACTTGGAAACCGATTTATAACTTCAAAAATGCATGGCAGTGGTTGCTAAGGTTATAAATACAAATGCCCGATAGAAGAAAAGAGGAAGAAAAGAGTAGTTGAAGAGAGGTGAAGATCTATAGAAATAAAATGGAAGCATCTAGTGGTTAGGGATTAGGAGAACTCTAGGAGTGATGAAATGTTTAGGGGGATGGGTCTATGATTATCCTTGAGCTAAGAGGAACATAGTCCAATTTTGATGCATTACTCTGATCTGCACAGTTATATTGGTCTATTATGGCCTTAATGAATGTAATGTGTTTATTAAACATGTTAGATATTAATATATGTGGCTACTGGTTTATCTTTTTAAAATACATGAATCCACTCTATATTCCTCATGTTAATGGATGTAACCCTTGGTGCATTTTCTGTATGTTACGATTCAAATTTGTATTTTGTTAGTGCCTTTCTCTTCTTATCTGAATGGATGCATTGGTCTAGAAACTCTTCCTAAGTGCTAAGAATGAACGCAAGGTTCTTTTCCATTATTTATCATATTCTCACACAACTCACATAAAGAAGAGGCTCATCACCCGCACATGCCTCGGGTGAGCTCCCCGTGCCCGCTCGGTGATAGGTCATCACGCATAGGATTAGACTATTGGTCAAAGGGTATAAAAATGACTACAGTCCCAAGCATGGTAAAAAAATAATCTTCCAGCAACATCTATAGGCTCACCATGAAAAAAAGGGTCCTTGATATCCTTAATTCTATCGATGAAAGAATCATATGGTATGGGTTATTTTGGGGGAGATCTCTTAGAAGGGGATTTTTTCCATATGCATGTCAGTGTTACCATATTTAGAAACTTTTATGATGGGGACAACAAGGGATCTAGAAGGATTGGATAGAATAGAAGAGGGATTTCTTTTGTATATAAAGGGGATTTTTTCCTTGGCCTTCCTCGTGGGAGCTATGGCAAAATAAAATTGATATAATAATTATTGTCCAAAATTACACCCTATGTAATTGTGAACAACCAATTATAAGGACTTAACCATTTTCATACCCTAGAAAATTCATGGGAGACTAGTTCAGTTTACCTTATATTTGTAGAAACTTAGTGGTCTACAAGTTCTCCTAACCCAAGGAATAAAGAAAAAAACACATGGAATTAGGAAGAATTTGAGGAAGTTTGTGTTGCATGGATTCCTTTCAAAAATTTTGCAAAACTAAGGAAATAAGTTCCTAGCAGAAACGTTAGACGAAGTCCCTCATATTTTTTCATCTTTGGGGGGAAGGGTAATCAACAAATCATCTAAGTTCAAAAGATGCAAAACACTTGTCTGGTTTTCAGCAAGCTCACTAAATTATAAACGTCCCACAGGTTTTCTCAAACTCATGAAACAAAGGAAAATAGATGAAAGGTCTCGAAGTTGGGCCAAACTACAACAAGAAATGAAACCACCCTAATGACTAGAATTTAATGAAGGATGGCGTCATTTTGACCATTCTGATGGTGTGTGATAAACTCAAGGATCCATGTTATAATTTTTTATTGCATTTTGGAGGTGACCATATCTTTACTACAATACAAATATGCAAGACTTCATGGCATCCACACTTATTTAATTCATTTTTCAAATGAAATCAATTTGAAATTAGCATTCCTTTTTCCCTCTTTTCTTCAGCATGAAATTGTAGAAATTCAAGTGCATGTGCACTTTGTAGGGGTTTTTCTCTCTCTTTCCTTAGCATATTTTTGATATCTTCCCTATGATACTTGAAACTTTATTTTATTGACCCCTATAACTCATGAATGGTGTTCTCTTACCTCAGATCTATATGTAAACTCTTGAATAATAATTAATGCAAGTTTGGTTCACTTATTTCCCTCAAATACATTGTATTTGATGTGAATATTTCTCCCTTTTACATATTTATTGTTTATTTGTTCCTATCCATCTGATATGAGAACAATTTTATGACTATAGCCCTCATGTTTCTTACATCTGTATCATTTAGATTTGGGAAAATTTCCACCTTCTTATAGTGCTATCACCACCCCTTAGCTTAGGTTTTGTTTTCATGCATCTCTCTTTCCTTGGTCCCTTGGAATTATTAGTATAAGACTAGTTATATTAGTATTTTTAACATTAGAAGTAGGTTGTGTTATACAAGTTTTCCCAAACCCACATTACAAGGAATTAGTCCTTCTCTAGAGTTCTTTCTCAAGACGTAAGTTCCTAACTTAGAGACAGTCCCATGTTTCCTCAAAATATTGGATCCACCTGATTTGAGGCACGGTATAATTTTGAGCTCTAACAGTTTTGGCACCCTCAGTGTTAGAAGCTTATTAAGCTCTATTTTACCTTATTATTACTAAGTTTTGGTCTGTGACTTAAGAATTTCAGCATTTTGAGGTAGGTCATTAACACATCTAGAAACTCCTAGGTTTAAATCCTCTTATCAAATAGCCCAGTACCCATTTTCATTAGAATAATACATAATAGATCAAGTGTAACAAGAAGTGATCTTTTTGAATATTTGTATTTTTCACCAAGAAGAGGAAGAGTTAGAGTAGATCATAGATCACCATCTCCTCCAAATATAACTCTTTCTACTCCTCCTCCTAGTAGGACTTTCTTGTTGTCCTCTAGGATCTTAAGACACATTCCATTCATGAAACACTAGAGAAATATTCCCTTTTTCAGTTTTAACGGTCATAGTCCCTTAGCTCTAAATGCCCAACATGATATACAAATTTCTACTCTTAAAAGTATTCTCTCCTTTACTGGTGAAAATTATACCACACCATTTGATCATATTTGAGGTGTTGCCAACATTATTTCATTTTAGCTAGTTACAAAAGATGATGTTGCAGTAAGGATTCATGCTTCTTCATTGAAAGGTAAATGTGATCAATTGTATAGAATCTTGATCCATGCTTATATTCACAATTGGGATGAAATTGGCATCATTATTTCTCAACAATTCAAGGAGAAATTAGATAACACATCATTTTTAGACAAACTCACACCAATCAAGAGAGCTTCAAATTAGCTTATAGAGGACTTCAAATTCATATTTCAACGAAAAAGGGACAATATTCTAGTGTTGCTAAGACAAACCCCAAAAGGTGATTTTTTATACTATTTTAGAGCTTAGAGTTCTGATATAGCAGTAATGATCCAATCTATGGGTGCTATCTAGTTACCAAATGTATACACACTAGCCATTAGGGATGAAAATTATTTAATCTAAGAAGAAAAGTTATCTCTTAGATTGCATATGCCCATTTTTCCTAAATTTTTACATGATACCCAACCCGTTGTTTCTCCTATTCCTCAATAATCTACTTCATCTCCTAATTCCAACTGTAGTTCTTTTATTAAATAATAATAAATTGAAATTATTAGTGTCCAGCTTAAAAATATAACAAATGAGATTGTCTCCCTCAAGATACATATAGCTCAAGCTCCTAAAACTTCTCCTAACCCCCCTCAGGGTCATCTGCAACAAAGGTATAAATATCCTAATCATATATTTCCTCTAAATTTCCCTCTAAGAAAATCACCAAATTCTAGTTTGTAATCTCTTCTATCTCCTAACTTAATCAAAGCCATTGTTCTGGTCTAAAATAACAAGGCACAAGGTTTTGAATGGTGTTATCCATGTGATCAACCCCATGATCAATACATGTGTGAGACTAGAATTAACTCCTTGTGGGAAAAATATCTCGCACTACATACCCCATGCTACCTATAGGAACATACCACAGCTCCTTCAAAAATTAATACATATTAGACTCAAGATTTTTCTCATGAACATAACTTCATACCTGAAGAGTTATGTGTTATTAATCAATCTGTGGGTAAATCAAGTAGGCTACAACTTCATGAGGTGAATCATACAGGATATAAAAATTTGAAGATGGATGTGAGATCCCTTCCTACTATTTCTTCAGTTCAGTTTGACACTTCCAATCAAGCCACATACTTGAGTGGAAACTCAGCTTCATCTAGTTTGTTTCCGTTCACTCAACATCCACATAATGAGGAAGTTCCATAGAAAACTCTAAAATTTCCAATCAAGGAGTCTCTGTGGGTAGAGAAAAGAAACAAATAGCACGTCACACCTTCATTACAAAATTTTCATGCATTCCCCTCAACATTTTGGAGAAAATGAAGAATACACATCTCAATGTCACAATGTAGGATGTCTTATCTATCCCATCTCAAATGGATTTGTTATAAGAAGTATTGAAGTAGCTATCACCCCTAACACACACTATGCACAAAGAATACTTTAATATAAATATATGTCATCAAAAGGAGGAATGTTTAAGTTAAATTATTGAGACTCATCCCTCATACATGTCTCTCATAATTAGGAAGCACCTTTTTCATAAGTGCATGATAGATTCAGGTGCTAGTACTTTAGACAAGCCAAATAAAATAGTAGACATCTTGGGGATTGATTATAATCCAACCTCTAAGGTTGTTTTACAACTTGATGGATCAACAATGCAATTCTTGGACATAGTAAAAGATCTGGAATTAATTTTACATGCTTTTCCAAGTATAACCATAATGCCAGCATTTATGTGATTGACTTTACACCTTTATTCACCCTTTTAATTTCCAGAGATTTAATAACCAAGGTGGGGTATATTTTTCTTCACATTGGTCTCATATGCTCCTTAACAAGATAAGTAACCAATTTTATAATTAAGTTTGAACCTATTGCAGCTAATCATGTGGAAGTTTATGACCATAGTCCTATCAATGCTAATTATACAATCCAAGAAGAAGCAAGTAGTGACCTTGAACCAATTGAAAAAATGCATTCATAAACTTCAATTATAGATATTATTTTTGATGAATGGGTGAAGGAGTGATATGAATTCAACCCATATGATACAACTATGCAAACCAGGTCTAGTACTTATTATATCCACGAAGAAAACTTCACTACCCCATGTCATAAAAGGAAGAAGAAAGTGATGTGTCTAGTCTATGGAAGTTATACTTTGATGGTCCAAAAAATAGAAATGGATTTGCGGTGGTTGTATTTCATGTTTCTCTGATGGGTAAAAAAAAATATTTTCCCACAGACTATAACTTGCATGCTCCGACAATGTGGAGGAGTATGAGGCATTGGTTCATGGTTTTCTTATTTCAAAAAAGAGACAAGTTAAAGCTCTAAAAGTCTTTGGGGATACCAAGTTGTTCATTCACCAAGTCAGAGGTAGGTATCACTTGGTGAATGAACAACTTAGATGGAATAATTGATGAATAAACTTGAAGTCCGATCTCCCGATCTTCAAGTGATGTCATGAAAGCAAAACCAGGAGACATATAGGATGGAATAATTAGTTCTCAGCTCACTCATGCAGAAATTCTTATCCAAGGAAAATAACTTGTCAAAATGGTCATAATATTATCCATTCTTAATAATGATGTCAATTGGAAAGTTTTTGAGAATGATGAGAAAATTGTTTAGTTCATTCAAAATGAAGTAGAGTTTTCTTCCAAATTATAACCCACTTTGTAAGGTAGTTATGGTGATCATGTTATGAAATTTAGGAAAAATAAGCTACCCAAAAAAGTAATCACCCTTGAAGTCATATTCCATTTTGATGATGAGATCAAGGGACAATACAGAGGTATGTATGTGGGTCAATGAGATTACAAATCAATCACCATTGTGGAAGGAAAAGAGATTTTGTTGGGAAAGTTATGTAGTACTGAAGAGGAACAAGTTTTTATTTCTCTTTTATAGAACTATCATGATGTATTCACATGGAATTATGAGGATCTTATAGGTTTTAACCCCAACATTTTTCAACATGCTACTGATCTTGATCTCATGGTTAAGTCAGTTAGACAAAAGCATAGGCCATTAAACCCTATAATTTATCCCCTAATTAGGAATGATTTATCTAAACTCATTGAGTCAAGGATAATATTTCCTATCAAATACTCCTTTTAGGTGTCCAATTTGGTGTCAGTGAGAATGAAGAATTGAGAGATAATAATTTTGTGGTTTTCAGGGACTTAAACAAAGCCTCAATGAAAGATCATCATCCTCTGCCATCTATGGAAAAATTCTTCAACTATCGATAAGATATGAAAGTTTATTCATACTTGATGTCTATTCAAGCTTCAATCATATTAAGATTAAAGTGGAAGATTAGTAGAAAATAGTATTCACAACCAAATGGGGAATGTATGCATATCAAAAAATGCATTTTCATTTATCAAGTATGTGCCACTTTTCAGAGGGAAATCAACATTATTTTCCATGGACTTCTCAATCAGTTTGTCCTTTTTTATTTGGATGAAATCATAGTTTTCTCTAAACAAGGAAAACCAATGTAAATTTTAGTGTATAATCTTCATTAATTCACAAATATTTAGGTTTTTGAAATTTGGATTTGGTTAATTATTAGGTGGTAGGTTGTTTTTTATTTCTCCTAATTTTTTGGGTACAAGTTAATTATTTGAGTTGATTAACCTAGCATTTACAGTAATAACTATATTTTTATATTCAAATCATCTTTACCACGTACATAAAAAGTAATTTTCTACTGGATGAAAACATTATGTTACCAGCTGATAGCATAATGTTTTCATTTGGAACTATTATGCTACTAACTGACAGTTGTTACTTGTTGATAACATTTCCTTTAAATTTGTGGCATTCGCCAAGTAATATATATGGATTTTTTAGAGGATCTTAAAATTTTCCCTGGATCATTTGGAGGAAGTGTTCATGAGATGCAGAAAATTTGGAGTATCGTTGAACCCCAAGAAATGCATTTTTACAGTTTTATAAGGAAAATTATTGGGTCATGTTGTCTCAAATAATGGAATTTCAATTGACATAGAAAGAGTCTCTATTATCCTCTTCCTCTCATTACCAACTCACAAGAAGGCTCTCCATTCCTTCCTTGGTAAGATAAAATTTGTTAGGAAGTTCATTCATAACTTTTTAGGATTATTCAGACCCATCACTTTGATGCTGAGGAAAGACACATATTTCAAGTGGACCATGGATGGAAGAGAAAGATTTGATAAGATCAAAGCTACAGTAGATCAAGTGCTAACACTAATTAACCTAAATTTCATGAAGGATTTTACCCTTTATACTTATGGTGTGTATCTTAATGTAGTTTTGGTTCTCACGCAAAATAATA
Organism: Taxus chinensis; assembly: GCA_019776745.2. NCBI lineage: Eukaryota > Viridiplantae > Streptophyta > Pinopsida > Cupressales > Taxaceae > Taxus > Taxus chinensis. Next base: position 331,098,143 of record CM034150.1, on the reverse strand, counting down.
GTGAAGGTTTGGAGTAGCCTTTGGATTTATTTAGCCAAAAATTGAAATACTTAGAGCTCAGGTATAGTCATTTGGAAAAATAGATCTTCACCATCTTGCGAGATCTCAAGAAATTCAAGCTTGTAACGCCCACTTTTTACTCATGCAAAAACAACATTAAAAATACCAGGATAATTTTTTTTGACTTACATTGCTCACTACACAATGCCACAAGGGCTCCAAGTAAAGAATACTCAAAGAAGCATACGACACTTACAAATCATCGACTCACATAGACACATGACAACACCATAGACATGTCAATGCCACACTTTCCCCAATGAATGAAAACTAGCAATGACCCAACCACAAGAAAAGGACTCAAGGATTGGCAACCCACAACACATAATTTATTTAATTGAATTTTTGTTATGATCAACATTTCAAGAACATTATAGTGCAAGGAAAACTTTATCCTTTCTCCATCTACAAATTCTTAAGTTCATTCCCCATTTAATTTACAGTTCAACCATTTTAAGTTGGCTTTTTATCCTTTACAAAAATTTCCATAACTTCCATACTTATTTGGCATAATTCAAATTGCATACAAAGTACTTAATTATCTTATTATTATGTTAATAATATTCTTCTCCAACATTTATTTGATGTCTACATTTTTACCCTTACAACTCAAGTGAATGTGACTTGATGTTCAGAATGCAATATTAGGATTTAAGGGAGATTTAGATACAAGATGGATTTTTCCCAAAATCATTCTTCAATCACAGTATAGTTATTTCCCTACCATAGTTATTCTAATTCAATGACTTGTGGAATTCCACTTTGATGTGTGTGTGTGTATTGTTTTCTCAAAGTTGATCACACCAAGGCAATTCATATTCTTTGTAACTCGTGAAAATGTTTAATTAAGTGATAAGGACTACAAGAGTGGCATTATTGCTAACCTCAAATCTCATTTTCACCCTTATATGCTTTACTTTTTCATCGCATTAAGGTCTTATTATTACCATCACATTATAAAAAAAGAGTTACGAAAGTACTTATCTGACATCTCAAGGAAGTACATGGTTAGAAGCATTATAACTACACACGAACCACAAGTGATTTGTGTTCAAGGTAAGGTCCCATGTTTCTACATTTCATGATTCCACATGTGAAATATTATTTATTTCTTAATGCCATAAAAGGACATAACAAGGTATTATGAGACAAAATTCTGGTTTCTTGGGTTCTCTTAAGTCAACACGTTTCAAATCAATTTTGTTTGCAAATATTTACTTATAATTTTCTACCTACATGTTAATCTCCTAATCAACTAAGGCTTAGTTTAAATCCCAATTTTCACTCAGGGCTTTAATCCCTATTATAGATTAGATTAAGGTTAAATCATGTTTACTCTATAAACCCTTCATGAGAGATCAAGGCACTAAATTGTCACAAGCCCAAGATAAGACATTTAGCTGCGAGGGACTAAAGAGTTCACGAACAAGAATGTAATACAAAGAACAAGTATAACATGGTCTCCATTTATGTCATCTGAATCCAACAGGGATTTCATTCGATGAAGAAATTTAATTTTAATTTTATCTTTGGAAGACAAGGTATTCCACTAGGACACAAAGGAGGAGTTAGCTCTACATACTCCAAATAAAGTTTGATTGTGTCACTCCTATCTGTCAGGTTTATGACAATGTCACTAAACATACCGAAAAATACAATAAACCCATTCTTTGGCTCTTGTTTACCCAAACTAGGGGGTTTTATCAAGTACAGAGTTTAAGTTAATTCTACAGTTTTCAATGTCTTCTACGGTAAAGAGTAACACACATGAAGCCAAGTTATGCTATGATATTATACAAGGGTAGAGTGTTTCAATTTAATCTCTTTAATACATTTACAAAGTAAGAATACAACAAGAAAATTAATTAATCGTTTATCAACACTGAATATGCACTACAAGATATTACTCCAAATTCATTTACTATATATATATATATATATATATATATATATATATATATATATATATATATATCAAATCTGTTTACCATACGTACTATGAATCAAATTGAACCCATGATTAAATACACATTTCCTAGATGTCCCTAAAAACTAGCATCTCATGCATATTAACAAATTTCGAATATAATTTTTTTGTGAAATGATAGTACATTATACATATATTCATTTTATAATGAACTATATAAATCACAATGATAAACGATGAATTTCACATCACCTTTTTCGCCATCATTCTTGCAGCCTGCAAAACCAAGTGAACATGAAATTGATGATAAATCGTTGGCATGACATCCACCCTAATCTAACATGATTAAAAAAATTTAGGTTCCCATCTACATATAATAATAATTACACTTTGCAATCAGAAGGAAAAGGTTTAGAGACACGTATTCATTACATTTCATTTCACTTCATTTCATAACCTAGGAGAGAGAAAGAGAAGGGAAGAGAGAGAAAACACCAGTTTGTTAGAAGTTCTATTTCACACAACAAGTTACACTATAGAGTTTCTAAATAGTTATTTACATGTGTCAAAAGTTTCCATGGTCGTTTGGCAACCCGACGAGAGTCCCACAACTTTCTATTTTTACATTTTCTTGCTAGCTACAAAAACATTCAAATCGAGCTCAGAGGCTAAGAAACCACTTTCAAATGTTGTCTTCTGACGAGAAAACACACCACAATTAAATTTTTGTGTGTCAAATTTTATACCAAGAGTTAATAGCAACTGACGGAATTCAGAACTGGTGAATGGTTTACGTTTGGCAGCTAATTTTCTGGGGCCACAGATCATAAATGTCCCAGTTGTAAATGGACAAAAGTTATCTCAAGGGCTCAGAAAACCACATCCAAAACTGACGTTTGATGGATGAACATGCAATGAGAAACTTCCTACAAGTTCCCCTATATAAGGAGAATTCATTAGAGTCAACAGGACTGAGAACTAGAAAACCATTTTCAAATGGCAACAAGTTTTCTGGAGTGACAAGTCAAAATTGGAACATTCATCAAACTGTGACCGGAGGCCTAAAAATGGCTTTGCCAAAATATCCAGAAAAATGTTTTTCCCTAAACTGAATGTTCCATGTAATTTTCTAGTAAGAACACTAGAGGTTTGCGAAAATGGATAATAATTTCTCTATCTAGGTTTCAAATGGCGGTTCAAAATGAAAGCCAACTTTATAGTTTTAATAGCTTCTTACAACTACAAAACAGTGTAACATTGCTCCCAATATGGCATCAAAAATATCACAAATGTTCCTTCGGGTTCAAACCAAAGATTAAGGTGACTCCTCACATAACTAGGTACATGAATGAAGCTTAACATCCCATTTTCAGAGTTACGAAGGGTACTTAACGAGTCTCCAAAAAATGCAAAATTATATATTTAAACAGGGAGATGGTCAACAATTTTACTGGGAAGTCAATTTTGTCTTGTCGATAAAACAATATTGTAGCGATCTAGTTAGGTAGGAATTTTTCTAAATCACCTCCGAATGATGGTGGAATTTCATGGTTTAATGTAAAATATTTATTTTGATTTTGTGAGTTACGACACGACATTTCATTGTTTTGCAACGAGTTAATATAAAACAATTAAATGTATTATAACCCTAATATTTATAATTATATTAAGTGACAAATGAAAAACTAAAGTACAAGAGTTATGAAATATAAGGGGAGATGAACCATGCCTAGGAACAAAGCCAATCAAAACCTCGTGATTCGGTTTAGCATCTCCCTTAAGAATTTTATTGAACAGATCATGAGCATCCGTAATATTACCATTTTTCCTTTGCTCAAAATTCTCAAATTTTCCCAACAAACCCATTTAGCACCAAACCAACAATAAGACCACATGTTTAAATGGTGGTGGACAATAAGGTTTGGATCTCCCTCAAGATAGCCAGCATGACTAATACATCCATACATACCCCCATACAGTATGTTTGGATATGTTCCATATGACCACACCTCCCGAGGCATTTGTAAATACAACATCTGACAAAATTTTCCTCAATCTTTTATGCTTTGCTAGAAGTTCATCCCTGTCCCAGAACTCGCATTTGGTACAGGCTGAGAAAATTAGGTAAAGGAATGTCAAATTTCCATTATGCTTTGATGGATGTCCACCTGTACTAAGCCTGCATTTTACACAGACAGGGAAGTTCCCTTAAGGTTTTTAAACCTTTTTCAACAAACCCATTCATGAAATAATTCTATCATTGCAGTATATGATGCCACATTTATGTCAGGCATTCAATCCATCATTTCACTTACCAAATACATGCTTCCACCATTGCATACATATAGGTTGTAGCACTTGCAACAAAACATCTAAAAACCCATTATTGTTTGAATTATTTACTACCCTTTTTCCACAAACCTGTATGCTTGCAAAAAGCAAAAAGAATGAAGTTTTCCTCCACATTTTTGTATCTATATCTACCTTGGCACATGCATCTACAACAGGTGGGAAATCACCCAACTATTCTCCATGGTATTACTCTTTCACCAGGAACTTAAGCATCCCACTCTTCTACCATAACTGCACTACTCTCAGGTGCCCTCAATAGGGAAAAAAACAAGTGGTTATTCCTCCACTCGTGGTGTCCAACTTGTTGCAAAATCTATGCCCTAAGAACAAGAAAATCACCTAATTGTTGTAGGTGTGACCATTCCATAGTCTAAAAATCAAGGACATGTAAAAAGACATAAACATGAAGCATGAGGACCACCAACAGAGGTCAGAGGGTATCAATCAACATGCACCACGGTAGATGGATCTGACATTGGTGTTGGAGGCATAAGCTCTCATACATAACCTACAGTTGTTCCAAATAATGAAGCCACGTTTCTTTCAGACATTTTCTAACAGTTCACGTGCAGGTCTATGCTTCCACATTCAGCATGCATGTCTACCTAAATGCTTTCAACTGTAGCATCTGATAGAGCCTTAACTATGGCACATAGGTTGGGAGTGAACCGATCAAGTTGGAGCTCTATTATTTTCTTATGGAAATGACGAGCCTGTCATGAGGACATGCATGCCCCATTCAAGAGGTCTCATTTATACGTAGGCTGGGAGTATGCAGGTAACTGCGAATTGATTGGTTTGATACCTATTCACTACTTTAGGTAAAATTGCCCCCGTAAAATCCTCTTCTTCCTACCCTCCTACTGCAACTGTCCCATTTCTACTATATTTACAACACGAGCTTTGATTTCAGGTAGTTAATGCTTCTGGATCTGAAATAAAGTAATTGTATTATTATGCAAGTGAAAATGACAGGTCTACATGCTTTGATGGATGCCCATACCTTGATAGGTCTCCCTCCACACGACACCATTTGATAGATCCCTCTGCACTCATCCAATTTCCTTTAAATTTTACCTACTACTTTTAAATTTCACCTAATCTTGCCCTTGGTACGCATCCCAACTGCTAAAACAATTTATTTTATGTCCTTTCATTTTATATTTTAAATTTAATTGTGATCGTTATTGGATCTCATCAAAGGGAATGTGACACTACAAAGCCTTTCGTAACTTTCAACCACATCAAAGCTCTAATCTAATATCCTAATGTGAGATATTTCATTATTGGGGTGGAAATCAGTGAAAGGATTTCCAAATGGGTAATTAAAATATTGGAGTTTGACATAACCATCTAGGCCACAAAGTTGGTTAGCGGAAGATCCTTATGTGATTAGATTTCCTTGGATACTTGAAATTATAAAAAATTATTGTTTCTTCATGGAGGAAGAACAAGAATAAATAAATGAAGATCACTAGGATATGTGAGAAACTCAATAGGAGAACCCGTGAAATATAGGCAACTTGTGGGACAAAGGAACTCAACAAAACCATGACAGTTGGATGAATCACATGAAGACATTTCTAGCAACTGGCAACTATCCTCCTAGTCTCAAAAAAATAAAGAGAAGACACCTTAGGTTACAATCAATTCCTTATGTTTTAATTGATGGAATTATTTTAAATAGGAATATTGATGGTATTTTACTAAGGTGTATTGATGAGGAACAAGAAAATAAAGTCTTGACATAATTTCATGATGGTTCCTCTAGTGGACATTTCTTAGCTAAGGCTATAGAAATGAAAATCCTCAAAGTAGTATACTTTTGGCCCACTTTATATGCATACACATATCAATGGGTCAGAAAATGTACACAATTTTCCTTCTTCACTGGTAAAAATAAAATGTTGGCCCTTCCCCTTCACCTTATTCAGGTAGATCAACCATTTGTTCAATGGGGACTTGACTTCATTGGTATGATTAATCCTCCCTTCAGTGTGGGTCATAAACGGATCTTGACATAAATATATTACTTTACTAGGTGGAATTATGTTATACCACTCAAGGATGATATTGAATTATTCATCCTTAATTTCTTGGAGGACATTGCAACAAGGTTTAGGGTTCCCTAAACTATCATTTCTGATAATGCTAAGGCATTTTTTGGATCTAAAATATTTGATTGGGCTCTTAGAAATGGATTATAATTGAATAATTTTCCAATTATTACCCACGAGGTAATGGTTTGGTGGAATCAACTAATAAAAACCTAATCATAATCATGAAGAGGACTATGCAAGTCAATCAAAGATAATGGAACACTAAAGTAAAAACTACTCTTTGAGTTGATAAAATCACTCCAAATAAAGAAATTGAAAATTCTCCATTTGTCTTGGTATATGCAAGAGAAGCTAGACTCCCATTTTAAGTTGAATTAACTTCATTGGAGCTAGCTTAACAATTATAATTTGAAGGTGTAAATCAAACACAAATTAGCAGGGATTTGTTTAGTGGCGAATATTAGTAATTTGGTAAAAATTCCATTTTAGGAAAATTTAAAATGGAAAAATTAAGGAACAAGTCAATGTCCTCTTCACCTAAAATTTCTAGTATAAAAATTTTTAGGGGTTGGCTTCGCCTACCATTGAAAACTACTCCTATATAAACCTAGGTAATTCATCGGGTAATATACTAGTAACTTACTACAAGCTTACTGAGGTACCAACATATCAAATACCATGAACTTGGAGGAAAGGTTGTAGACACATGACAAGAGGTTGTTGATGCATGATATAAATTTATTGACACACAACAAGAGGTTATTGATGCATGATAATCTTGTGTTGTTAATGCATGACATGAGGTTTTAGGTGCATGATAGGAGATTTTCAGCCATGCGATAGAAATTTTGTTGCCACACGAAAGTAAATTTTCTATCACATGACAAAAAATTTGTTGTCGTGTGACAGAACTTTTTTTTTCGTGTCATAGGAAATTTACTGTTGTGTGACTACAGTTTGTAAATATCCTATCATGTGATTCTAAGACTCGAAAATGAAAGCTTTTGTTTGGAGAAAATTTTACACACAAACCCCTTGAAATTTCCCTGTGTCATGAAATTGGTTCCGAGGATATTCATCAGGAATATTCCACCTCCAATTTCTCAGAGGCGTCTTAAAATGAACCCTGGAAATTAGGATTATGGAATTTTTTAAACTTGAAGAAGTTAGGAAGTCTGACATGAATAGGTTGGAAACACACACGAAATCAACTTAGTAGTTTGATAAAAAAAATTAACGAATTAGGAGATTTGGTCCTCAAGTGGGATTGACTATAATCCAAATTTGATGCACTTTATAATGTGCCATAAAATTTCACTTCTTGTAAAGTGGCCAACTCTTTTGATTTTTCTAATCTTGGATAGGTATTGTCAATCCCAATTAATGGGATTTATCTCAAACAATCTCATTAGGTTATCCTATTACATCTTGTAAACAATTGTGATTTTTATTTGGATATATTCTCCTCTTATTGTGTGTTGATCACCGATTGAGAATATTTTTCCTTAACCTTGTGATCACTTTTTTGTTTGTAATAAGCACTTGTGCACTCTATTTATGCTTCATTTAAAACATGTATGTTTTTCCCTTTTGTACATAATTCTTAGTCCACTTATAGTTATACACCTATCATCTCAAAGTTGGTTTCATGGAAGAAATCATAGTTGGAGTTCACTTTATTATATATATTTTATAACTCCATATATCAGTTGGTTTAATGATAAGTTCATGCAGATTCAAGAGATGGGTTTTTAAGGATAAGATCAGTTTTTCTTCAAGGCTAATATTGACTCCATGCGCAATGGATGATTCAAGTATTTTTTTCTTCATTATCTAGTAGGAACATGTCCCCATAAATTCACCAAATTATTTTCCAAAATTACACCCTATGTAATTTTGAAAATTCGTAGGAGACTAGTTTAGTTTACTATAGAATGTTGAAACTTAGTGTTCCATAGATTCTCCTAACTCATGGAACAAAGGAAAGAGCTACGCATGGAATTAGGTAGAAGTTGATGAATTTAGAGTTATGTGGATTCCTTTCAAACATTTTACAACACTCCTAGTAGATAATTTGGATGAAGTCCCACAAAGTTATTCATCCACAGGGGGGATCAAGAAATTAGCTAAGTTTAAAATATATGCAACACATGTCTGACGTTCTAGGATCTCACTAAATTATAAGCATCCCATGGGTTTTCAAAAACCCATGGAACAAAGGAAAATATCTGCAATGTCTTGAATCCATGCTAAACTAGATCAAAAAGGAAACCACCCCAATCACCATAATTTAACAAAAGATGGCATCATTCTGACCAATCTGATGGAATGCATTAAAACCAAGGGGTCATACTATGATTTTTGATTACATTTTGGAGAAAATCACGTCTCTACTAAAATAAAAATCTATAAGACTCCAGGGTTCCCACAATCATTCAATGCATTTTTCAAATGCAGCTAGTTCCATCTTGGTGGTCCCTTTTCCGTTTCTTTCTCCCCTCTTTCTCTTTGGCATGAAACTGTATAAATACAAGTGATTGTATGAAATTTTTAGGGGTTCTTCTCCCTCTTTCTATAGCATATTTTCCAGCTCTTCCCTATGAAACTTGAAAATTCATGTTATTGACCTCAGTAACTCACAATTGGTGTTCTCTTTCCTCAACTCTATATGTAAACTCTTGAAGAATAACTAATGTAAGTGTGGTTATCTTCTTTCCCTCAAATAAATTATATTTTATGTGAATATTTCACCCTTTTGTATATTTATTGTTCGTTTTTTCCTCTGCATCTTATCTGAGCATAATTTTATGAATCTAGCCCTCTTGTTTCTTACATCTACGTCATCTTGATTCAGGAAAATATCCACCTTATGTTGGTGCTATCACCACCCCTTATCTTAGGTTTTGTTTTCATACATCTATCTTTCCCTAGTCCTTTGGCATTGTTACTGTACAACTAGTTGTAGGAGTTGTTTTAACATTAGAAGTAGGTTACGTTATGTAGGATTTTCCAAACCCACATAACAAGGAATTTTTCCTTCTCTAAAGATTTGTCTCAAGCCATAAGTCCCACACTTGGAGACATTCCCATGTTGCCTCAAAATCATGGATCCATGTGATTCAAGGAAGGGTGCGATTTTGAGCTCCAATAATAATTAGATAGAATGGGTTGGGAAATGTATGTAACTCACCTCTTATGCTCTATTTTCTTTCTTCTCATAAATTTGACTACACCCAGCCCATCAATAGAAATAAAAATATTTAGCGGTTGACTAAGATGTGGACATGGAAAATATACATAGAAAATTCTTCACAAACTCTCTCCTTAAATTAAACTAATGGAGGGATTTTTTTATTAGTTTAGTGGCCACTCAATTGTTTCTTCTATTGTATTATCTAATTTCTCTAATAACATATTTAATTTATCACAAGATCAATGCTAATTAAATAAAAAGTGAAACTTCTTAACATCTTTATTTTGTAGACTAAATTACTCGATGGGTGGCTGAGATGAAACCTGTTGTCCAAAATTACACCCCATGTATTTTTTAGCAACTCGTAATTTGGACTTAGTCATATTTTTTACTTAGGAAAAGCTATGTGACATTGATTTAGTATATGACAGAATTTAGGAATTTATTGTTCCAAAACGTTCTTCCAACCCATGGAACAAAGGAATGAGAAGTTCGGGAACTTAGGTGAATTTTAGCATTGATAGTGTTCTGCATAAGCTATTGGACTTTTGTGACAATAAATATTTCAGTCCCTCAGAGATCAAATTCAACTTATAATACCATAAATTTGTATATCTACAGAGAGTCAAAGAAATTGACTAAGTTCAAAAGTCATAGAACACTAATTTAATGTCTCACGGGTTTTCTAATATTGTAGTTTTCTTTGAACCTAAAAATATACATAATGAAGGAAAAGGGTTTCCCAAACAAGTGTTTTGAGTCAAAGAATTCAACCTTCAAAGGTGTTACGAATAATTTCTTACCATCAAGGAAAGAAAAAGGAAAATCTACAAAGATCTAGGGAAGGAAAGAAATTCGAAATGTTGTGTCACAAAGTGGTAGTCTTCCATGGATTTTGATATTAATTGAAATGTCACCGAAGGTCTCAAAGTTGCATCATTTTAAAAAACAAAGGTCTAACTATCCCAACCAAAAAAATTTAATAAATTATGGCTTCCTTATGTGAATTCTGATGGCATGCGATGAAATCAAGGGGTCATGTTGTGGTTGTTTGATTTCACTTAGGGGATCCCACATCTGTATTACAATAAAACTCTTCGAGAAATCATAGCCCCATGCTTATTCAGCACTCTTGCAGGGGATCAGTGTTCCATCTTATCGGTCCTTTCTTTCTTCTCCTCCCACTCTTTCTCTATTCCATGAGTTGTATAAATACAAAGGATTGTGACTTTATAAGGTCGTCTCCCATTTATTCTCGCTTATCAATTTTTGGGATATTCTCCATGAATCTCAAACCTTTATGCTTATGACCTCTATAACTCACAAAAATGGATATTTTCTTAGCTCATATCTTCATGTGAACAGTAAAGGATTGATTAATGTGAGTTTGGTTTCCCTCTTTCCTTCAAATATACTGTGTTTCATGTGAATGTTCTTCCCTCTTCCATATTTTTTATTCTTCACCTATTTTCATTGGAACTTTGTACATCCTTATAATCCTAGTTTTGTGAACTTACATATATGTCATTTGAAATTGGGGAAGTTCTACCTTATTTTGGTGTTATCACTGCCCCTATTAGCTTAGATTTTTATTCCTTACAACTCTCCCTCTCCCTAGTTCCTTCGATGTGTTAGTGTATGTTATCTATACGAGTAGCTTTAGTATTAGTGTAGGTTACATTTTTTGGGTTTTCCCAATCCATGGAATGGAGGAAATAAGCTTTCCCCAGAGGTATATCTCGATATGCAAGTCCCACATTTAGAGACAGCCCCATGTCACCTCAAAATTCTGGATCTTTTATGATTCATAGTAGGGTGTAATTTTGATCTCCAACAATACCCATCCAAATCAAGCAATGATCACAGAAGTTTTCCTCTTCAAACCCTATCACCTTATATTACATAACTATTTGATGAAAGGTCCAAATCAACCTTGATGATATTGGAAGAAATTGAATAAATTTCCATCTTCACACCCTAATTCCACAATATTCCCAAGTCTCTGATCAATGGTATAGATCAATATAGATGAGATCAACTATGATCATATAGATGATATAAATCCTTGACATGTCGATATGTAACCTAGAAAATTCAAGAATAATACTCGATCATAATATGGATTCCCTCAATGGGTCGAGGGATAAACATGACTTAATTAATGAAATTACATTGGTTGTGATATTAAATATATGAAATTTTTGGACTAAATTACTTGATGGGATGTTGAGATAAAACTCATCTAGATGAAATGGAAATCAAGTAATTTGTCACCTTAAAACCATATTATCTTAGTGTGTATAATTATGTGACAGATGGTCTAGATCAACCCAGATAAGATCAGCAGAAATCAAATAATTTTTCACCTTTACATTCTACTTTCACAAAAATTGAATAATTTTCCACCTTCACATCCTACTTCCACAATACAATCAAGTCTTTTATCATTGGTCTGGATCAATCCTGATGAGATAAACTATAATCGGATAGTCCCAACATCTGCACCAACTTTCATAAATATTTTACAAGGGATATCCTTAACTATAGATGGCTCAAAGAGCATAAGTTGTGATGGCTAGGAGGAGGGTATTTGATGTTAATTGGGGTTCAGATGGTTGTGCATCTAAGATAGAGGCCCAGATCACATTGTAGAGAGGACATGATATTATTTCTCTAAGATAGATGGGCACAATATATAGGATCCAAACCTTGTCATGATGATGATGATGAGGTACTAGGAGGTTGTGGAGATGGCACTACCATCGTGGAGATTCCCAAGAATCCAAGTATGTGTGATATTTTGACAATTCTTCAAGAAATGGTTTTTTGTCTATATTTGTATTGTAAATAACATGTGTCATTTTTGGTTTTACAGAGAGGATGTTGGAGGAGTGACAATCCCTGATAGATATTTCCCACCATCAAATCCTAGATCCAGTACTCAATGTCTAGGATATATCAGTTATAGTGGATATATTAGCATCATCACCCAAAGATTTAGTGAGTTAATTTCATTTTGTTAGAGAGGCATCTATGAAATTTTAGAGATATCAGATGCACATGTGTTGATGGTTACCAACAATATATATGTGATCCTACAAATATTACCTCTAGTGTTTGTCGCCTTGTTTCAGGAGCAAGAATTTTTCCTATCATATGCCTAGAGAGATGCAGAATGGATTACATCATTGGAGACACATCTTGTGAGAGTGCAGGAAGAGGCTTGTGGAGCTAGAAATAGGGCAGAGTCCCTAGCTCACATATCCAAAGCTACCAACATGGTTCCATTGACCCAAAACATTGAACGACCCCCACAAGGAGAGAGGGTGCTTAAGCCACTTTTTATATGGGCTACATCCATTTTGTATGATTTTTAAATGTATAAAAGTTAATTCAATATATATATATATATATATATATATATATATATATATATATATATATATATATTGATGATATTTGGGTGTTTAGTGTTTGTTGATTTTGTTTATCATTTTCTTTCTTTCTACATGTATGTATGTAATAATTTCATGGTACGTAGGAATAATGATAATGTAATTAGGTAGATAAATTTGGTGAGAAGGGGATTTGTAAGATAACCCCACCCACGTAATGTGAAAAATCTAAGAGGAGGAACAAGGATAAGACATCTAACGATAGGATTTCAGGGCGTGATTGGATATATAAATACAAGCAAGGCCATAGGCCTAAATGAGGATACACATTATACTACGGTGATCCAAAAGGAAAGACTCAGGAAAATCAAATCCAAAATAGGTGGAATCAGGGTCGAGGTTCTCCAATAGTAGGAGAAACTAGGGAATATGTGGTGAAAAATCCAAGTGGAGTGAATAACCCAAGCAAGGATGTAATGAGGTTTTTGAGATAGTTTGGAAACCCAAGGGGGGGTCAAGAGTCTAAGAGAAGGTATAAGGTATTGTGTAATACCCAAGTGGGGGTTGAGAGCCCAAGAAAAAGTAAGAGTTTAGGCCAAAGAAATAAAGTGATATGTAATCAATATACTATAGATAACTAACCACGAGAAGTAAAATATCACAATGTATTAGTGATAATTTCATTGATTTGATGCAAGATGTGACTTCTAGAATGATTCATGAGGTCCTCAATGACATGTTGTGTAATATAGACTTTTTGATGAACTTTAGACCATGTGGAAAATAAGGTTTCATTGATCTGGTCCTCCAGTCAGGTGACAATGTCACACTGGATGGCATTCATGGATGGACGAGGATCAGTGTGGGATGGTGGTGTAGATAAAAAATCACGCACTTGGGTATATTTCTAGGTCCTAAATACATACTAGCATTCATATAATTCCTAAGAAAGAAAACTAGTAATTGATGATTGTTTCTATCCTTTTTCCTTTTCTATTTGGTCCTTCATACCCCATAGTCCAATTGGTATTTTACTTATTTTTATTTTATGGCTCCAGACACCAGCGCTTAGGTGCCCCTGTCCCCTTTGAGCACCCTTGACCATTTCGTATCTTACTTGTTCCTTTTGGGTCTCTTTTATCTTTTTGGCACCTTTTTCATATATGGGCCGGCTTTCCAATTGTCAATTACAAAATTCAAAAAAGGGAATCATATAAATACATAGTTATTTGTTCAAAATGAGGGACCAATCTCTATCCATTTTACTATCACATAATATTACACTCAAAAGGAGCATAAAACACTTCAAAGCATACATTTGACATTCAATCAATGGACAAGGAACCACATTTTCTACATACATTGTATAGGAAGCGGAAGTTCATTTTTCCATCCACACATTCTATTTGCATTGCTACATCTAGCTACAACCCACTATCAAGTACACTTGCACAAGGGCATCCTAGGGCATGATTCTTACACACACTCACTAGAACTACATGGATTCTGAGATGTAGTGTAATTCTCAGTTATAAGTTCACTCTGTCATGTGACCATTGAGGTCAGTTTGACTCCCCATATTGCAATTTTATTTTCTATATTTGATGCGGTTTTGTGTGTTTTGTAGGTGGACATTTATTTTGTAAGTTACGGGTACCCTCAATGATCAAGGTGTGACATATAGGTGATCAATAGGAACTATTTATAATACTTGTGCAAAACTGTAAAATTAGCTTCTGACCATTTTCACAGTCAGGACACCCAGTACCAGTTACCAATGCCTAGGCACCCTCGCCCCAAATGAAGCACCCATGTTCAGTTCTATCTGTCAGTCCCATAATTTATCTTGAGCATTAACAACACAATACACTTCATGTTCAGTATTTTTACTAGTTTATAACACTTTGAGATCAAGTGTAAATCAGCTAATTCCTCTCTCCTTCCTCTTTGTTTAGGGTTTTAAATATTAAATCTTAGATTTTGTGTGTCAAATATATATTTTAGCATTTATTATCAGTAGTGACTCTACAATATTTAGATTTAATTAATACAGTCAAACCCTACCTTCTGAGAATGTATCAAAATCTATCTGCTTCTTATGAATTCATGGAACAGTCTTCTTATCTTTAATTTACTCTGAAAATTTTTTCTGGCATGTTACTATTGCTTTCTAATTTTATGTGAGTTCATACTCAGCATCCTCCTCACTTTTTTACTCCCGTATCCAATTTGACCATCAATGTAGTCACCACCCACCACACTCATCATCCTACGGCTCCACCCATTTCTATCCCACATCCTATCACTTTTTTGATTCCTTCCATTACCTCTAATGGTTATGACATCTTATAGTAGCTTAAGAATACACCAGAAAAAATATCTCTTTATGATTTATTGCACATTTCACCTTATTGTTGTCACACATATGAGGTTTCCCTTCGTACCTGTTACATTTTATCACCTCATTCAATTTCTCAAAAATTTACCACATGTTATATCTTTTAGTGATGAGGAAATCCCTCATTCTGTTGGTGATGATCAATTTTCACCTTTTATTATCGTTTCCACTATTGGTTTCATTTGTATTAAGAGTGTACTCATTGAAAATATGCATTCCTGAAAATATAATTAATAAATCTTCTCAAGTAATTCATAGCTATCCTTCCACCACTCGTACATGTAAGGGCGCCATCACCCTACCTTTATAAGTTGGGCCTAGAATGGTTCCTACTATTGATGAGAGTTTTAAATCCTCTTCATTAAATAATTCCAATCTAGGGCTGGTGTTCGAAGGTTGTATGCAAAAGGAGAGACAGATATATCCTTGTAAATTGTCCATTCTACCAAAAATTAACGCATGAATTAAAAATCACACTTACAGGAATTGAAAACACACTTGTAGAAGTAAGAAACACACTTTGCATGAAAGGAAATTAAACTTGCATGGAATTGAAACATTCATCATAGGAAATTAAAATCACACATTTAAGGAAATTAAACTTGCAAAGAAGGGAAATTAATGAATTAGAAAAAAAAACATAAAGATATAATACACCTATAGGCTAACAAAAGACTGTAAAACACAAAAATAATTACATGACACAAATACAAAGACAAAAAACTATATATTTAAAAAATGGAAAAAAAATAAACATTAATATACAGATCCACATTCCTTAGAATGAGTGGCCAACTCATTCCTTAGAAGTGTACTTTAATCAATACTATTTATAAAATGTACAAAATGAAATATCATATTGAATTAATTCAAAAAATGGAGATTAAATTCAAAGGTATGGGAGGTCGCATGTATAATTGCATGCTTATAACCCACTCCTTATCTTAAGTTATACATCTTTATCAACTAAGATTGCAATATATCCAAAAATCATCAATATCCACAAAATATGGAGAGAGCTTATATAACTCAAACTAACAATCTGATTATACTAATTTATTGTTTGAGAATCAAAATGAAAATTTATTCTCTTTTATTTTACAATAATAAAATACTTATAGAAATATGTATTTTTAGAATGGATTCCAAAAATAGATAACAATACCACCCTTAGAGTTATGCTTATCTTTGCAAGTCTAGTATTCACCCTTAGAGCTCTAATATCCAACTCTAAAGTGATCCCAAAAAGACTCTGAAGAATTCCAAAGAGACACTGAATCGAGTTAGAGGACTCTGAAGTGAATTGGAGGAACTCTGAAGTGAGTTGGAGGAAATCTGAAGTGAGTTGGAAGACTTCTAAGTGAGTTGGATAATTCTAGGAAGACTCCGAAGCATTATTAAAATGACTCTAAATTTTGTATATGAACTCGAATCAAGATGATTTTTTTAACTTGCATAATTTTCTCAAGACGAATCTAAATATGCAATCATATTTAGGTTTTGGTATATTATTGATGACTTTTTTCTTTTTTTCACATTAATATGTTTAAGGAGCCACTCATAGAACTGCTGAACATTTCCAGAGCTAGTGAAAGAACCTCTAGAGCTAATGCAATGATGAAATAACAACATCTAGAGATGATATGAGAGATTTTGAAGATCTTCCAAGGCTTTTTGTAGTTGGTGCTTAGTGCTCAAAATTCCTTATTCAATAATGATAGCAATGTATGGACTGTATATGAAAAAATTGACATATTTTTTCCAATAATGATTAGAAATAGATAACAGAAAGATAAAAATGAATTCTACATAAATAACCATGATATATACTCTCTATTTCATCATAAATAAACCATAAGTTCAGATATTGCACTTAGATCCACTATAGATATGCAAGGGAAAAAATTTCAAATAATGTATAAAATGGGCCATTTTTGGGCTCATCAACTGTCTTCTTTGTCATTAATGCCATATTTCAATACAATTTCTTACTTGGGAGACCCTAGATTCATGGCATGCATGTTGTTCTATCTACAGTTCATCAGTGCATTAAATTTTTACATGATGGTTATGAACATTATATTGTTGTGGACCCCAAATAATTCAAGTTATTTCATATAGATCATGTTACTACCATTCCAATTCCTCCATCTCATCCAATTCCATATCACAAAATAACTACATATGGTATCGTTAAATCTAGTTCTCATACTTCTTCTGCTCCTCCGTGCACTCTGTCCACTCCTACTCATATTACTCATAACCTATCACCCATTATGTCCACCCCCATGGTTACTACTTCTCCACCTATCATGGCTCCTCCTGATTCTACACCTGACTCCACTCCTACCAATATTCTTGATAATGATATAAAACAATATAATGCTAGTGTTTCACCAAAATTTTGCATATAAAACAATAAGGTAAAGGTCAAGAGGAATACCTGTGAATTCGAAGAATATTGTACATCATTGAGAAGAATAGGATGATCGTGAAGAGATCATTTTTGTACTAGGAAGGACTACCTTTAGAAGCACAACAATACCATCATATAGAGTTAAATAACATATGACATTGGACTTCCTAGCTTATGCTAGATCTGAGAAGTGTGATAACTCCTAGAAAGGTTGTCAATCCACTGTTTAAAAACAACTTCATGTAAAGAAATGACAATAAAAAAGGGGTCCTATTGTAATAATACAATTTAGGTATCTCATATGCTAACAATAGAATATATTTAAGTGAAATATTGAATATACAACTAAATATAGAGAAGGTAGGGTGTTGTTAAGGCTGGTAGGTGTGGCAGGGGTGTTTAGGAAGGTATGGGTGATATTGGGTAAGGTTTTGGGAAGGTTTTAGGTAAGTTAGGAGCTCACTTCTCTGAAATAAATTACCAATCACAGAGACTGGTATCGGTTGGGAGAACGATGTCAGTACCTGGTAATAGCCGATGTCAGTTGGGTGACCGATGTCGCTAGGGGAAATCATGTGTAAATATTAAAATGAGGTGGTTTTGAGCTCTCTGTGATTTCATAGAGAGTTTGGGAGGCTTAGATAAGGTGGTAAGATTTTATTAAAGACTCAGTGATGAATAAACATGCATTTAGGGTGGGTATAGAGGTTAAATACGTAAGTAGTTGGGTAGAGGTGAGACAGAAGAGATCCGAGAAGGGTAGAAGGTAAAAGAAAGTATATAAATGATTAATAACTAAAATACTAAATGAAATGACAAGGTATAAATCACTTACTTGCATATTAGAAGCTAGTTGTTGAAATAATAGTTGTGGTTGAAGGAGAGACAAGTCTTGATCTCGTGTAACAGTAGCTAAAGGGTCTGGACTTCCCTTTGAGTCATTCAATGCTCTGGAACACATTGTTGATGCTTAAAGGTGGTTTTAAATGCTTGGAATTATCTCTATTTTTTCATGAGGTTGGTTGGATGCCTAGATGTGAGAGCTAAGAGTGTCAAAACTCAAAATCCAAGATGAAGGAACCTAGGCAAAGGGTTAGAATTTTTCTGTTTGAAGAAACTAAAGGTAGTTAGTGTTGTATATATCTTCCCCCTCAAGTAGATATGGGAATAACAGAAGGTTAAGTGTGCACGACATAAGGTGTCGACATGAAGAAATTTGTGCCAAGGTGCAGGTTAAGGGTGCACAACAAAGAGTGTCGACACGAAAATGGATGCGCCAAGGTGCAGGCAAAAGAGTGTCGACACGAAAATGGATACGCCAAGGTGTAGGTTAAGGGTGCATAGCAAAGGATGTCAACATGAAAAAGGATGTGCCAAGGTGTAGGAAAAAGAGTGTCGACATGTAATTTTCAGCACCTATGGTGCATCTTCAGGAGGCGCACCATTTTGAGCGCTGACAGGAAGCAAACCCTGGTGCAGATATTCAAATGGCCATAACTTTTCATAGGGAGCTTGGATTCATGCAAGGTTGGACTTTTTGGAAATCTTAAGAGGTCCTCTGTCCAACTATGACTGGATATCTTTAATTGGGTGGGAAAATTTTCTTAAAAATTCAAAATACAGTTCGCCACTTTTTGGGTTTGCTAGGGTTCTCACCTACCACCATAATGAGATGAATTAAATGCAACCTAGAGGTGGTTGGGGTAGATTTGGTTTTCCTCTCTCTTCCCTCTCTCATTCTTCCTATAAATTGTAAGGAGGGGGCTTCTTTCTAAAGGTTGGACATTCTTGTTTTTCCCCTCCCTTCTTCTCTTTGGCGAGTGAATTTGTGGAGTTAAAACCTCCCATTTAAAGTTGTAATGTAACTTTTCCTCCTAGAATTTTGTAGTGTGTTGTATCGATATTTGGAGAAAATAATACATGTCTTTGGATGATTCTCAACCATCTCTATGTTCATTTGCATCCTCTTGATCTTTCACTACAAATCTAGTTATCTGTGCATGATCTTGCATTGCATTTTTATGGTTTGTGTTTATTGGAAAGACAGGTGTTCTTCATTCCTCGGTGCATCACCTTTGTTAGTTTAGGTTTATTTTTATGCATCTTCTTACCCTATCTCCTTCACCAAGTTAGATTAGTTTTTTGAGTAAACCCTCTGCATTTTTACGTGTGCATCTGAACAGAGGAATAGGAACCGGCCTTCATCCGGAGAGCTTTTCCAATTTCGCAAGGTCCAACACTTGGGAAAAGCTCCATGTTATGCAATTGCACTGAGAGTCTCAACCCATCAGGTTGCAGACATTTAGGGGTGCTATGATTCACCATCAACAGTTAAGTGACTAGCATTAGCCGAGGAATAACTGGTGTTGGTCAGGGAGAAGAGGTCCTATTTTTTCAAAAATACCCTTTTCTCTCCATTTTTGGTGTTGGTCAAGGTTTGTTATAGACTAGGAGTCTGGGTTGTCATTAAATGAAGTGGGAAATTTTTAGGAGGGATAATAGGTAATGAATGTTAGGGTTATAATGAGTCTTAGTTAGTTAATGGGAGTGGTGACCTATTCTAGGTTAATAAAAAGGCTTGTAATGGGTCTATGGTGAGGTGGAAAGGTGAGGTGGAAGGGTGAGGGAATTATTAACTTAATATGGGTAGTTAAATTAATATTAATGTGTGGAGGAGTCATGGTAAGGGGTATGTTATTCGAAGGGGGCCTAGAGGGTTATGACCCAATTTTAGGTGTCTACATTTTCCCATTTTTGTCGTGTAGCTTGTATTGATAAGAGACGATGAAAAAAATAGGAAGTGGTTTCCTTAGGTATTGGTAAAGGTTAGGTTTCCCTAGGTATGGGTGGAGGTGATCCCCCTCAAACTAGGAACTGATTGGAGGAGCTGTTAAAATCATTGATGGGTTTGATAAAGTGGTAGGTGATGAAAAATGAGGTAAGATGTGGGTATAGGAAATGGTGATATCGGAGTCGGTAATAGGTGGGGCCATTCAAATGCACACACATGTCTAGAATGTGATAAGGCACTAGGCTAAAGAGCTCACAAACTCTACATCGTCAAATTTTTATAGTTTATCTAAACAGGCTTGATATGGTCTGAGTATCCAAGGTATAGGAAGTGATCCTGTAAATATAAAGAAGCTAGGTGTAGTAATGGGCATAGGTGTGTTTTGAAGCACCAAAAGGTTTGTTCTAGTCAAGATAAAAATCATGGCATAAGGCAAGGCAAGGTCTATAGGCTAAACAACACGACTAGTGTCATCGCAAGGTAAAATGAGTAAGATAATTTGAGTTTCAAATGGGTGAATTCGGTGTGGGTGCATAGGTAAGACCGTGGGCAAGGCCGAGGTATAGGTAAAAATGTGCCCCTAAGTACACTTAGGTAAGGATTTAGGTGATAAGTCTGGTAAGACTATTACATTATAGGTATGGTTATGATGTATGGTTGTTTGGTATGAGATGATGTTGATTTGATTTCCAAGGTATTGTTTTTATGGAAACTATCTAGGCATGGTTTGGTTGTGTTTATTTCATTTTAATTTCCACGTTATTGGTATTATGGAAAGTAAATGATGATGTGTATAGATGATCTATGTTTTGTTTTGTGTTTATTTCCAAGTTATTGTTTTTATGGAAACTAACTAACTAGGTTTGTTTATGGGGGGAAAATGGTGGGGGAAAAGAGTGGTTGAGCTAACCTTCGAGGGGCCCATTCCCTCGAAGTACTTCCTACATATTCCTTACAAAAGGGGCCTCAGAACGATGTAGTTCTCTCATAAACTAGAGAATAATGAGATTAGGTTAGTTAAATTGAGTAGATAAGTTGGATAAGTAAGTTGGTTGGGTAAGTCATGTTTGAAAATATGTAAGGTTGAATGTTGAATAAGTAACATGCAAGGTGAATTAGGCATAGGAAAAGATGAAGGTGTTATGGTTGATTCAATTTCGATGGTCTTGTCATGTTGAAGAAATAATAAGTAAATAGATAAGAAAGAAAAAGAAGCGGCATTCCCATATTTAGAAATGACCATAATTGTCATATCCCTAAACTTATTGAACATAAGTCACTAGATAAAATGCATGAGTGATGGGTCTAGAATTGAAAAAAGTTGTGTGATCACAATGTATAGAATACACACCATGACCCCTGAGTAGATAAGAGAAAATAAATGAAGGTAGGGTGGAGTGATTCATTAAGGTAACTTGTTGTGGGACAACATGCCCCTTCTGCAAGATACCCAAAACCAGAATAGGAAAGTCCATGACCAAAAGTTTGTACTTTTCCTAATTTTTTATTTTGTTTTTTGTTTTTTCATGTATAGACTAATCGATGTAGAAAGTCTATATTCTGGGATAAATAGTAGTGTCTCCTCGAGGTCTTCGTGAAGCTGATCGATGCGGGAAGCTCCAAGATATTTTTTTCTTTTTACAAATAAAATTTAGTCTTCTTTTTTGATAGACTAAGTATAGTAGGTGGCTGGATTTTTATAGTTGTCCTCTAAGGGAGCAGTCTACTTTTAGCAACAATAGAGAGACATAGATGTCCTTTTGATGAAATTGTCTTTTTGCAAGAATTTTTACTGAAGGATTAAATTTGTGGTTATCCCATATAGTTTTTTCTTTTATTTTTGTACTTGAAGTCATGGACAATACTATAAAGAAGTATAGGCCTCTTTTATGATGGCAGAACTATAACATGAAAAGGTTAGCTATGAAATATGGGTTTCAAGTGACAAACAACCATGGGGTTACATCATGAAAAGGATGAAAATTATCCTTGATAATCATGCCATGAGTAGATACGTGGTACTCATATTAAAGAAAAGGTTGAATGGTGATGGATAATCACACAATTCTAGTTTATTCATTGGTCCCTAAAATAGGTAGGTGGATGGAGAGGTTTGCTCAAGGGACAAGCATATAAGAGACATAAAGTGATGTTGTACTTTATTCAACAATAGAACATTCAAATATGTAAAGAATTAAGATGCTCAGGTTTAGGTTTACCATCAAGAGAAGATAAATAATAAGTTTCTGGTCCATAGGTATGGGTGACAATATAAGGTCCAAGCTAATTAGGAGAAAACTTGCCTCGTTTACTTTAGTTTGCTTTGGTTACATGTTGGTTTTCCTTCAGGACAAGGTCATTGATCTTGAAGGTTTGTTCTTGAATGTGTTTATCATAGGCATGCTTGATACTTTTTTGGTAGATTTGGAGATGGTCTAGAGATTTTAAATGGTGTTTTTCCAATAGCTCAGGTTGTGCCAAACATTCTTGGCAAAAATTATCATCAAAGGGCATATCTTTGAGTTATATATGAAGAGATGGAATTTTTACTTAGAGAGGTAGGAAAACCTCTGTACCATAGACCAAAGAGAAAGGTACAGCATCAGTAGAGGTGAGAATGGTGGTACAGGAATCCCATGGTAAAAGAAATGTGTGTGTGGAATTCCTTACTGGTGTCATCGACAACCTTCATAAGAATTTCATTGAGAGTCTTATTAGATGATCCGGATTGACCATTTTATCGTGGGATTGAATAACAAAGTTTTCACATATTTTGTGGAGGGTTTTGTTTTTGAATTTTTTTCCATTGTCAGTGATGAGGTCATGAGGGAAAAAAAATGACAAATGATATGGTGGTCGATAAATTTAGTTATTTTTTTGGCTTTGGTAGAAATGAGAGGGATAGATTCCACCCATTTATTGTAATATTTAGTCACTATGATGATCCAGAGATGACATTGTGAGGAATGAGGGTTGATCTCCTCAACAAGATCCAAACCCCATTGAGAGAAGGGCCAAAAGTCTTGGGTGACTTGTAAGGCATGACTAGTGGTATGGTGAATTTTAGTATGTTGCTAACACTTCACACAACATTTAACATAGTCACAATAGTCTTTGGTAAGGGTTGGCCAGTCATAGCTAAGGTGAAGAATAATTTTTGTGACCACAAGGGCACTAAAATGTCCCCCAAAAATCCCATCATGAATTTATTTGATAGTGTATGGTATTTCACAACTGGCGAGGAACTGCAAGAGGATACTTTCAAATCCACATTTTTATACAAGGCCCCCCATGATGATGTAATGAGATACCCTTTTGAGGAAGGCTCGTCACCCATTACAAGTGAGATCAGGAGGTAGAATTGAAAGGGAGAGGTAGTCAGCAAAATCCTGATACTAAATGTCACGTGGGTCAGTTTTGATTCTTCCCAAAAAAATTACGCCATGGATAATATAAAAGGGTGACTTCAACCATTTTACTGTGACAAATATTTTAGATTCCAAAGATGAGGCGGGTATTTGAGAATCAATAAAAGCCATGGTATCCATGAATTTTTTAGTGGATTGCAGAGTGGTTTGAATGAGTAAGTGATCAAACGTGGTAAAAAGTATGTCAACATGATGTTTATCCTTTTAAATTTACTTGTTAGGACACTGGTACAAACCATTGAATTGGTTCACAACCATTTGAGAGTCACCAAAGATATTAATTGATTTAACATATAGGGCTATGGTAGTTTGAAGACCGAAGAAAAGTGCTTCATACTCAGTGATAGTGTTTTTGCAGTCGAAGTCTAGTTTGAAGGATAATTGCATAGGTTCACCATTAAGAGGAATGAGTATGAACCCCATACCTCCCCACCATTTACATTTGGATCTTTCAAATAATAATTTAATTTGATAGATAATATCATCAAGGGAGAGTGTAGCAATAGATTTGTCAGGAAAATCAAAGTTAGAAGATTGAATTCTAGGAAGAGGAGCATCTGCAAGATAATTTTCAATGTTTTGTCCCTTGATAGATTTTGATGAATGAATTCTAGGGGTCTGGAAGGCACATGAGCTAACATGTGGTATTTTGGTGTTGGTATGGTTTAGCATATATGTAATGCAGAGGTTTTTTGTTGGTGACGATGAAAGTTTTGTGGTTAAGTAGGTAGTGGCGAAGTTTAGTGGCCATGAAGACCAAGGCTAGGAAAATATTTTCAGCGTGAGTATACCTAGTCTCATGGTCTAAAAGAGTATGGCTTATGTAATATACCGTTTTATCTATGTTTTACTCGTTTTGATGAGCGAGCATGTCACCCAAGCAATGGTCAGTGGAAAAAATGTAGAGGTAAAAAGGTTCTTCATATTTATGTAGGATGAGGACATGTGGTTGAAGAAGGTTTTTCTTCAACACTTCAAAGGCTTTGTGACACTCATCATTCCAATTGAAGGATACATATTTTTTAACGAGATGATGAAAATGGTGACATTAGTTGGAAAGTTAGGAAATAAAGTATCGAATGGATTGTGATTTTCCTTACAAACTAAGAAGTTGCCAAAGGTTAGTAGGCGGAGGCATCTCGAGAATAGCCTTGATTTTGGTAGGATCAACTTTGATTCCCCATAAAGAGATGATGAAACCAAGGATTTTTTTGGAGAGAACGGAAAATACGCACTTTTTTGGTTGAAAGAAAATGCAGTATTGGATGAGATGATTAAAGATGACTTTAAGAACTGTAAGGTCTTTGACATGACTTTTGGACTTATCGAAAAGGTCATCAACATAATCTTCCAATATGTCATGCATGATATCATGGAAGATATAGGTCATAATGTCCTGATAGGTGGCACCAAATTTTTTTAATCCAAAGGGCATGACACGATAATAGAAGGTCCCTCAAGGGGAGATGAAGGTGGTTTTGTGGTTATCTTCCCAAGTGAGTAATATTTTATTATAACTCAAGAATCCATCCATAAGAGAGCATCTCATGGCCAGCTGTAAGATCAATGAGTTAGTCGATGCTAGGAAGAGGAAATTTATCCTTAGGGAAAACAAATTTAAGGTCATGGAATTCTATGTAGATATGGAGTCCCTCTATTTCTTTGGTGATAGGAAAAATGTTAGAAATCAATTTTGGATACTCAATTTGTATAATGAAGGAAACATAAATCAATTGTTGAAGTTCTTATTTCAAAAGAATGGCAATGCGTGGATGTATTTTTCATAGCTTCTGTTTCCCACATTTGGCATCGGGGATAGTCACGATATTGTGGAACAAGATATTAGGGTAAATACCAGGAATAAACAAGACCAAGAAAAAGCATTGTTATGATCTCGAAGGAAAGATGTGAAGCCTTCCTGTTTGGTAGAATCTAAATATTGGCCTATCTTTAGAATTCGAGGGTCATCGTGAGTGTGAATTTTTATCTCTATGGTCAATTCATTCAACATGGTTTGTTTCTCAGAAGGTAATGATTGGTGAATGTAATAATCATCATCCTTAAACTAAAGAACATTGATAGAAGGTGTGTCATCATCCAACATGTCAGGATAAAGAAGAGGAAGGGAAGAGGGAACCTCACCATCATAATGATAGATCAAAGGTCCCAAATAAATAGAGTTAATGAAAAAAAATTAAGAGAGATTGATTCTAGATCCATGGACTTCATGGGTAAAGGTGGTGTAGTAGATGAGCTAGGTGGGTAAGGCTTATCTTCCTCTACAAGGTCAATTATAGCCTTATTAGGAATAGGTGGCATGAAAAATCTGATATCACAACTATCTTTTTAGTTTTGGGTGGTGTGAGGTATGACTGTGCAATGACGTTTCTCATAAAGATCAAATCCAAAGCCCTTCTAAGCACATTTATGAATAAAAGTGTGGGTGAAGTGACGATTAATGAAGTATTGGAATTCGTATGAGAAAGTTCAAGTTTTGGTAGGTGGTTCAGGAGAATAAGAAGAAGTGTCAAGTCCCCCATATGTCAGGTTGGTGTAAATTTGGGGAGGACCATATGGCAAAACCTCTCCTACATGATAGTCATAACGTGGGTGTTAGTGAAGGCTTCCATACTCTTGAAGAGTAAGGAAAGTTTCTATGTTGTATAGGTGGTACTCCCCAAGGAAAGGCATTGAAAAACACCTACCAAGGGGTTAGAGGTCAGTACTTAGGTAGCGGGCATGGATGAGTTACTCGAAGCCTAAGAATTTGGGGCATTGGTTACCAATGAAATAGGTGGGTTGGTAAATAGCATAGCTGTTGAAGATGTGGCAGAAGAGGGGATAGATGGGATGGATGTGGAAGTTATAGCGATAAAAGTGGTAGATGAGGCATCAGAAGAAGAGGAAATCGTAGGGGTGGAGATACCTTAACTTAGACAAGGACATCATTTGGTCAGTAAAGCATGTTGCAGGTTTTAAAATGTGAAGGATCTGCCCAAATGGTATAAGGGTGCCCTTCATATTCAAATGTTAGGAAAAAAAGAAGGGTTAAAGGTACACACCCCATGGCCCAAATCCATGTTCGGCCAAGAAACATGTTATATTGAAATTCCCCCTCAAGAACATATAATAATTTGGGACTGATGCGTGGATCCACGCCGATGTATAGGATGAAGGTGCCAAGGGTAGAATTCATGACATCATTGAAAGAACATATCATAAAAGGTTATTATTCATGTATTTGGTGAGTATGTGCAAGTGTTCATACGTATGGGAAGAAATGATAGTAATGTTAACACCTCCATCAATCATAACACGTCAAACATGAGTATCATTGATGTAGGTGGATATGAAGAGGGTGGGATCAGGATCATCTAATTGTAGAGGGGTAATCTCTAAGTCATAAAAACTAACGGATGAAACTTGAGGAGAGGTAATGAGGGAATAAGTTTGAGGAAAAGTGGTGAGGGAAGCCACATGATGAGGGGTAAAGATGGCGGCCATAGGTGTATGATCATTTGGTTGAACCTCGATAGATTGCGACACCTCAATGAGGTACTGGTAATGAGAGTCGAAGGTTTGAATTATGTCATATGAGGACATCTTTAGAGGAAATTGATGAAGTTGTTTAATCATAAAGCGATGTGTGACTCCATCAGAAACAAGATAAGTTGGCCCACTGATGGTTACCTATGGGGAAGGTGCGAGTGGAATGGTGGGTGAAAGTGCACTAGATGGGCTACCAGTTTTCTATTTTCCTTTATAATTTTGCGATCAATTGTCTACTTGGACCATATTTATTTCAAATATCGAAGGAGGAAAAGAGGGTTTTGGAGATGTAGGTAAATGCCACTAAATAGATATAGGGCTATACCGTGTGGCGGCAAGCGAAGAGGGAATGAAATTCTCCTCCAACAGGTCATCTTCATCGAAGAGACCATCTGAAGTATAGAGTATAAGGAGAATGTTTTCTAGGGACTTACAACCTTCAACATCATGCCCTGGTGAGGGATGATATGCGTAGATTTTTGTGTCATAAAACCCTACTGGTTTGGGTTTGAGTGGTTCATAAGGCTTAATAGGTGATAGTGAGATAGTTCAGGTTTCTAACAACCTAGCGAGGATGTTAGAATAGGATCCTGTCAATTGATCATAGTGAGAAGTCAAAGTTATCTTGGATGAAGGTGTGGGTGATTTTTATGGGAGAGGTTCTACTAGTGGTGGTGTAGATGTGACTACCTTTTTGGTAGGTAGTGAAGGTTATGGTTTCATTTTAGGTTGCATTTTCTTAAGTAAAGGTACATGAGGGGTGCACAAGGTAGAAGGATATGTAGAATGTGGGGGTACCCTAGAAATCTGAGGTGAGAGTGGGTGTTGGAAATAATGTGGTTGTAGGTAATGGAGAAGATGTAGGTAGAAGATGTGATGAAGGTGAAGGCATGGGAAAAAGAGAAGTTAAAGGTGTAGATGTAGGGTGACACACCTTAGCTTTTCCTTAGTGAAGAGGTAACTTGACCAATGTGGAAGGATGTGGGCCTAATATAAAAGGTACAGGTGAAGGTGAAAGAGAAGGCATGGGAGATACCGAGGTGCGAGGCATAAGAGGTTGGGTTTTCCTCTTGGGTGTGGGAATCATGTTTGTGATGGGTGGTGGTTGAGTAGAAAATTATAGTTTCACTATGGGATGCAGTAGGCTAAGTGGTGGTAGGACCCCTAAGGAAGTGGTAGTTTTAGGTGTGGGTAGGGGTTTGGGTAAAAGCGAGGTTGAAGAAGGGGCTGATATAATCGGCTCAAGTTTCATGGTTTTAGTTACCTTGAATACCTTAGGATAAATAGTTGAGGTATGTGGGGACAACATCTGCATTTGGGTAGATACTGGGAGTTAAAGTCACCCCTAGAGTGTGGAGTAATCAACATACTCTAATTGTTCCACCAAACATGAGAATTGTTTTTTTTTAGAAGACAACAAACCAATGGTGAGACCAGTCTAGAAATCTAAATCATGTGATACATGGAAGGTTTTTTCCTCCAATTCATTGGGCATGAGTGATGTAAGGATATTGACAGGATCTTGGAAGACCATGGGAGAAGCATTTCCTATAGGAAGAGGAGGTAAGATTGGCTCCTCTATGGATTGAGGAGAAGGAAAAATAATCTATGTGGACTCCTCTTTAGTTATACATGTAGATAGGGTTAGTTCCTCCTTAGGTAGAGGAACAAGTGAGATAGTTTCCTCCTTGGGTAGAGGAACAAGTGAGATAGTTTCCTCCTTGGGTAGAGGAACAAGAAAGATAGGCTTTATGGTAGGTAGAGAAATAGGTGGGGTAGTCTCCTCTTGGGTAGAGTAGTATGTGTTATATGTTCCTCCATGGATAGAGGAGAATGTATGATAGGCTCCTCATTGCGTAGAGGAGTTCATGCCAAAATTTCCTCGATATATGCTACGGGAGGAAACCAGCTAGATGGAATAGGTACTGTGTTTAAAACGGCATGAACCTCATGCACATTGGTGTCACTAGTAGAGATATCAAAATCTTTGTTTGATGAAGGGGTATGATTCAGAATATATTTCTTAAACACACCCATATTGGCATTGGCATGTGCATTAGGGTTTCCTAGGATGAGATCACCACTATCTAGCATTCGTTAGACAATGTTCTTGAAGGTTTTGAATTTTTTGTCGATATGTCCCCTAACTCAGTGATAGTTACAGAATTCATGTTCTTTGTACCACGAAGGTTTAATATGAGAAGGATCAAAACTAGTGTTTGGTTTGTTAGGTGGAAGGGTGATGGCTATATATTTTAAAATCTTTTGGAACACAGAAGAATATGGTTTTTCGATAGGAGTGTAAGCCCTTTTTTCAAACTTGTATTGAAATTTTTGAACAGAAGAGAGGTTGGTAGGTGGTTTTGGTTGATTAGATGGATGAGAATGTTTGGATTTCAAAATCACCGCGTTGTCAGATCCTTTATCCTTGGAATAGTTATTAGAATGGTTGTTTGGTGGTTTATAATAAGAATCATTTGATTTGAACTTAGCATCCCTGTTGCGCAAATTAAGTTTCTCTTCTTTAAGGGCATGGATCTCCAGTTTCTGGGCCATGGTGAAGGCTTCGTTAAATGAGCAAAACTTATAAACCTAGATAATTGGGGTAATTTGTCTATCACATGCCCTTGTGAACAACTCTATGAGCTCTACTTGTGGTAGCTAGAAGGTGAGTTGATTTATAAGGCCCCACTAATGTGTGAAGAAATATGCGATAGATTCATCCTCATACTTGTGAATAGAGTAAAGATTTGTCATAGAGACTTTCTTAAAGATATTTATTGAAAAATAGTCAAGGAAAGTCTAGGCCAATTGGTAGAAGGAGAAGACCGAGTGCCTAGGCAAAGCACTATACCAATCCAAGGCAGGTCCTGACAAGGACATTGGGAACACTCAAAAAAGTAGGGCATCATTATCACATATCAAATAGCAAGTGTGTTTGAATGATATTAAATGTTGTTGAGGGTATTCCTTGTTATTGAAATGGTTGAACTTGGGTAAGTCCCATTTTGTGGGATAAGGGTGGATAGGTATGCATGGGTGGATGGTTTCATTATAGATTTCATTATAAGTAAGGACATTACGAGATCCAAAAATGGAGGCCTCGAGTGTTTGCATCTTATCCATCATCATCTTGATAACATCTATGGAAGGATTAGATTGAGGAGCAACCCCTCCAGTATTAGGGGGTGGATGAGATGAATAGGTCATGGAATGCACGCCAGTGTATGGTGGTGTTGAATATGTGAAATGAGAAGTGGGTACGTAGGTAGGAATAGATGATGAGGTCATGTACCCTGAATACAATGTGGAAGCTTTAGGATATGACTAAGGTGAGGTGTAGGTGGGAGGAGCTTATGGTAATATCCTCGTGGTAACAGGAAGCATAGTAGGAGGAATTGAGACCACCAAATTTTGGTAAGGCATATAGGATGTGAATGAAACTGGCAGTTGAGAAGTAGTAGGTACTGATGATGTGGGGATCCCTATAATAGGAGTTATGGATGAGGGTATGGCAGATGTTGAGGCACTAGTAGAGGTTGGGGGAGTGATAGATGTCAAATATGAGATAAATGCCAAAGGTGCGACAGATGTTAAGGGTGTAGTAGGTGGCATTGACACGAGAGTAGGTAATGCTAAATTATCATTCATGGATATTACAGAAGGCATGGAGGTTGGTATACCAAATAGCGGTTGGCCCGATGAGTCATGGGTAGAAGAGTGGGAGAGGTAATGTTATAAGGCTATGACATTATGATTAAGGAATTTAGTGAATTCCTCGTCACATGTAGATATAGTTGTAGGAACATTGGGATCCATTAGTGAATAAATAGACAATGGAAAAGGTGAAGCATGTAATGGTATGCAACTAGTGTGAAAGGAAAACTCTCGCCCCTATTGACGAGTCCAAACCATAAGAAAAGGTGTAAATGGGTAGAATGAACTGTGTAAAGGTGACAAAAATTACAAACATATGTCTAAAGATGTCTGGAAGATATAAATACGTTATTGTTTTTGATAAAAATCAAAAACACAGAGATCGATACCAGTCAGTAAACCGGTGCCAGTTAGGTAGAAAGAC
The DNA here is from genome assembly GCA_019776745.2 of Taxus chinensis. Lineage (NCBI taxonomy): Eukaryota > Viridiplantae > Streptophyta > Pinopsida > Cupressales > Taxaceae > Taxus > Taxus chinensis. The sequence continues at coordinate 331,066,493 of CM034150.1, read as the reverse complement.
CGATGTATGTTACTATTAAAATGAAGAAATTTGAATATCTAGGTAAGAAAAGTGAAATACGGGTATTCTGGGTTCTGTTAAGGGTGATTGAAGGTCAGAAATAGAGTGCTTAAAAGAATCTAGTTGTTTGAAAGAATCTAGTTGTTGTTTTTGACAGAAAAATCAAAAAATAGAGAAACCAATACCGGTCAATTAATGGGTACCAATAGGATTAAATAGCTGATTTCAATTACTAGACCGATGCTAGTTACTGATAAAAACTAGAAGAATGAAGAAAATACGATTGTTTGAGTTAAATTTGATGAAAAGAATCCATGAAAGAGGATGTGTATGACAAAGATGATTTAACACACTTAGGAAAAACCAAGATTAACTAGTTTTAATGGTTAAGTGTGGAAAAGAAGAATAAAAAGTAGTGAATACGTCCTCACAACTCAAACTACATAAGACAAGAAATAAAGGAAACAATTGAACAAGTAAAAACTAAATAAACATATTATCCTAAGATCATATTTTTAGTGTTTAGTTGGCTTATGCCTTAAGACTGATTGTGAATGATATAGAATGTTTGGATAACAAAGTTACCCAGAAAGTAATCTATGTATGGTTTTAGGATTTTTTTTGGTGAAGCAGTCCTCGATATACCTTACGGTATGTAAGGCCCAAGATTTGATATGATAAACTCTTCAAAACACTGAGAAGGGCCCACTGTTAATGGGTTTTTAAGTCCTTGAAGGCTTCTTCCTTGAAGGGAATGCTTAAGAAGTTTGTATATTGTGTTAAGTGATTTGGACAAGGAGTGTGTGCATAAATATGAACTATGCTTTATTAATCAATCACAAAATATTCATGACCTTTTTCGTATGATTTCTACTTAACTATGTGAGATAAATATGCAAACATACAGGGATGAAATAAAAGCATTTTAAGACCCAAATCAAAATATGATATTTAATGTAAACAAGAGTGAATAGGAAGAAGGATGAATTTCACTAATGAAAGAATAGAAGAAAGAAGAAGAATTCTTTTTTAAATGCACCAAAAGAAGTGTTTCATTTAGAGAAATTAGAAAGAAGGAGATGATTACTAAAGAAGAAGAATTAGTGAATAACTATTATCTAAATAACTCTCCTATTTATTTGGATAATTGGTATAAATATTTTGGCTCTCAGTTCCTCATTGAAGGTTGCATGCAGTCAAGTTCAATTGGCAAAACTCTTTGGTTGTAGTTTCCCCTTGGCGCCCCTTCTTTTTCCTCAAGCACCCTTGCGCACTTTCTATTCTCTCCTTCCATTTTCCTCTTCCTCTTTGTTCCCCACTCCTCCCTTGCACCCACCTTCTACGCTTTCTCCTTCTTCCTAAATAGCTTCTTCACCCTACACATGTCTCATAATTGCTTCAATTATCTAAGTCCCTAGGCCTCTCATGTGCTGCACCCATCACTTTGTAATAGTTGCACCTTCACCATACGTTCTTTGCTCACCAGGTTGCTTCATTTTCCCTCCGCATGAACCCTTGCACACATTCCTTCTTTATTTTTCCCACACCTCATTCTTTCGTGCGCATCCCTGCACCCTCCTTTGTACCCTTTTATGCCAGGTCATCTTCTATCATGCTTAAGTATACCATGCGTAGCCAGCCAATGCAAGCCAATAAGGCATTGAATCCTTGCAACAAATCAATAAGTGACACATGGCAGAAATGACAAATATTTACACAGTTGGCCATCATTTCAGCCAATCCATGTGTGCCACATGTTTTGCATGAACTGACGACTCTAACATCTTCTGACAGTCATATATTTTGCTATAGACCTCAGGTTAGTATGCTCTTGGACTTGTAAGAAATTTTTAGACATCAGCTACAATACTAGAAATTCAAATTCAAATTATTGGTGGATTTGGTAGGTGAGAAATGGGAAAACGTCTTTCTAAGCATTGATGCACATATCTTATTGCTCCAACCACCCAATTTGATATGATTTTCCCTACTTTCTTCTTCAACATGCCAAACAGGCTTGGGGAAGCATATTTCACAGATCTCTAGGTGGATTTGTAGGCATTGAATGCTTCTTGTTGGTGGTTGTGTTTCAAATTTAGGTTTTCCCTCCTTCTTCCCTTCTTCCTCCATGGATTCATCTATAAATGTAAGAGATAGACTCATTTGTTATGTTGGACGCTCTGGATCCTTACGCATTTTGCTAAGGACTCCATACTTTCTGTATTTTGAGTTGCAGACCTCTAGATTTGGCTCTTGCAAGTGGATATCGGCCTCCTTCATCATTGTAACAGCTCTGTGCATTTCTGGAAGTAATAGAAGCATCATTTTGTGACTATTCTCTATCCTAACGTGTTTTCATTCCTTCTTCTTGCCTTTTCTTTTACGTTGTATGCTGGTTGTGCCATTTCATGTCCCTTACAGTTCTTTATTTAGTTGTGTTCCATGAGAATGATCTAGTGAATACGTGTTTAGCTATGTGCTACTCATTCCTAGTCTCCTTTCATGCATTTCCTTTCATTCTCACTCAAAAAAATTAGTGTTCACCCCTATTTTTATGGTGTTATTTCCTTTTAATGTAGTTTACTTTCATGTTATCCTTCTATCCCTAGTCCCTTGGCATCATTAGCTTAGTTTTCCCTTCCAGCATTAGGAATAGTAGTAGCAGTATAAATAGATAGAAGAATCGGCCTTCTCCAGAGATCTATCCCAAGCATGCAAGGTCCCATAACTTGGGGGTGGTTCCATTGTGGTCTCAAACACCTTGGCCCTTCTGAGATCTGAGACGCGGGTGCATTTTTGAGGAACCAATAGTTTCTGGCACGCCCAGTGGGACCAGCATTGAAAGCTCAAATTTCATATCTCTAAGTTCTAGTGTGTGGACTTAGTATTTCAGCCTTTGGAGGCTCATTTCAACACATCTAGTGACTCCCAACATTTTAAGATCTTTGTTTCAGCAATCCTGAGTGCCTTTCATGAGAAGAGTGCACACAAGAAGAAGTGTAGCAGCTGAAGATTATTTTGAGTACCTCCAGCTATCCTCAAGGAGAATCCATTCCAAAAAGTCTACATGCGTATCTCTATCTCTTGCACGTCGCACCCACTCAAATCCTCCTCAAAATAGACAACCTGTGTGCCCTACAATGGTGCATCAACCACCTCCTCCACTTGAGAAACTTTGTAAACTTTTCTAGAGGGAGTCCCTTACTACTGGTTGTGCAACATGATATGCCAAATGGTGCACTCAAGAGTATTCCATACTTTACTAGTGAGAATCAAGTCACCCCTTAGGATCATATCTAGGATATAGAAAACATGTGTTCACTCTATTTGATCACACATGATGATGTAGTAGTCAGGCTACTTGCCACCTCTTTCAAAGGTAAATCACTTCAATGGTACCAAGGCCTGAGACTTGGATCTATCACCACCTGGGATGAGCTGGGAATAACTCTTTACAATTACTTTGAAGATAAGTCAGATCACCTATCTCTAGTGGAGAAACTGACAACAACAAGGAGGGTGCCCAATGAGAAGATGACTGATTTCAACATTAGATTTCAGAAGACTTGGGACAGAATCCCTCTTGTGGTAAGACCTATAGCCTAACATGTTTTCCTGTATTATCTAAAGGCACTCAACAATGATATTTCAGTTATGATCCAATCCATGGGAGGTAGGACTTTACCAGCTTCTTATAGTATTGTAGTAAGGGTAGAAAATAGTCTTATTCAGGCGGGAAAGATAGCTCCTAGACCACTTATGCCCTTGTTCCCAGAAATGTCACAAGCACCCCAGCCTTCTGTGGCCCCTATTCTTATTCCTAAGAAAAGCATGCAACCGGTTGCCTCAACATCCTACTCTCCAGCGCAACAATAGGAAGATGAATAATTGAAGGCCCTAATTAGAAATTTATCAAACAAAGTCATATCATTAGAAAAGCAACAAGCACAAGCCTATAGAGGTAATTCTAATCAGGCACATGGCTAAAGAAATCAGCCTTGGCAAAATCAGTATGGAAATCAAAGATACATATCCAACTAGTAGAAAGATATATGGAATCCCAATGCACATCTTCCCTTGCAAGTTTTTCCTCTCGCGCCTTCTCTTCCAGCACCAAGTGCAAGTTAGGAATTTGTTCTAGTTCAGAATAATTTGGCACAAGAGTCAGAATGGTGCTTCCCTTGCAACATGCCTCATAGTCAATATCATTGTGCCAATGTCCATGCGTGCCCAAGCCTTCATGATCTAGAATGCTTCAGTGTGCAAGCCTTCAATAAGAACCCCTAAATCAGATAACCAAGAAAGACTAGAATCTCCTCCATAAACAAATTTGATTTTCTTTGGCATGGAGGACTTCTGTGTAATTAACCAAGCTGTAGAAGATACAAACAAACATGTGCCCAAGTTGCAGACAACACAAGATACAAGAAGAGGATGTTAGAGTCAAGTGCATAAGTGTCCTAGTAGCACAAGTAGATCCTCAGAAAGAAAGATGTAACCAAGGCATCCTGTAGTAAAATTGTTCAAGTTCCTATACAGAAGGCCCCATGCAAATCTCCTTCCAAAGCAGTGCACGCCCCTCCTTATGTAGGTCAAGCCTCTACTTTAGCTAAAGTCCAGGCTTCTATGCCTGAACAGTAAAGAAGGGATGTTGTTCCCCAAATGCATAAGATAGGGGGCCTTCCATTTAGCATTGTGGACCAGATGAAGAGAAAAAACATAAATGTCACAATGTGGGATGCCCTGACCATTCCATCTCAGCGGGATATGTTGCATGAAGCTTTGGCACAACTCCCACTCACTGAACCAGCTATGCAGAAGCCACATGCTTCTATCAATATCTACCAAGAAGAGGAGAAACAAGTAAGTAAAGTTGTTAAAACCCCACCCTTCTATATGTCCTTAATCATAGGAAAACACCTAGTGCATAATTGCATGATTGACTCAGGTGCTAGTACTTCTGTTATGCCTAAGAAAATAGTTGATGTCTTAGGTTGGAAATATAGCCCTTTGTCTACAAGATTCTTGCAACTTGATGGTTCAACTATCACCACCTTAGGAGTCATCAAGGATATTTATTTAACCCTTTATACATGTCTAAGCCTAGATATCACTCAATATGTGTCAATCATTGACCTACCTCCTTTGTTTTCCCTATGTCTATCAAGAGACTTTACTACTAAAGTGGGTGGTTACTTGTCTTCTGATTGGTCTCATATGCTACTCAAGACAAGGTATGGTACCTAGTTTACCATACAAGTTGAGCCTATATTTTCCTATCATGTAGAGTCATATGTCCCATCCCCTCTCCAAGCCAACTGTTTAATCCAAGAAGAACAAGCTTCAGTTCCTAAAGAGAAATCTCTTCCACCCTTTGTTCCTGACCTAGTGCTTGATGAATGGGTGGAAAGACACCATAAATTTGATCCATATGTTGAAGAATCAGAAGCTTATGAAACTGGGCTTGGTACTTATTGCATTCTTGAAGAAGAAGTTATGCTGCCACGCATGCTCAAGAAAGATAAAGTTGAGCATGGTCTATGGAAGTTGTACTTTGATGGATCTAGAAGTAAAAATGGCGCGGGAGCAGGAGTGGTTCTCATTTCCCCTAAGGATGAGAAATTATTCTTCACACATAGGATGTAGTTTGCATGTTCTAACAATGTGGCAGAGTATGAAGCGTTGGTGCATGGCTTGCTCATTGCTGAGAAGAAGAAAATTAAGGTGTTGCAGATCTTTGGGGACACATAATTGGTTATCCACCAGGTCACCAAAAAATTCCAGACAAAGAATAAGCTTCTCAAAGCTTATAAGCATAGATTTTGGGACCTCCTTGAGAGATTTGATGCTCTAAATCTGTAGGTGGTGCCTTGCAAAATGAACAAGGAAGCTGATCAGATGGCCACGTTGGGTTCACAGTTCTCTCCTGCTGAGGACTTTGTCAAAGGAAACACTCAACACATCAAGATGGTGATCAGACCATCCATTCTAGATAACAACACCAGCTGGAAAGTGTTTGACAGTGACGTGTACAGATTATCCAGTTTATCTAGAATGAAGTTGAGTTCTCATCAAGCATGCAAGCTAACTTGCATGACAACTATGGTGACCAAGTGATACAGCTGAAGATAAACAAGTTTCCTAAAGGGCTGGTCACCTTAGATAAAATGTTTAGACCTGATGATGAGTTCAAGTGTGAAGACTGTTACATGCATGCCACATAAGAAGACTGCTCCTTAATCACTATTATGTGTGAGAAAGAGTTGTTTCTCAACAGGACTTGCACGTATGAAGAGAAACATGCCTTCATCTCTCTCTGTCAAAAATATAGTGATATCTTCTCATGGGAGTATGAAGACCTCAAAGGTTTTGATCCAAGTGTTGCTCAACACTCCATTGACCTTGATCCTGGTATCAAGCCCATCAGGCAGAAGCAACGGTTAGTCAATCCAAAGATAGAGCCCCTCATGAGAAAGGAATTATCCAAACTCATCGAGGAAAAAATTATTTTTCCTATCAAATACTCTACCTGGGTCACAAATCTAGTTCCAGTGTGCAAAAAGAATGGTGAAATCAGACTCTATGTTGATTTTAGAGATTTGAATAAGGCATCTCTAAAGGATCATTATCCTTTTCCTTCAATGGAAAAAATTTTGTAGACTATAGCTGGCACACAGAGATTCTTTATGCTAGATGGGTATTTAGGTTATAACCAGGTCTTAATAAAGGAAGAGGATCAACTCAAGATAGTGTTTACAACCAAATGGGGAACATATGCATACCAGAAAATGCCCTTTGGTCTGTCAAATGCGGGTGCCCACATTTCAGCGTGTCATGGATATTGCCTTCAAAGGATACATCAATGAGTTCATCTTGGTTTACCTTGATGACATAATTATCTTCTCAAAGCAAAGCATGAATCATATGGCACACCTAGAACAAGTCTTTTAGAGATGTAGAAAGTTTGGGGTGTATCTTAACCCTAAGAAGTGTAATTTTGTAGTGGTGCAAGGCAAGCTCTTGGGCCATGTGGTTTCAAATGATGGCATCACAATTGATCCTGAGCACATTTCAGCCATCCTAGCTCTTTCTCTACCAGCACACAAAAAGGCCCTATAGTCCTTCCTTGGCAAGATCAATTTTGTTAGGTGTTTTATCCCTAACTTTGTAAGATTGGTTCATCCCATCACCTTGATACTCAAGAAGGACACAACCTTTAGATGGACAGCAGAAGGAAGAGAAAGATTCAACAAAATCAAGCAAGAGATTATTTGTGCACCAACACTCATCAACCCAGATTATTCCACTAATTTCATCATTTATGCTTATGGCACTAATGTAAGTGTTGTTGTTGTTCTAACACAATAAAATGAACAAGGGATGGAACAACCAGTCACTTTCTTCAGCCAGACCCTAAAGGATTATGAACTAAAATATAGTCACATAGAGAAGAAGGTCTTCTCCATCATGCATGCTCTCAAAAAATTCAAGAGTATGCTCACCACCAATCATATCAGGGTGTTAGTCTCCCACTCTTCTGTTAGAGACTTCATCATGGGAGTAGAAATCAGTGAGAAAAGAGCATGATGGGTGACCAAAATCATAGAGTATGATGTGACTATCAAGGCCACAAAGTTGGTAAGAGGTAGTGCACTCTGTAGGTAGATTGCTGAGGATGCACAGAATGAACCTGAGGCTTCATTATTTCTGAATGAAGACATTCCGCATGTGGAACTTGAGAATAATATAGATCCTGACATGCATGATTGGATGAATTACATGATCACATTACTTTCCAAGGGCATGTACCCTCCTTGTTTAAAAAAATCAGAGAGAATACATCTGAGTTTACAATCTTTCCCTTATGTGTTGATTGATGAACTTCTCTTCAAAAGGAATCTTGATGGCGTGATGTTAAGATGTATTAATGGCACATAGACTGAAAATGTTTTATTATAGTTTCTCGATGGATTCTCTTGTGGAAACTTCTCTGCCAAACCTACAAAAATGCATATCATAATGGCAGGAATCTTCTATCCTACCCTATTTGCAGATGCACACAAGTGGGTCAAAAAATGCAAGGAATGTGCTTTCTTTGCAGGAAAGAAAATATTGGCAGTGCTTCCCCTCCAACCAATCCAATTGGATCAGCCTTTTGCACAATGGGGTCTCGACTTCATAGGCATGATCAATCTGCCTTCAAGCACTAGACATAAATGGGTGTTGAAAACTACAGATTACTTCACCAGATGGATAGAAGCTATCACACTTAAATAATCAACCAAGTTAGTCATCCTTGAATTTCTTGAAGGTATAGTCACAAGGTTTGGTATTCCTAAGAACATTATCTCTAATAATGCAAAATCCTTCCTTGGTACTAAAATCACTGATTGGGCTCTAAGTAAGGGCATTTATCTCGAGAATTATTCCAACTATTACCCTCAAGGTAATGGTCTGCCAAAATCAACAAACAAGAACCTAATCAGAATCATGAAGTGCAAAATGAACATCAACCAAAGAAAATGGCATAAAAATGTCTTCTTTGGCATACAAAGGTCTCACGTGCACTCTGGGTAGATAGAATAACAGTCAAAAAGGCAATAGGAACTTTTCCTTATAAGCTTGTCTATGGAAAAGAGGCTACCCTTCCTTTGACACTAGAGTTGAATTCATTAGCGCTTGCCCACTAGCTGGAATTTGAAGGCGCAGACCAGAGAGAAATCAGAATGACAGAGCTGGTTAATCTTGAAGAACTAAGGAACTCTGCCATGATCAAGCTAGAACAGCATCAGCAAGCAACAAAGAAATGGTTCAACATAAAGGCTAGGCCTCAAGTTTTCAAAGTTGGGGGACTTGGTTCTAAAATGGGATGCTGACAGAGCTAAACCAGGGCATCATTCAAAGTTTTATGCACTTTGGAGTGGCCCATACATTATCAGTTCCTACAAGGAAGATAACTCTTTCGAGTTAACTCATCTTGATGGAGGTGTGCTGCAAATCCCAGTAAATGGGATCTATCTTAAACCCTTCCATTAATTTGCTACATCATGTTGTATATATTAGAGTAGTTTCAATTCCTCCAAGTGTGATTCACGCACATTGTTTGTTTGTAGATAGTTATTTTCTTCTCATGTTCTTCATCATGTGTGCTCTTTTGTTGCTTCCAGAATGTAGAGCTTCTCTCAGCAGTTGCAAGATTCATAACGAGAGTCCAAGAAATGATCTTCAAGTGATTACAAGGGTAAGTTTCACAATTGCATAAGCAGACTCCATGCCCAATGGATGCTCCAAACTACTTATCTTCTTCATCTAGCAGGCAAGATGGCCCCAAAATTCACCAAAACTGTTATCCAAATAACTCTCCTAGTTATTTGGATAACTTGTATACATATTCTGGCTCTCAGTTCCTCATTGAAGGTTGCATGCACTCAAGTTCAATTGGCACAACTCCTTGGTTGTAGTTTCCCCTTGGCACCCCTTCTTTTTCCTCAAGCTGCCCTTACATGCTTTCTGTTCTCTCCTTCCATTTTCCTCTTCCCTCTTTGTTCCACTCCTCCCTTGTGCCCCACCTTCTATGTGCTTTCTCCTTCTTTCCTAAGAAACTTCTTCACCCTGCATGCACATCTCAGACTTGCCTTCAATTCAGCTAAGTCCCCTGCCCCACTCGCATGTCGTGCCCATCACTTTGTAATAGTTGTGCCTTCACCATGTGCTCTTTGCCCACCAATTTTCTTCATTTTCCCTCAGTGTGTTCCCTTCCGCACCTTCCTTCTTTCTTCTTCCTCATGCGTCTCATTCTTCTGTGAGAATCCATCGCGCCCTCCTTTTCAGTCCTTTTGTGTACAAGGTCATCTTCTGACATGCTTGAGTATGCCATGCACAAACAGTCAACACATGCCAATAGGGCACTACATTATTGCAACAAATCAACAAGTGACACATGGCAGAAATGATAAATATTTACACAATTGGTCGTTATTTCAGCCAATCCATGTGCACCACATGTTTTGCATGCACCGACAACTCTGACATCTTCTGACAATCATATATTTTGCTACATAGCTCAGATCATGTGCGCGCCTGGACTTGTCAAAAAAATTGTTGACATCAGCTACAGTGCTAGAAATTCAAATTCAAATTCTTGGTGGATTGGTAGGTGAGAAATGGGAAAACATCTTTCTGATCATTGATGAGTAGATCTTATTTCTCTAACCACCCAATTTGATATGATCCACCCTCCTTTCTTCTTCAACATGCCAATAGGCTTAGGTAAGCATATTTCATAGATATCTAGGTAGATTAGATGCATTCAATGCTTCTTGTTGGTGGTTGTGTTTCAAATTCAAGTTTTCCCTCCTTCCCTTCTTCCTCCATGGATTAATATATAAATGTAAGAGAGAGGCTCATTTGTTAAGTTAGACACTTTGGATCCTTACACATTTTGTTAAGGACTCCATACTTTCTGTATTTTGAGTTTTTAGACCTCTAGATCTGGCTCTTGCATGTGGATATCGGCCTCCTTCATCATTGTAATAGCTTATGTGCATTTCTGGAAGTAATAGAAGCATCATTTTGTGACTATTCTCTGTCCTAAAATGTTTGCATTCCTTCTTCTTTCCTTTTCTTTTACATTGTGTGTTGGTTGTGCCATCTCATGTCCCTTGTAATTCTTTATTTAGTTGTGTTCTATTAGAACAATCTCGGTGAAATATGTGTTTAGCTGTATGCTACTCGTGCCTAACCTCCTTTCATGTATTTTTTTTCATTCTTGCTTAGAATCAGATAATGTTCATCCCCTCTTTTTCTAGTGTTTTCATCTTTTAGTGTAGTTTCCTTTCATGTCATCCTTTTATCCCTAGTCCCTTGGCATCATTAGCCTAGTTTTCCCTTCCAGCACTAGGAGTAGATGTAGCAGTAGAAATAGATAGAGGAACTGGCCTTCTCTAGAGATCCATCCCAAGTGTGCGAGGTCCCACAACTTGGGGATGGTTTCATTGTTATCTCGAACACCTCAAACCTTCTAAGATATGAGACATGGGTGCACATTCTAGGAACCAACAATTAAAATTTAGAAAGGAAACACATAAGATGCAACCTACATTAGTAGAATGAAACCCACAAACAAGGGCCCCACTAGGTATGCCAAAATGTTTCACCAAAATTTTATTTATAAAACAAATAAGGTAAAGGTCAGGAGGAATACTTGTGAAGTCAAATAAGGTTGTGCATCGTTGAGAAGACTAGGTTGATCATGAAGAGCTCCTTTTTGGCTAAGAAGGACTACCTGTAGAAGCACAACAATACCACCAAATAGAGTTAAATAGCATATGACAGTGAATTTTCTAGTGTTTACAATAACAATGTATAATTTGAAGATTTATTGGCCTATGACACCTTTTAGTGTCAGTTTCTCTACATATCAATCTTGCAATCGTGATTGGTGTAATTCTATTTATATATTTTTTTGAGCCACCCCAATGCATGATACTCCTTATCCCTCTTCCTGTTTAACCACTAAATAAATGTCCTTATTTTACCACGAGTTTATAGAAAAATTATTTAATATATCCATAATCATCCTTATGATGGTATAAGCTGATAACACACATCCTTTAATAGAAAAATAAAATAGAATAAGGGTCTTTAGATATGTTTAGTGATAATTGGTGCTTTTGAATGACTTTGGTTGTTTGTATATATAGGTATTTTAGAATAATTTCATGTGCAATATGAGCATAAAACATAATGGAAGGGCATCCACCAAGATAAGTGAAGACATGACAATAGAATAGAGACTCAAAAAATATGACTTGCATATAATTCTAACAATGGTTAAAATGTTTTTTCGATTATCGATGTTTGATAATGGTCATGACCATTGTTAAACATCAATAGTAGATAAACATTTCCGATATTATTCATGTAGTTCTTGAAGTCGTTAGAAGTGATTTGAATGTCTAGAGATAGATAATAAATAATTTGTAGAGGAGTGTCGTTTGTATCAATGAAAAATGATGGTAACCATGAGATTGTTCACGATAAACTAGTGGTATTGGAAGCCATATGGAGTTAACCATGAGGGAGATACGTTAAAAAGAACCTAATGTGTACTACTATTCGAAATATCTAATATCATGAAAACAAATATTTATTACATGATTTTTACAGAAATTAGGTGTGTACATAATACCCTACTCTAATGCGTGTGCATACACAGGTAATAGAATGAAAAAATTAATGTTTACTTTAGCATACCTAATTTTTTTTTAATTTTCTAATTTTTGTGTTTTAAATATACTTGTTACAAGAATACATGAATGTATACAAAAATATTGATGTATTGATGATTTTATAATAATATAACTAGATGAAAAATAGGAAAATTGAAATTAAGCCAAATGAGAAAATGTACCTAGTAGAATGAGAACCATGTTGTCATCTTTTAGAAATTTTTGATATTGTCTTGGGCCTAAATTGTCTTATTCAAGTGGTGAAAACTTCGAAGTATATGTCAAAATGACCTTCATGTGTAGTTAAATAGGTGTTTCTTGGCTAAAGAAGATAAAAAATGCAACCTCATGTTATTTTATAACAAAGATAGAATACTGGGATTATATCCCCCCATTTTAAGGCAAGGGGCATTTCTACATATCACTCATCTCAAAATATATGATTAAATGCACCATGTGTAACATATGTAAATACAATATGAATTATATTAATTGTGAGAGATTGTGAACAACATTATCTAATAAATAAACATGGAACTCATGTATACTTAGCATGTATTCCAATAATAATATATCTCTGTGGAAGATATAGAAGAAGAGGGTGAAAATTAGGAATAAATTATATGCTCCATTATATCTATAGTTACCAAACAAGTTGTGCAATATATATTCCATAGTCACATGCTGGTAGTATGCATCAAAATTAAAGAAAAGATATAACAATGAATATACAAAATCAAGCGAATTCCACACTCATGTATGAGTTTTAGACAAATATATTTAATACACGTATGTACTAGTAATGATGACATGCATAACTTAAATTTACAAATGATGATGGTGGCATGTAATAGTATGAAGATGTGAATGACAATGACTCACTTGAATTTTTATTTTGATTTTAGTGTTTCTTCTAGTGATATTTTTTCAAGCCAAATGTATTGGTCGATTTAGATTATGGAAATCCATCATCACTATGTAGTGATTTAAAAAAATTAATCATTTAACACTATTCTATATAAAAAACTAAAATAAAGACTTCAAAAATAAAATTGATTAACATTTTCAAATAAATATATCTAAATCATAAATATTTAGAGTTGTTTAAATATCACGATCGAATAAACATAAAGAATAATTTAAAAATTTAAACCACTCATTAAAAAATTATTCACAAATAAATATACATAATAAAGATGTTAACAGTGAAGTCATCGGAACTAAGTTGGCAATTATGACTTTTTAAATTTATTTTTAAGGTAAAGATCTTCAAATACAAAGTTTCCTTGGAAAAATCAAACACTTCAAACAAGCTACAAATTCAAAATACATATTGATAAGTCTTTGAAATGGGTGTGGACTTTATTGATGGGACATTCCTGCCAAATGCATGGAAGTTCCTTATATATCCATTATTTTATTTTGGTGGTTTTAGTTTTTGTTTTAATTTGGGATAAATGATGTTATTTTATTGTTTTGGAGTTATTATACAATAGTATACAAGGAATTATTATTATGAGCGTATGACATGGAAATTGAATGCACAATTTAAATTAAGTAAAATAATGGTCATAATTAAATAAATTAACTATAGAAATTAGTATTTTTTTCATTATCACCCAACATATTATAATTTTTAATCACTAGGGGAGTGAAGAAAACCAAAGGGCCAACCAAAGGGCCCAAGCTTTATATCTTCACTACTCACCTCTATTGATATTTTCTCATTTATAATTATTGCTTAACCACGAAGTTTTCTGTTGAAAAATAAAAGAGCTTATACATTGTTTAAACAAATATAAATAATACTAAGCCTGAGAAAAAATAATTATAATAAAATTCACTCTATTCTAACAGTAATTATGTCATATTAAGACATCAAATCTCATCATAATCCCTTATATTCTATCAATCCCAAACATTTTTCAAACTCTATTTATTCAATTTATTCTCACAAATTACTCACATTACATTATAATATTTTATACTCACCTAAATATAACCCATACAAACTATAATGTGAACACAGAAATGTTATCCCTAACTTGAATATGTAAGCCTGAAGTTTAATGTTATTTTCTTCCCTCATTTTAAAGAAATATTTGAGAATGGTTGTTAGACGTAACTCATTAAGACTTATCTATAGAAACGATGACTAATTCATATAAGACCTGGTCCCTTTCATAATAGAACATTGTTTTATGTTTATATCCTTAAATTTCCAAATTTGAATCAATTTGACTGCCATCAACATCTATAAAACTCAACCAAATTACAAAGGAAATTGTTCTTGGGAGCTTTCATTTCAGAGGAGGATTTTATTTCTGATATATCTTTTTTGGGTCCTCATTGAGAGCTTATCTTGTATTCTCTCTTACTTCATTATATTTTCTTCTTCTTCCATACTTGTTTCGATTGCACTAACGAATGTTTCTAGCCATCTTGTTTGCATATACCTTTTTTTCTACCATGCACATCCCCTTCCCGCTACAGGGTGTCCAGTTCATATCAGTTTTAGGTATTATCCTATAGATTTTATGCTCATATAAACATCACATGCACCCTAAATGAGGGGGACATACATTGGGTGAATCAATCACCCCATATACTAGCTCAGAGAAATAGTTCAGATACGCACAGTATAAAATCAGTGTATGTTATAGTTATAAAAATGACATAGAATCTAACTTGTGTCCTCAATTTGACACAGACACCAGTGCCCAAGTAAAAAAACTAACACATATATGCTTCTGACCTCCCTTGGACACATATGTCTTGGGGGAAGATATGGTTACTTTCTCATATTAGCACAATTCACAATAGTTTATAGAGTAGTTTTTAGAATATAGGCATAGTCCTTCTATAAAAAAATGCATTTTATCTACATTGGAATTGGTACAACTTGGAACTAATTTAGTACAAATTGGAAAAAAATAGGGACACACCATCTACAACGATGTTTATTGGGAAGATTCATGGAAGGAGAGTAACACTATAGTTCTCTCCCCAACACTCGCTCTTTGGCGTGAGATCACACAAAAAATCAAACTTGGCATGAGATCACCCAATAAACTCACACTTGTCATGAGATCACCCAAAAACCTCACTCTTTGCATGTGATCACCTAAAAAATCGTTCTTATACAAAATTTTAAGGACACTTTTCCATCCCTTTTCACTCGTCATAATTTAGGTGCACACTTTCCTTTTTATACATTTTTACATACTTTTACAAAGTTTTCATAATACATGAATTTGACTACTCTTTTTCTCATATTTTGTAGGTATGTACTTAATACATAATAAGAAACAACCCTACATCAAATAAAAAAACATTAATAACATGTTACAACACAATACTCTTCACTCCCAGGGTCACTTTCTCTTCCTAGTTTCCATGCTTCACTTGTCCACTCGTCACATTATTCGCCACACACTCTACAAGGTTATCAGGTACGCATCTCTTATCTACTTTATGTTATCGAATATTCACTCGTTAACACAAATTAGGGGAAAATATAGAGATAAAATCACACACTTGGGTACATTTCTAGGTCCTAAATACATACTAGCATTCATATGATTCCAAAGCAAGAAAACTAGTAATTGATGATTGTCTTTGGCATTTTTCCATTCCTTCATGTTTTCTATTTGGTCCTTAATACCCCACATCCCATTCGGTATTTTAATATTATATATTTTATGGCTCCAAATACTAGCACCCATCTAGGACATGAGTTATCATGCACCCATGTCCCCTTTGGGCTCCCCTAACCCTATCTTATCTTACTCACTCCTTTTGGGTCTCTTTTATATTTTGGGAACCTTTTTCACTTATAGGTCAACCTTCCAATTATCAATTACAAAACTAAAACAAGGGAATCATATAAATTCATAGTTATGTGTTCCAAATGAGGGACCAATATCTAAGAATTATTACTATCACCTAAGCTTGCACACAAAAGGCACATAAAGTACTTCAAATCATCCATTTGGAATTAAATCAAGGGACAAGGGAAAACATTTTCATACATACACTACATAGGAAGGGAAATTTTATTTCTCCATCCACGCATTCTATTTGCATTGCTACATCTAGCTACATTTTGTTATCAAGTGCACTTACACAAGGGAATCCTAGAGAACGATTCTTACACACACTCACCAGAACTACACGGATTTTGAGATGTAGTATAGAACTTGGTTATAAGTTAACTCTATCAAGTGACCATCGGGTTCAGTATGACTCCCAAAATTACATCTTTATTTTTTAGATTTGATGTGGTTTAATGCGTTTTGTAGGTGAACGTCTATTCTACAGGTTACAGGTACCCTCGGTGATCAAGGTGCGATATACATGCAATCAAAAAAAACTATTTGCAACACTTGTGCGACATAGTAAAAAGAAAGTTATGACCATTTTCATAGTCAAGAGCACCCACATCCCTCACCCTAATCCAAGTGCCCATGTCCATCTTTGTCCGTCAGTCACATAATTTATCCTAAACTTTAACGACACGATTCACTTCCTGATCAACAATTTTACCACTCCAGAACACTTTGGGATCAAGCATAAATTAGCTAAGTCATCTCTCCTTCATATTTTCTTAGGGTTTTAAATATTACATCTTAGATTTATTATGTGAAATCTATATTTTAGCATTTATTATCAATAGTAACTCTGTAATATTTAGATTTAATTAATATAAATCAATTTAAATCAAATGTTTTGTAAGTAGGTTGTGGTCGAGTTGGTCTAGGGGAAGCTAATTGGTTCCAAGAGGAATCGGCCCCATGCTTCTGCTCCAGCAATAAGTTTCGGTAATTGGATTCTTACTACAAAGAACCCGACAGTTTACTTCGGTGTGCACATAATACCTATGATGAGAATAAAATAAGGGATATGAAGTGAAATTTTGTGTAGATTTTTTATTTTGGTCACATTTGACCTTAGTTTTAAGCTTCTTCATGTGGCATCAATAGGATCTACAGTCAAAAACATCATGCCCCAGAGCCTCTCGACATATGCAATAAGACTTGGTCATAGATGATTGAGGATCCATAAGGGAAAAAGGTAGGTGGAGATGTCTCATAGGCTCCATAGGGCTAGTAAGAGTGTCTATTGAGAGAACCAATGTGATGGGTGAAGATGACACCGGTGGAATAGTACGTTTCTTATTCATCAAGGAATATTATATAGGATCATCACCCATGAGATCATTGGCTTCGTATTCAAAACCAGTAACCTGAACATCTACTTCTATTAGGTAAAATGGGTTAGCTAGGTTGATGGTAACATGTGGAGGTGTATTCGGTGGAGAATTTTAAGGCTCAAGAATAGGTGGGGAAGAAGTGGCAACTGTATGTGAAGATTCCTCTTATATTAGGAGGGCATTCACATCCTGAGTGAAATGACTGTGAAGGATCTCTTGGTAACGCAAGACTTCCCTATCACAAATATGGGCATAACTAGCTAGGTGAGGGTCGTATAAGGTGTAACAATCATCATAATTTGATGTGGAAACATACACCACATAATAATCAATTATGGTCTCAAGTTGGACCACATGATTTATTATGGGTGCAGTGTACATGAGATGACTACAGGAACTGGAGTACCCTTTTTTTGAGGCCACAAGGAAGGAGGTAGCTAGGATATGATAAGCTTAGGAAGATGAGAAGTGTTTATTCTAAGTGTGACATCATCAGGCTTGTAGTCATTCAATTCCAAGAGATTGGGAGGTGTGTGACCGACCAATGCAGGATGATTGGTATTACCATGAAGAATATCTACAATATAGTTAAAATGTCGGTATTCTTGAAAGGGAATAGGACATAATTCATCGAGCATTGGTATTTTTTATGTCCCTTTTTTTTAAAGAATGTCATAGTTTTATGGATTAGTGTCCCTCTGAATCTTATAAATATCTCCTTGGTGAGTGAAATTCACACACTGACATGTGGAAGAATCAATGATGCACATACAATGAGTCCAAGGCCTCCCTAGGATAATATTATAATATAAAGTAAAATTGAATACAATGAATTTGATGTGGATAGTCCTAGGAGGATGGTGATGGGTAACCAAATACACCCCATAGGAAGCATCTGTGGCATCCTTATCCTTGACAAGTTATTTTTGTATATTTTAAGTTATCTATAGAATAACCAAGAACCTTGATAAAGTCTAATGATGCCACACACATACATGCCCCTTCATAAATGAGAATTTGCTTGACCTTAGTGTGACTCATATGAACTGAAATGAAGAGAGACTGATCATCTGTTTGAAGCAAGATATCATCCTAAATCATGGAAGGTATAGGAAAATGAATGTAGTAGTGAGCATCCATGGTAAGATCAGTATGAACAGAGAGCTCCTCACGTTGCTAGAAGATTAGTTTATCTAAGCCATAAAATTTTGAACTCTAACCCAAAGAGGGAGGAAAAGAATTTTCATATCAAACAAAACATTCATGAGACACTCATGATGGTGAGGTGATATATGTATGAGTTCTAAGAAGGGGACTTGGCTAGGAAGTTGGGCTAGTGCTTCAATAGGATCCCACTCATTGTGACTATATTGTAGAGTAGGATGAGAGTGTTGGGATTCCTTAGAAACATATCCAGAAGGAACAGGGGTGATTAAGGATACTTATGAAAAAAAAAATCTTATTTCTTATGTCATTGTCCCTGTAAGTTGAGTTTTCGTAGGGGTTGATGGTATTTATGGTCAGAGGAATAGATATAAACACTATCATCCCTACAAAAATATTTTCACAAGGGACGAGGACGTCTAGAGGAGGAAAAATTTTCTTTAAGGAGATTGGTTTTGAGGTATAGAGGGATATATGACTATGTGAGTCTCAGGTTAGAATGTTATAGGATATTCTAGTTATACATAAGCTATGACATGTTTTAAATAATTGTGCAACAATTTTTTCATGAGGATAATCCATGTCAACTACATTGGTCATAGATTTGTATAGCTTCTTATAACTTTCAACAACATCATGATTAGGCATAAGATTAGAGAATATCTTTAGCTTCTCATTATCTTGGTTGATAGCTTTATGATGATCCTTTTGTTGAGCCACATCACGAGCTTTTACCACATCATGAAAATGCTCATAAGTGATGGCATCATAG
Organism: Taxus chinensis; assembly: GCA_019776745.2. NCBI lineage: Eukaryota > Viridiplantae > Streptophyta > Pinopsida > Cupressales > Taxaceae > Taxus > Taxus chinensis. The sequence continues at coordinate 331,047,115 of CM034150.1, read as the reverse complement.
TGAAACAAGGGACCTAAGAAGAAGCTGATGGAAAGCATTCATAGTGCATGAAAATTTTCATGGGATTGACCCCAATCAACATGGCACAAAAAAAAATTACTCTCATCATGCGAACGAGGAATAGCTCAAGAAGGATCCAAGATCATGGTAAATGGCTTAAATAAGTGATGTTTCAAATATTCCTTACTCAGTGATCAATGATATATAAGATGACTCTTGTTTTTATTAGGTTGTTGGTTGATGTTCAAAACCATCCTATTTGAATAATAGTTAAGAAGAAGAGTATATAAGACTTTGTCATCTTTCATGTTCTTCTTATTATAACATTTGAGGATTTGGACATGTTTGTTAAGTTATGCTTTAGGATGAGATTTTTCAAATTACCTCATTAGATAGTCTTTCCATTTTTCTTGTTCAAAGGCATCTTATAAGGAACTAGGAGAAAAGGGCCTCACATTGTAATGTATGTGATGTTCAAGTTATTGTAAGAAAATTTGGAAGTGGCTATCATTAGACATATTATGGTTTCCCTGTGTGAATAGGGTCTTCCAACACATAATAAAATATTTCACTAATTCATTTTCATTTTTTTAGTAATTGATAAAGGCACTGATATTGTTTTCAAGTATATCATGATGTTTGAATTTGTTCACTACGGACTCTAGCTTAATAATGGAGCTAGGAGGTAAAGTATTATACCAATCCAAATAATCTCCTATGAGAGTATTAGTAACAATATTTCTTGTAGTATATGAATTGGTTCTAATCCATTCCTTGTAAATATTACCAATGGCCTTGATATGAAGGGCATGGTCAGTAGAACCATTGTCAAAGAGAGAAGGATCAATGATATCAATATCCATGTTAACAATATAAGGTGTTAGAGACTCTTCTTGGACTACTCTCTGGATATTTTTCTAGATAGGGGTTGAGTGATCGGAATCCCATTAGGTCCATTTATAGAATTGAGGGGCCATGGTAGTTCTTGTTTGAGGGATGTTAACTAATTTATCCATGTTGGATTACATTTGAAGGAATTGATTTGTATTAAAAAATTATTTGTTGGCTCATCTTATCAATGAGTTAAAGAATGAGGTTTTTAGAGCCATGATTAGAGGAATTTTTAGATGAACCTACTACTGTGGATTTTCATTTTTCTACCATATGATCATGTTGTTCATAAAAAAAACTTATGAATAAACTAGTAAATCATTTCTTCTTATTCACTTTTATATTGAGGAAAATGAGATAGAAACTTCTAAATTTCAGGAGGATGATCAAAAGTATCGTCATTCTATTTTTTCCTTCTACATAATTAGGTTGTCATTGCAGTGGTTAGAATCCATCTTTATAGGTGATCCTATGACACAATAGTCCATGAAAAGGGGAAAATCATCTTTAGGATTAAAGGAAACTAGGAAATATTTCTACAAAACATAGATTCACATGATCCCTAGGACCATATAATCCATAATAGACTAATGATCTTCCCGAGAATAAGTCTAGAAATGAAGGATATAGACACAATTGGTCATAAAGAAAAATGTACACATGGGCTGAAGGTGTATAAAAGTAGATCTAGGAAGATAGATAGGGAATTATTGATAGGTCTACACAAGGGCTGATGGAATTTAGATATGTATAAATAAGAACAAACATTATCTCAAAGGGGCGATGTTCTCTATGGTGAATTTTTTTTGACGTTTTGTGGGTTTTTGCATTCTTAGACGAGGGTAATACTTAACATTGGTTATTTTAACTATTTGTTCTTGATTAGAAGATTGGTAAGATTCATGTCATGTTGATGAGAAATATATGGTGGGAAAAGAATCCATTTTAATAACTTACACTCTTAAATTATCTATTATACAAGGGAATCAAGGAAATGAATAAGAAACAAACATAAACCAACATACAATGAATAAATTTAAAGGGGCTATACCGAGTTATACGGTGACATGTCTAGAGGGTAGTAATCTCTAAACTAGGTGAACCTAGGGTTTCCAAGTCCTATAGTAAATATAGAGGAGATAACCCTAATAAGATATTGGTGATTGGGTGAAGAGAGGTATGGATAGATGATATATATGATAAGCATGCACTATGTAACTGAAATGAAAGTAATGTAAAGATAAAGAGGTATTCATGAGTAAGAGTAATACAATAACTATCATCCAACCATATTCAATACTAAGCTAGCATAGCACAATTAGGGAAGGTGATTAACTAATATATAGAAAATGACCAAAGATGGTTAGATTTATCACCTTGTATCTATAGGGTGGTCACCAATGCATCTATCTCTCTAGATAAGTAGAACACCGAGAGAGAATCACTATTAGGTGGAGAAGGGGAACATGGTTCTTGTCCTAGACTCACTATAGATGACCCAATAGTGCAAGCAATCCAACCAAGAATAATATTTTCCAATCCACTCCAAGCAAAGTGCAAGATGAACAAAGAGATAAGTGAGAAAATGTGAAGATTGTGCAAACGGGTTGAGTAGGTAGAAATTTCTAAGATTTGGGCTTCCTTCATGAATTTCAATGTGTGGCAAGTATATATATGATGACATCACCCATGGGCGATGGTGTTAGATAAGAAAAACCTTATACCAACACCATTTCCTATGCGCGATGGAATTTTCCAAGGAGGGTAAATGGGGTGGTGTTTCATGCAAATGGAAAAAGGAGTATTGTATATTATCGACATGGATGAACAAAGATCCAAATGGTGAGATGTAAGCAATATGTCAAGAGTGTAGTGTGTATGAGACTTAAGGGGATAAGGATAACCAATACAAGGAAAACTAAGGTTAGGACAAAATAGAAACAATTTCTCTATGTACTTTCTCTAACCCATAATGATTACGTGAATAACCATTCCCCATTCCTAGTAGGTCCCTTAAGGAACCCACTTAAGAAATAGATACATCAGTGACCCTTATCTACACAAGGAAATTGTTAGTAACAGGTATGAAAGATGAAAAGTGAAAATTTAGGTGTATACATGGGATTTATTGGATTTCATTTAAATAATCATGGCCTTAACCTCCTTTTCATAAAAATTCCACATAATTATTTCATTATGTGCATCTGATATGATTTTTTTATTAGGAGATAAAAATTTATCTATTACCATTTCTTCTCTCATTTCCTCTTATGTTAGCAATGTTTTGAAATTATCCTCTGCAACATCTTTTATATCCACCACATCTTCCAATACCCTATCATTATAGTCTATAATATTACAATAACTATTCACCTACCACCTTGTAATTATATATTGATGAAAAAAAAATATTATTATCCTCATCTTTGGCCCAAGATTCCCTTGATTTCCATTTCTATAAAATTTCCTTTTTAAGATAGACTTCATTCATCCTTTCCAACAAATATTTTTCCTCCTACAACCCCTTATATGTAAGAGGTAAATATTGTCCATTATTCATGTCACATATATAATGGATGACACTCCTAGATAATAAAATTGGCCTTGAAGAGGTTGAGGTCCTATCAAAGATGAGATAGATATATAGAGAAAGGATAACTCTAACATTTAACCATTCTAGTTGTTTTTCAAGATCCACTTTTTCCTCAAAAATATTACTAGAAGTTGATTAGTTCTAAAATTTTATCTTTCATTTTAAAATTATTAATGTTTGTGAGAAATAATAAATTTGAATACCAAGATCAGTTTCCATCTGCCCCCACCACATCTTCATTTGATCGTCAAAATTAGGATTCTTGAGCCAAATTTAAAAGGAATTTTTTTGGTTTAATAGATATAGGTAAGGATATAGGAGAGTGGTCAAACCCCTGGTACATTTAAGATATCTAATTTCATAATCCAATTCCCGAACATACATAATGGGGAAATTAGAAAAAATTCTAATATTTGTGAACCCCGTTCTTCTATTAATCCAACTATAACCCCCCTCTTTTCTCTAAATATCCATTAAAGAGATTGAAGAAGACAAATCTTGAAAATATTATTCAAACATATTTTGTTTTTCAATACCACCTATTTTATATTTAGAATTAGTAATGTCAATAAAATCCTCCCATAATTATTTTCCTATCAAATAACTATAGAAAACATTTGTAATTTGTTTCCAAGTTTCTCTCTTCTAGACTAGATGGTTAGGTCCATAATCACTAAAGAAGATTCCTTAAATATTTCCCCTATTACATCGAAATTCACATGCAAGAAAATTTCCCCCTAAGCATCATTACATATTTAATGGTGGAAGGGTTCCAAATATACATAATCCCCCCAAATTTCAATTTTAAATAACCACACAACCCTTACGTATTTTCCATTGTGTATTTACAAATATATCCATTTCATCCTTGATTAATTTAGTATCCTATATGAGGATGATGTAAGATTTTCTAACATCAAATTAACACCTTACCAGGTACCTTTTTATAGGGGAGTTCATTCCCCTAAAATTCCATGAAATTATTAACATTACATTATTGCATGGACCTTTTATCTCCATCTTAATGCCGTGGATTTCCTCTTGTAAAACAATCCCACAAGTTCCTTAATTATATTTTCTTCAGACAAGTACAAATTAAATCGTCAAGTCTTTTTCTTTCATGTAGTAGTTTTTGAAGTAGAGAAGGTGTGATATGTGTCCAAAAAATATCCAAATATCCCACTAGGATTATATATTCATTTTATATTTCTATCAACAAAATTTTGGCCACAGAAATAATTAGCATCCATAGGAAAATAAACCATATTCATGAAATCAATGAAATACTCCACTAGTATTGGACTAGCATTCTTCAAAGGAGGAGTACCCATTTCTAAAGCATTCACAATTTTCCCAACCTAAGAGATAGTCATCACCAATATATTTCCATCCAATCCTCTAGCTTCATTGTTAATAAATTGACAATATTGATGGGTATTTTTGGGAACATTAGGAAATAGAGGACTTGCATCTTAATTTTCATCCTTAACCATCAAAACAACCATATTTTTAATGTCCACCTCACTATAAATCCCTTGACCTTCCAATATTTTCACCTTATCATTCACTGTAATTGAGGCCATCATTATTCCTTTATGCACCAAAAGTATCCTATTTTAAGCCTCATAGGCTTCATGACCATTCCCTCTATCTTACTTAGCACCCATAACCTATACACCCATAACTTCCATAAAATCATCAACTATCATGACCTTGACCATCCTACATTTATATCCCATATAATTTTGAATCCTCAATTCAATAACTTCTCAATCACCTAAACCCACAACATCCTCCTTTTTAGAATAACTCTTTATCAAAATTCAAACCATTTTATTATTACTAGACTTACCAAACTATCCTTGGATCCTCTTCCCTTGACAACCATTACCCAAGTGATAAAACCCCACCTCTATATCATTTTGAGTGGTATAAAATCAATTCTTACCCAGAACAAATTCCTTCCCCTCCTAACCCTATGACTTAATACATACCTGTTATAATGCATTAACACTTGCAACAATGTTATGAAAAATATGATGATATCTCAAACAAAAGATGAGATGAATACTTAGTTGTGAAAAGTGGAACAAAGGAGATATATATGTACATAATGGGTAAATAATATAGTCTAAACCTGAAGATGCTTTGTTTCTGATATTGTATCTAGAATTTTTGTCTTTCTATAATTGTATGGTACTTCCCTTATTTTGTATGGTTCTACACTTTTTTGTATGTTATTTTACCTATAAACAACAAAATCTACAAAAATTGTTATTATATCATGTTTTTATTACACTTTCATATGCATGAGTTTATAACCTTGAAGATACATATTAGTGTCATAACCTCTTATTATTCGATTCTTTGTTATTTGGTTTATTTGGTCTTGTGTTAATGTTATACCCTTATATCATGATTTTGTATCAAGTTACAAGGATCCCTTGTCATGTATTTCTTTAGTTATGTCCCATCTTATGTTAATTCAAAACTGTATGGATGGATCAAAATCATAAATATAGTCCTAACCTAGTTATATAGTCCTAAACCCCTTTTTTCTCTAATTCTTATCTTATGAGTCAGTTCATTTCTCTTTTTATTGTAAGTTTCTTATGTTCTGGGTCAACCTTTCCTGCCACTAAGGTTTGAATATATAAGTTAATAGCTCTTATATATACAATTCTAATGTAAGAATTTATTATTTAGTAATAACCTATTTGTTTACCATCTACTGAACTAAGAAAGCAAGAGACACATATACATACTCCATACAGAAAATAGGAGGTCATAAATATGAATTTGGCATCTACACACAAGGGTTTCTATTCGGATGAAGTAGCATATCCCGTTATCACTATTGAGGCATAAATCCCAAACAAGGTCAAGGGTTAGTCACATGAACATCAACACAAATTACTAGGTTAACTACATTAAGTATAAAATTATTTCATCTCTTGGTGAGTCGCACTAGCTAAGGTGACCTTCTCAAAACAGTTGTCAATCCAGCACCCTTCAAGCAGTTTGTACAACATCTTTTTACCATCTAATGATCACTTAAAAAACATCCAGGACTATGATAATGTGACAAATAAATGTAAATGGAAGAACCTATATAACACTCCTAAACAAATTTTAATCTACATAAACAATCACCTACTGAAACCACATGACCACTTTTGTCTTCATAAGATCAAGGTGCCCAAAAATCTATATTTCAAATATAAAGTAGTTAACACATTTCCAGGAACAATAAAGACCTATACAATGGATTCATTAGATTCCAAATTCATCCCTCTTCACTCTCCAAGTGATATAAATCATCACCTAATCCATCTCATTCTCCAACCAACTCAAAACATCCATGTAGATCCCATATCATGTCCCGCACTAGAAAAAATCCTCTTGTCCAACACACTGACCTGGATAACCATATCAACTAACATAACCATGAGAAAAACCAAATCATTTACACTGGAAATTGTATTTATTGAATCCTATTCAAATAAAAACTTGAGGTTGCCTCCTAACTCCACCTATATGCTCTTGTTATGCCCATTTCATCGGAAGTACTGCTTTATAAGCTTCCCCAATGAACTACCCTTCATAAAAACTAGTCAGCATTTAATTAGGGCACACTTTCATACATTTAGTGGACCATCACTTGTGACCTAAAAAATTTTATACCTACATGTATAAAAACTTTCTATTCCCATTTGCATAAACGGCATACTATTTAGTCCATCACCTCATTTGGAAACCTTTTCCAAAAACTGTTTGAACTCTTCATAAACTTGCCTATTATTTTAGGTGGGGTCCACATAGATGTACATTCATGCTCTATGCATAATCATTTCTGAGTTAGTCACTCCTACTAACTAGTCCAATCATACCACTTTTGAGGAACCAATCAAGACATAGAGTAACTACTACTTCACTTTTCTGCATAGGAATGCTCCTAGTCCAGGGTTAATAGCTAGGGTTGTCAATACCACTATTATCTTGAGAGAATCTACCACACATCGTTCATAAAAATGTGACGATCAAACAACCTCGTTTTTCCTTCAAGAATCCAAATTCATAACTGACCAAACCATTATATTCCAAATATATCATGTCCCACTATGCAAAAGTCATATAGATCCTATTTGTGAACGAGCATGTAGAAGGTCGGGACAATTTTGGTCCCAAAAGCCACACTGTCCTCTTCACCCAGTTTTGACCTAAACTTACATAACTTGCAATTACCTTATATAGAATGATTTTCCTGAAACTTAATCATGGGAGCACCAATGACAACCAATCTTCTATCTTATCAAATTATCTTTTCATATCTCAGATATGGTAGGGAATTATCTACCCATGGTGACTTATCTATGTTAAATTGCCTATTCTCAACTACTTACTTCCCAAAGACCTCATAAATGCATTAAAACATTGATACACATGATATGAAACTCACCACAATCACCCCTAGGTACACTAGCCAAAATGTGCATGTATCTACATTTTATCCCTCGTACAATGTTGTTATTAAATATATTTTCCAAGATCTCACTTCTCCACTCTCATTCTGCATGATCCAGGGCTATAAAAAAATCTATGGAATGACTTGAATCAACCATGACACTACCATGAACTAGACCAACAGGCTCAATGCAATATTATCATGTACATATCATATATATACATCATATAGGATATATATATATATATATAATATATATCATGCTGTGAATATCTATCTGCAACTCATAAATACACTTGGGACAGACTCATATTAGTCCATGATTTATAGTGCACTCAACCATGCTCTAGGATCACCATGACAGCTCACGCAAACCATCTCAATCACATCCATGCTTGACACCTGAATCTAACACCATACGGGACACATTATAGCATCTCAAGTGAGGATAGTGCAGTTCTCATTCAGTAGCTTAAATATCCCTATAATACCAACCCAAAGTCGAAACTGGACCATTCAGTCATGTTTCATCACTTTATGTTAAACTGAACAAAATCACAAAATTTTAAAAATTGTTAAAAAAACTATATGATTTCACATAAAAACAACAATATTAATTACACTTACCAATGCTAATGGGTCATCTATGTTCTAAAGTGACATATCCTACCCTCTTTAATTGTGACCACATGGTATTTATCACTCATGGCATATTTACAAGTCTCAAATACTTCTATCACACTCAATCACAATCAAATAATGAGAAGTACTCTATTAGTTCTCCACTTTACTATTTATAGAACAACAAAGTTCCTAGGGTATTAGGTACCCTATTCTCTACTTCTTGCCCTAATGCATCCAATTACATAGCCTCAAAACTATCTGGTCCATATCTTGAGACCTAATTCATATGATTTTCAAACCATTTTGTGGCATCACGATCATGTTTTTGTCACCTTCCACATCAATACATTAGTATACCACATGGAACATCATTTATGGTTGTTACACATGTTTTCTCCACCAGCTTTTGAATTTTCCTCTCTTACTCACACACTACTTCATTTTCTTCTTTTGATCACTCTATTCTAGTATCTCTAAGTGCATGACTATCCAAATCTCTCTCCTCTCTCAGTGTCATAATAGTTGCTGACATAGTTTTGTATTTATTCACTTTTTCCTCAAGTGATTATTGTTTTTTACACTAGCTCCTAATTTTTGAAAAGGGAGGAAACCCTATAATCCAGTCATACATGGTTATATCCTCATACTATCACAAATCAAAAATTAAGGTCTATAATGGATTGGTAATATAGGTCCATATTCCTTTACGTACACGTTATACATGCAAGTCAAATAAAGGTTGGTTATGCAAGGCCATGTATTCTCTCTCATTACTCACATAGTTTATTTCCAGTTCTACCACCCAACAGTCACTCCTGAACACAAAAAGTGTGTTGTCACATTTAACATGTATAGTCACGAATGTAAGAATTCCACTATATTTGGTACAAAATGCATGGGGTAAAATAATAAAGTATTCTGAACACGCACAAAAGCACCAATATCTAAATTTTTTGATAATACACCCATATAAACACATGGTGAGGGAAACGAGACATAATTTCCCTTTCAACATTATAGGTTTTTCCACATATCTGAGACCTAGATATGTCTGCAGTGGTGTGGTATAATTATTTGGAAGCATTACAATGGGTGAATATAAATCCCTATGACACTCTTCCCTTGGTGTTGGGACACCCAAGTCCTACATTATTACAAAATCAAGATCCTTTTTGGGGATTTGATCACCCTATAACCCTACAGACACACCAAGGAATGAATTCCTCATGTCTCAAAACATTTAATTCTTATCAATCACTAATATATCTTCTTGATTCCATACAACATGATGTCTCCCTTATTTTTCCACATTGTGTTAGTTGATGACTCACATTGTTGACCATGCGTGGTGATCTCTCTCTTGGTGCTCTTATAATTGCTCTTGTTTCTAGCACTCTCTTAGGTATGAAGTTTCTTCTCCTTTACACTAGTTAATTTAATTCATTAACATAATGGGGGAAACATGTAGAAACCATAATCTACAAAAAATCATTATTATATCATGCTTTATATTACACTTTCATAAACATGAGCTCATGAACCATGAAGCTAGATCTTAGCGGAATAACCCCTTCTTATTCTCTTCCTTTGTTGCTTTGTTTGATTAGTCTTGTGTCAAAGTTTTATTCTTCTATCATGATTTTGTGCCAAGGTTACATGGATCCCTGGTCCATTTCCATCTTATTCGGTTCTGTCACATACTTATATTGGTCCAAAACCACAAAAATGGGTCATGACCGTACATATGGTCCTGAACCTAGTCATATGAACTTGGACCACCCTTGTATTTCTATAATGTTTATCTTTATGATTTGGTTCATTAGCTATTTTTATGGTACCTTTATTATGTTTTAGGTAGACCTTTCCTTCTACTAAAGCTTAAAACTCAAGTTAAGAACTCCTTATATATACAAGTCTAATGTAAGGGTTTATTTTCTAGAAGAACTTATCTATCTACCATCTACTGAACTATGAAAGAAAGATACACATCTACATATTACACACACGACATAGTAGGGAATAATTTCAATTTTTTCATTTACAGATAAGGTTATCTATTGTGATGAAGTAACATATTTTGTTATCATTGTTAAGGCACAAGGGTCAAACTAGGTCAAGGGCTAGTTGCATACACATCAAGAAAAATCGCTAGGATAACTACATTGATTATGAAATGTAGTGTAGTGCTCGGTGAATCACATATGGGGTGACCACTGAGGTCATTCTGAATCAAACATATTGCATATTAATTTTTAGATCTAATGATTTCTTGAGTGTATTTCATGATAGCTAGGGTTTGTTTTGCAAGTTCATGAGTGACATTTAGGGTTTTGTGTAAAGTTTAAGATGCCTTATAGAAACAAAAAATGACACATAATTACCATTAATTATTTCTTATCATTATTTATTGTAGGTGCAATACCATATAATGTTTTCTATACCATATCATACATTCATGTTCCTTTTATACACTCTTGTACAAAGAATTTCATGTCCACAACAGTTTATATAACCAGTTCCTAGACTTTTTTCTTTTCCAAATCACTCATCAACACACTCTAAAACATTATTGAACTAGTTAAGTGCCTCTTTCCATCTTGATTACACTTCAAATTGTATGTATTGGTTAACTATTGTGATTTCCATGTCGTATGTTTATTATATCTGATTTGTAGCATAAAGATGAGTATATTTTTAAGTTTGATTATTGTAGTATAATTCATAAAACTTAATAAAAATTAATTAGGGTTGATACATTACCTAGTTGTAATGAGGTTTTTAAGATTTTGTTTCCTTTTCTTATCTGGAAATAATTTTTGATGTTTTTCACTCTATTTTTCATGACCTTAGTACAACCTATAATGACCCACAACAAGTAGAAACCCTAGATATCTGCAAGACCCTTCATAAAAACATTTGATAGAAAAATGAGAAATCAAAGTGTGGGTGAGGTTGGAGTACTCTTGATATTCAATCCCTATTGAACCAATTGAACATGCCCTAGAGTGGGATCAAGCCTCATTAGTTATCCTAGTGCTTTGTGCAAGTGTTAATACATTATAAGATAACCCCCTATGTGTTCCCTCATGTCTCTTCATAATAAATTTAGTGGGATAATTATAGAGTATACTTGGTGTGGTAGTAGTGTGATGTGGTGTTCTTCAACTACTATACTAAACCCTTTTTTCTCGTGAAGACCTTTTACAATGCTTTGAGTATGCGCTCTTGCTAAGATATGGCTTTAGGACCCCTAAGTTCTTGGAAATGGAGAAAGATAAACTCTTTGACTTGGTTGAGTGCTTCATACCTGGTGTATTGGCTGATCTAAATTATGAGTAACTAATTTTGGAATATTTAGGAGATCATTGAGTGCATTTGTATTGAGATTGGCAATATGATCTTATAAAAGTGTCGTGTGAGTTATGAATTCATAGTGAATTTTAATTATATAAGTATCTATTGGTTCAATTCCATGTTAAGTACGACCCCAAAAAGATGAATAGGCACATATAATATAATCAAATTGAAATTTTATTTATTACATAATAAGGGTCATTACCATATCCCACTATGGTCGTGAGTTATATAGTTCTTTCCAGACAAATAGTGATATAAAATTTGATCTTCACGAATTATTCCTAGAGATAAATGGTTTCTTTCTTTAATTCATATTTCTTGGATTCTTGAGAAACTAGAGTGTAGGGATGATAAATTCAAGAGAGAGATAGCAATATGTGCTTATTGAGCTTATAATGTGAGCATTTGTCTTAGTAAGGTAACATAAAAAAAATCATTGTCAAAGGATAAATTACAAAATTTAAGTGTCTACACCATCTTAATTGTACTAGGTCACAAGGAAAGATTCAAAACATCATTAATTAATAGGAAAACATTACTAATCATGCCAATAGGCATTCTATAATGGTACTTGGGAGGAGAGGTTACACTATAATGCCCATGGGTGTGTTAACTTTTGATTTTGACCTCAAATTTGACATTTATTTGACCATCAAAAGATTTAATCTATTTTTTTTTATAAGTAAAATGGAAAATCATAATGTATTGACCATATGTTGAAGTTAGGAGCTTATTGTTTCCACTATAATGTCATTGTGGGCCACAAGCGAGGACTAACTAGATGTGAATGTACTAAACTCTTAACATGAGAAATAGAAATGCATAACGAATATTGTTATGAGAGGGGGGAACCAAAAATGAGAAAAATAACTAGCTTGTATTAAGAATGATGAAAAATCTTGAGAATTTATATATAAATAGGAAAAAGAGAGGCATAACTTCACCCTAGAAAGGTGGAACATGCATCCCAAAAATAGAATTCATAAAAAACTCATATCTATCCCAATGACACCTAAGAAATCTAAATACATGTGTAGGAAAAACCATAAAGTGGAATTAAAAAACTATATACCAACACCCCCTTAAGCATAACTTAGGTGGGTATAAGAATTTTTTCCAGACAAAAGGGCTTGATAAGGTACCTAAATACATAAAAAAATCCCCTAGAATAATAAAGAGAATATCCCCCCATAAGTAGAAAGACAAGAAGAATAGAGGACTAGAAATCCCCTAAGATATGATGTTGATTCTACCCTCACCCCAAGAAGAGTTTGTAAATAAATATAATTTCTATCAATGAAGGTTTTGTGAAGATATAAGTTATCTACTCCGTAGTCTAGAAATATATGAGATCAATGAAATGTCCATGAATGAGCTCCCAAATTAAGGGCATATGAATCTTTATGTGATTGGTCCTTTGATGTTGAACTGGATTCATGTAGATCTAGATGGTGCTCTAGTTACAGAATATGACTTTGGATCACCTAAACTAAATACCAAACTCAATAAGATTTTCTTGAAGCTAAATACCCTTAGTAAGAACATTAATAGATCCCTTATACTTAGTCTCAATGAGTGATATAACAATAACCTTATGTTTCTTTTTATATCAACTAATGAGACCTAAACCAAGAGAAAAAATGGTATCTTGAAGTGGACATGTGATGTTCAGTATCACCAACTCAGTATGAATATTTGTACCCAACCAATTCAACATAAATACCTTCTCCATAGTGAATCCCAAAATGGTGAGTACCCTAAATCTAGTATATAATATTCTTGGCTTCCTTCTAGTGCAATTCATGAGGCTCCTACATAACCATGGATACCATTCCCAGTGTATATGAAGTATCTGATCTAAAATGAGTCAAATAGATGAGATTGATAACAAGTTGTCAATATAAGGTAGCATCAACTAATGGATAAGAATACTTATCCTCAATCTTGAATCTATAAATAAAGGGATTCAAATTTGGATTGTACTCAGCCATGTGAAACTAGGTGAAAAAATCAAGAGAATTCTTGGAAATTGTGCAATAGTGATCTCTAATTCATATTGTGAAATATCAATCCCAAGGAATTATTGAGACAAAATCAAGTTAGTTATGGATAACTTGTTATGTGGAAAAGTTATCACTATTGTGATTAAGGATAAATAAATCCTTGTGTTTAATAGGTCATCAACATACAAATTGTTGGTGAGAAAATTTGTCGATATGGAAAATTAGGTGTCTGCACCAACATTCACGAGGTTATGCCACTCTGCATTAAATGGTACAACTCTCATTATTGAATGAAAACTAATTTAATACTATTTATTGTTGTGTGTTGGAAACAAATCTTGGGGATCACACAGTGACACTCCACTAAAATTATTGCAAAGTGCATGTATGGGGTACAAGGGAGGAAATTACAGTGATGTAGGGAGAATGAGAGAAATTAGGAAAAGAATGTTATTATTATGAGTAGGCAAGTTGTAGAGTTCACACCCAATAACCATAGTAGTTCATCATTCAATATAGAGGAAATCAATAATGAATTTATCAAGTGAGAAGAATAAACCCAAAAATAAGTTCTTAGATTTATTTATCAAAGATAAAAAGTTATTTTGGGATCACTATGCTTAAAAATTGCATAAGAAATAAATATAAGAAACACAAGAAAAGGATAATGGAAGAAATGTACATTTTAATTCATGTGCATTGATGACACAAATTCTAACAACAACCATCCATAATTTCTATAACATATAAGCTATCAACTCCTAACATTTTTAGGATCCTTTGGAATAGAGAAGCCAACCCAATTTATAGGAATGTGAATTGACCTCTCATCTTCCCTCACATGACTCTTCATGTTCCTATTCCACTTGTGACCTTTCATTTTCCATTAGAAAAGAAAAATTAAGTATTTCTCTTATAATTTTTAGTTTATACTTTACAATTTCAAAATATGTCACTTAAGTGAATAGAAAAAAAACAATGATTATTCTCAACGAAGAATTATAAGAGGGAGAAAATAAAAAGGGATAAATAAAGAATAAATGTGAAGTATACATTTTTGATGAAGAAGCTTTCTTGATGAAGAACTTTTTTATTCATGTTTCTCTCTCTTGTTCCTTGAATTCTCTATTGAACTAAGTTATTGCAGCCGTCAACTTGTCTACCTCTGGAATGCACACGCAACCCAACACCTTAATCCATGTTCTAGGAACATCACTGATCTTCTTACACTAAATGATTCATAC
This sequence comes from Taxus chinensis, assembly GCA_019776745.2. Taxonomy (NCBI): domain Eukaryota; kingdom Viridiplantae; phylum Streptophyta; class Pinopsida; order Cupressales; family Taxaceae; genus Taxus; species Taxus chinensis. Next base: position 331,031,938 of record CM034150.1, on the reverse strand, counting down.
TTCATGATCTGTTGTAATTGCAGCAATGCAACTTCTGATGTTGGACTCTAAATTATCTTCATTTAAATAAAGAGAGAGACATGCCTCCTTCTTGACCAGCTCCTAGAATAAAATGGTGAGATATTTTGATGAGGATTCCTCAGTGATTTGAGGGAACTCAAGTCTCTGCACATAATTGTAGACATCGTTCAAGATTAAAAAAATAATGTTTCCTATAAAATTCCAAATCATATATGGAATTCTTGAGCATTGCATATTTTGCATCTATGATGTGGATCCAAACTTGGGACAAGTTCTAGGTAGAAAATGCAAAAACCTTCTTATTCATGAGGGTGTGTGAGTCGAATGAAATCACCTCAAAAACTGGTGGGAACATATCATCCAAATGATTGACTTCTTTTGCAAACTCCTCCTTTTCTTTATTCACTTTTGACAGTGTTGCAAGAACATATTTGATGAGAGAGATGACTTCTAAAAATAATTCCTTTCCTTTCTCAATTATTTGCTTGATCCATTTATCACTAGTGCTCCCTTACATCATGTATCCTTGTGCTTTCTTAACCACTTCAGGATTAACATTTTTTATTGGAGGAATTTCTTCGATCGGAAGGGTGGATGTTGATTCTGGTACCAAGAAGGAATGAATGTAGGCATTGAGAGCTTTTACCTTTTTATCCAATTGCACATTGGTGTGCTTATATCCTTATTTTTGAGTGAGGAGGCAAGAGGAAGATTATTTGAATATATGAGAGTCACCCTCATATGAAGCTTAGCCCAATGAGATGTGGGTGAACTCATAATCCAATGGAATCATGTCTTTAATGGCATTTTCCTTCTTCGGTATTACAACTTCAACATACTAATTACCTTATATTCCACTGAAGAAGTGGGATGTTGTGTGAGATTTATCTCTTCATTTGGGCTTCCATATCTCTAAAATTTATTCAATACTTGACATGATAACCTACCACGTTGTCCTTGGCTCACTGTTGATAATTTCTAGAATCCATGGGAATGGCACATCAGGTGTTGACATGGTGTTTTCCAATGGAGCATTATCAATAGTTTGTTATGGAATCAATTCTCTATTACTGAGGGGAATATCTGACCTTCAAGGGGACATACTTGGAAACTTGAATTATCTGCAAGGAATCACTCTTGGTTGATAACTCCAACCAACTCACTTTGAAAAATTCCTAGCTCACCTTGTTTTAATTAGCTCATTGAGTTTACTCAACTTATTCACTGGGAGAGAGCAGATGCCTTCAACCTGATTGAATATTTATGATAATTTTCTTTGGATATTTTGAACCTTTTTGAATATCTACTTGTATTACATGATGCCTCTTGTTTTCCAGTAGCGTGCCCTACGATGTTCTATTTTGCTCACATACACCATTGTGACCAAAATGATGCCTCCATACCTTTGCGAAGGATGAATAACCTTGATTTGAGTAATGAGACTACTTTATGACCCTACAATGATATGAAGAAGAAGAGAGGTGGATGATAATTGAGCCTACTATAAATTTCTATACTTAGAATGAGGATTTATTGTTTTAAAAAAAATCCCTTTTCACTCTTTCTCACTTTCGACCATCTTCCTTGTTGCCATGGTTGTTCCTTGTGAACATTGACTTGAAGAAATTTACCCACTATGAGAATTTACTATTTATAGTAAGTGTTTGTATAAAGACTTACTATTTTTGTAAATTTCCCTTCCACACCTTGGACTGCAAAAAAACCACCTCCACTAGGATAGGTTTCTTCTCTCGATATCACGTACAAATTTTTATCTCAATGCAATCACCAGAATGGAGAGAAATAAAATAATAAAAAACTAGGGCACGAAGTCGGGATTTCTTCACTATAAAAATATAGGTCATAATTCAATATACCATCACTTTCTCATTTAATTTTTTTGGAAATGAAGAATAATGCAAAAAACACCACTTCGATTTATACACCATTTTGCAAGATATGAGAATTTCACCTTGTAGTGCCCACTTCCCTTTGACACTTTTTGATACTAATTTTGATACTATTAATCATATTATAGACACTACTATGTTTTGTTTTAGTATGTTGGTTAGATGTTAGATCATGGATTAGTATTGATCTGAATTCAATTATTATGCTTGATGATTACTAGAGACATTTTCTATATGTGGTTGATGATATAATTTTGTGACATGGACATATTATAGATGTTGATTTGGACTAATGATATTGGATATTTTGAGTAGATCTGGTTTAGTAGATTTTGATGATGATATAGTTGATTTATTTAATTAAAAATGATAATGTTGAATTATTAATATTGTTGTGATCTGTGTGTTTGGATGATTTTGAGATATTGTTTATATCATTTTTGGATGTTCTGATATGGCCACGAGGCCGAAGGAGGTATTTACATTTTGTAGGTTAAAAATCACAACAATGTCGAGAGACTGGAGACTAACCATATTGAAATTCCTTGTGAAATCAACAAGGTCACCATGGCAACTGTGTTGTGCGTTATGTGTTGAGTTATGTTAGGATTTCCCATGGGGGAAATTTCCATTATATGTGACCATGGGATATGTGTTTTAATTATGTGTTCCTTTTTATTATTGTTGTATTTATTTTTATTTGTAATGTGTTCCTTTTTTTAATTAATTTAAATGTGATAGTTTTAATGTGAGAGTCATATAGTTAAACTTTATTTAAATTTAATTGGGACATGGAATGTAATTAATAAATTTTGTTGAGTTTAAATAATAATGTTGGAAGAGTGTGTAAGTTAATATGTAAGAATGTGTAAGAAATATGTAAGAGTCTTGTACGGCAGATTTTGGAATGTTAAACACTCCATCTTTTATGAAATTCGAATTTGGCCTTGGAGGCCAAATTTGGAGGCTTGTGGGACAAGTTAAACTTGTCCCACACCTCTTAAAATGATCCACCAACCATGCCTATGGTTTTAAGGGTAAATTTAGGCATTTTTAATGCTTTTTGATGTGACAATTTGTAAGTTTTAATTGCACTTCCCTTACATAGTTTTAATGCAGTCCTTTTGAAGTATGGGTCATTTTGGAGTGTGTAAATCATTTTTTCATTTTATTTATTGTGATTTGGTGAAGAATGTTGACTTTCCTCTTAGGGTTGAGGAAGAATGATGTGGCATCCCACATGGATCCACATCATCCTCTTCTCTCCCCTATCCTATAAAAGTGATACTTCTTGCTTATTTATGGTTGATGTAACTTTGTCCATTTCCTCTTAGGGGCACATTTTTTGGTGCTGTTCCTTTTGGAGCTTGGAGTCTTTTTGCATGCTTATACTTTGCTGGTTTTGGACTACACTTTGACATTGTGGAAAGCTTGTGAGCTTGGAACAAACTTCAGTATGGAGAGGTAGGATCTTGAGCTATGTTTTAATTGTTTTCCCTTCTCTTGCATGCATGTTTAAATGGTGTTTGTGTTTGCATTCTTGGCTGGTTGGGTAGAATGCTTAGGGCATGGTGTAGGAGAAGGCTATGGGGATTTCATAAGGGGGGGCCATAAAGGATTGCCAATGGCACTGTTTTATTGAGGAGGGAGTTTTGGTTTGGGATCCACCTTGGAAAAGAAACTACTTACATTTCTTACTATGGGGGGGGGGGGGGGGGCAATAAGGAGGGGTTGAGAGATATAAGGTTTATGGGGTTGATATGTTTATTGGTGGTATGTATTTTGGTGGATGCCCAATTCTAAATTGGGAGGCATAAGGAGTTCGCCATAGTTCTTTCTCTTGTTGGCTTGCTTGATCAAGCCTATGTGTTGTATAAATTGTTTCAAATGTAGTTGGGAACTGCTGTCTTATTTTGAACTATGCATCTTATTGATTGTATGCAATGTGAATGTTGCTTGTATGTGATAGAAGCCTTTGTTTCCATGTGTTGATATTCATGCTCCATTTCAATATGGTTGGGGCTTGGGGGCTAATGAGGAAGGACATATTCTCCATTCTCATTGGATGTCTTGGTTGGGTGGAGAGCGTTGCCTTTTCCCCTTCCTTGTTGTGATCAAAGTTGCAAAGAAGAAGAAACAAGCATGCTGTTGTTTGGAGAAGGAATTTCACAGCTTGACATTTATTTCCCTTTGAGAAATTCAATGTAACCTTTCCCACTTTGAGTGGATGAATGTATAAATGTTGTAATGTGAAGCATTACATTGTTAATGGAAGTTGTAGTTGTATTGAGGAATGTAAAGAAGAATTACACTTGTTTTATGTTTTTGGAAAGAAATGTAAATGATATTATAAGCATTGTAATTTGTATTTTGTAATCAAATTGGAAGAGTGTTAAGTTGTAAAAGTGTCATTGAATTATGAATAAAAGATTGAGGTAGTTTCAAAATTGGATTGTATACTGGAATTATTTTGCTGTCCAAGAATGATATTTCTGTTTTAAAAAGGAATAAGAAACAACGTTGTTATTGTATGTATTGTATTTGAAAACAAATGAAAAAGGAAAGTTGTAATATTGTATTTGAGGATCAATGAAGGAATGCATTCCTTTCTCAAAAGTGTATTGCACATTTGATTTGAATTATTGTTGAAGATTGATTGATGTTTGAAAAGAAAAGAAAGAAGCATGCGTATGGATGAAAGATAGTGTCATATTACTTGTAAAATTGTATATTGAAATTGAAATTGAAATAAAAGATGCATTTGTATTTAGAATTGAATGGACGATCTAATAAGAATTGTATTTGACTAAGTTCGAATCATATGTACATTCAAAAGATAAATTGTTAAATCAATTTAAAAGAAACAACTCACTGTTTTAAAACTTAAATATGGCAATGCACATTTTAATTAAAATGAGTAGTTCAGAATTATACTCAACAATAAGTTATGAAACCTTGAGATTCATACTTAGTAAGACCTAAGGAACTCAAATTCACTATAACAGTTACGAAAGAACCTCCAAAAATTAATGAATTTCAAATGAGAACTTGCACAATCGTTTTTTCATCTATTGCCAGAAAAATGCAACCTTGAACAAATTGGACAATTAGACTTCACTAAAACACTCTAAACCCTCCCTAGACTAACCTTCCACATCTATTTGACATGTTGAGTGAAGGAGGAGTTCAAAATTTATCAAATTGAGAAGTTGGAAAACTGTCAGTTCAGAAATTTAAAGTCTGCAGATACTTTCTGCATAATTAACTGTTAAAAACTTATCAAAATGTAAATTTTATATTTCCTATGCAAAGAGGACATTGACAGATTTCTGAAAAGTCCTCGTTTTTCCAAAACCGAGCTTTCTAGCTCAAGTTATGGCACTTTGAAGTTTTTATGCCTTGGCAGGAAAATTTGGGAAAATTTTCCCTGGCAGGCCCGCAACCTAAAAATTTCCTCGTCGAATTGCCATTAGGAAAATTTTAGAAATTTTTGACCTTGGTAAAATTATCACTTCCCCCTCTGCTGGCCCGCAGCCAATTAGAGAAGCCACGTGTCCCCCTCCCTAAGCCCGCGGACTCCCCAAGGGAAAATTTCCCCCCTAAACTCTGTCGGCCCATATCTTGCAAATTATGAGGAGTTAGGAGGAATTATTTATATGGTTGGAAAGGTGAGAAAATTTCCTATCCAATGGGCATGATTTAGGAAAGTTTTGATGAATCTAATTATGTGAAAAATCAAGTTGAACCCTGTAATCCTTTTAAAGAAGGGTTGAGAGAGAATTTACCTTACTAACCTAAGTGATGAATTTAAACCTCTTGTGTTGACCTTGTGCTTGTTACTAATTGTTGCTAGAAGAATTTTTGTATGTCAGTCTTGATTTTTAATCCTAATCTTGTTTGTGCTAGATGTGATCTTGTAATAGGTTTTATTTTGGAACCTAGTAGTTGATCCCTTAAACATAAAAAAATTATCCCATAATTTTTCTAATTAACCCTAGGTTGTTTCTTTAGTCTCAAGTGGTTGTTTAAACGGGTACTACACACCTTTACGGGTTACAAAGTCATTCTGGAAAAAAAAAAGTACCTGGAGATTTTAAAAATTTACAAATTTTATGAATAAGTTTTTTTTTTTATCATGGAAGAATGGAGGGAGAAATGTAAGGGATTCAATGGGGGTGAAGGATTTTGGAAGAGCATTGCCAGAGTTCTGGGTAGATTTTGAGCAAAACGGGGGGAATATGAAAACATAGCTATCTCCTTGGTTTTACATGACCTTGGTGGGGGGGATAATTTTTATGTCCCCCTTATCCCCTTGGAAATGGAATAAGGGGACACAGAATTTCACCTCATCCTCTGGCGACAAGTTGTGTGCATGCACAACATGGAGCGGGGGCTAGAAAATTGCCAAAAGGTGATTATCAGAGCCTCTCAGGGTCATGTGGTGGGTCCATAAGGTCTAAGGTGGGGGGCACACTTTTCTAGCCCCATTTTCCCCTTAGAAAGGGATTAATGGGACACAAAGGTTTGCCTCAGCTTCATGCTACCACATGGCACTGAAAATTTTGACTAAGGACAGAGCTTGTACCTTGGGAAGGATCTCAAAAATGATGTTTTCGGAGCTCCCGGATGACATTTTGGGAAATTATTTATAATAATTTGAATGAAAAAGGAATTTTGAGAAGAATTGGATGTGTCTAGAGGTCTGATTCATCTTTCAACCTCATAAAAATGGCCTTTTTTATCAGGATCGCGAGCTATGAATTCAAAAAATAGATTTTAGAGAGAATCACCTTGGTCTTATGATAAATATGAAAATACCATCATGTAGGTAATTGAATTATATTTCCAATGGTGTCTTGTTTGACCTCAAACCCATTCAAGAGATCGTGGACTCATCTTCTAAAGCTCAGGTGCTTTTTTTGCAATGCAAGTTCCTTTGCCCACAAAAGCCCGCTTTTGCTGAACTTGTTCCTAAACCTCCAGATATTTCCTAAATCTTCATAAATCACTTGAAAAAAAATGGCTCATTAATACCACTCCTTGATGAATTTGAGTCTTCAAATATGCTCCAAAAAAATAAACAAGCCTTAGAAAGGCTAAAAATAGTCATTTATAAGCTTGCTGAAAGATCCACCTTGAAAGAAACTATCTCAAAAGAAACTTGTGAGCTTGTTTTCATTATTTCAACACATGGAAAAGGTCATTAAAACACATGAGAGAACTAAAAGGATTATAATAGGCTGACATAAAAGGTGAACTAATCTGGGGGTGCTTGGGATGGTTTACAATCAAAAATTTTAACAGGAGGGTCCATTGTTGTGCTTGAAAATTGGAAATTTTCATGTTGCACATTTGCATGACGATAATTAGCTCTATCTTGGGGAAATTTTTTGGATCAATCACAAGGAGGATAGAGAATTCAGGAATCCCATAATATTAATTCACTTAATGGACTAGTCCTTATCCATTGGGTTTTATAGAATCACTATAAAGATATAGTAAAAAAACTCTGTTTATTGAACACACACATGTGACAAGGTCCAAACACATGATATAGGAAAGAAAACATACAAAAAAAGGGAAACACAAAAGGAAACATGTAACAGCAAAAAGGAAAACAACCTAAATCACCTATTTACATGCGAAGGACAACCCACTTTCATTTAAACATAAATTTGAATTGAGGGATTACCCGTAAATGGGTATAACCAGATGCCTTTATTCTAAAAATCGATTGATAGGTTCATTGAAGTATGAACCTCTCCTTATCTTCTTCAGAAATCTAGCATGATTACTAATTCAGTTGATGATCAATGTTTTCATTATCTCACCTTTGTTTCTTTGACATATTATTTCTAGATTCTCCTTGTTTCTCAATTTCATTCCATTTGTGGATTCTTTTCCACCACCATGAATATGGTTCTTGATTAATTTTGATACCATTCCCATAACAAGACATTTATTCTTCGTTGTGCATATACTTCATTATCACCACTTTCATTGGTTGATTCTCGACATATGTCTCAGATAATTTGGCATCATTCTCCACTTCTTGATTTTCTGTATTTTTCAATTGTTCCAAGAATTCATCTTTCTCATGCTCTGAATCTTATTTCATACGCTACCCTATACAGTGTGTTACTTGTATTGCATCATCCCCTTGGAAAGAGAATGAACTCAAGATCATGTACTCAATATGGAAATTTTCATCATCTTCATCTTGTCCATTTTGGTCTTTGATCTACATTTTTATGTTGAGAGCATCCATCTCTTGAGTGGAGTAAGCACTGAAAGGTTGAAGTATATTAAGAAAGTTTCCATTTTGAAAAAAAACATCCTTAGGACAAAACAACAATCTGTTTTTCCATTTTTCATTGAGAATTTTTCCATCCTTTTGAAAATAAAATGAGCACAACATTGGAGTTGAAATGTTTTCTTCATCATTTTCCCATTCTTGATCACCAAGAACCAAGAAATACATTTCAGCAATGAAACCTATAGACACCTAATTTGGTATATATACCCTTGATCACCCACTTGTACATATTTATTTTATTCATCCCCTTCATCTAATTAAATTACCATCCAATACCCATTAATTAATTAAGACACATTAATTAATTAATCATTTAAATATCTTACATGCCCAATAATCCCATCCATATTAATCCTTATTCTTGTTAATTAATTAATCCATATTAATTAATTAATTAATACCCTAACCAACCTACTATTTAGGATGCTTTTATCCTAAATTCATCCCTTTTCTTTTCTAAGTTTTTCTCCCGTCTATTTTTATGCCCTAACTACTTTCAATTCATCCTTAAGAAATCTAATCTTGCCTACATGCTTTAAAGCATTCGGCCAATCCTTAAAAATATAAAATCATGCCAAAATCAGAAAATCTTATATGTTGGCAAAACTTACCCCGTAATTGGCAGCAACCCATCCCAATCATCATCGACCCTATAAATTTATTCTTCTCTTTCCAAAAAAATCATCAAATGCATGCAACCTCAAGCCTTCTTGTGACATGAGCACCCTTCCTCAAGCCTAAGCATTCTTGAGATGTCTACATACCCTTTGCACATTCCATTGGCATGCTTACATCACTCGTGGTCATCTTTTGTGAGACTTATTGGTATCTCTATATATCTTTATTGATATTTTATCAAATTATATTTTTATTTCTCATATCCAATATTTCTCAGGTTCAAATCAATTTCAGCAGCACTCACAACTTCTCTAGCAACCTCCTTTTTTGTCCTTTTTCTTGTAGGTTGTCCTTTTCATTCATTCATCCTTATATTTATATAATTTTGCTACAGTCACCACCAACCTTGTTAGATCATCATTGACTCACACACATTTTTTCAAATATACCTCTTATGTTGTTGTTTCCATTTGTTTCCTGGAGTTTTCTACCCTTGATCCTTCCTTTTAGACCACTCACAACATATACAAACCCTTAACATCCTCTAGTTGGAATTCAGACTCTCCAATTCTACATATTTATCCTACAATCCAAATCTTCCTTCCTAGGTCGTCGTCGATCTACGTGTGTACAATCTGGGTCGTCATCGATCTAGACCAAGTAACAGTCAATTTACAATTATTGCAATCTAATCATATTTAAATCAGTTTTAATAATTTTCCAGATCTAGTGTTGTTGTTGTTTCTACATGTTATATACAGTGTTTTCTTTATTTCATCCTTTCTAAGCAATGGGGGTTGACATTTTCAAAAGGAAGCCAAAAGCTTCTTAGAGTCGGCATTTTTCGGGCAGCCCCCACATAAATCCATCTAATCAATATCCTTATTAGTCATATCTACAAGTTTGATCTGATTTGCAACAGTGGGATCCATCATCATCTTGCGCCCATATCACATCACATACGAGGTAACATAAACCCTCCAGCACTTCTACATTTTCTAGTTTCTTTAATAGCTAGTGTATTAATCCTCATTAAGAGCGAGAAACTTGGTAAACATTCCTAGCACACCCGATGGGACACCCCTTTCGATGATCTCTTGTATTATTGATTTTATTTTGGCTTTTCATGCCTTCCACTAAAACTATAGCATGAGGCTCTACTTTATTTCTTTCTCATGTTGGGATTGTGGCCTGGATTGCTCATCACTCAAAAGTGCAAATAAATATGAAAATCGTTATCTAGGTATTCCTCACTTTTTCCCTATTTTTCTCCTTTTTCATCAAACTTTCTTGTTCATGTTTGTGTCCTCATTGAATATCACACTTTGTTTTGGGTTTAAAAGGAATGTTCTTTTTACATCATGCTTGCTCATATAGATTAATTAGGGTTCCAAATTATTGCATATCACATCTTATCACACACAACCTAAAACTCACAAATCAAATCACACATCAAAACACTCCCTTTCCCGGTATACTGATTGGGATTTGATCACCCGGTAGAAATCTTCCTCAAACATTCCCTAGCCACAACTTACCTCAAACCAGACATAGTCCACCTTCTTCTAGGTCCTTTTTTATCCATCCCCCTTTTCTTTTTCATATTCTTAATCAAAACATAAAAGGAATTGTTTTCTTGACTTGTCTACTCAAAATGGAACAAAAAATTTCCTTGAACAGTTCTCAACAATGCACCATAACCCCATCCAAACCCTTCGTTTCTTCTAGACCTTATTCCATCCCCATCTATGAGTACCTTTTTTATAGACCCTCTACCTCTTGATCACGTCAACCAATGGACCCTGTTCTATCCCCTTCATCTCCTATCATCCCTTCTTCATCTAATATCACTATTCCTAGCCAGCCTACTGACCTTTTTGTCTCTCCCACATCAGATCTTCCCATCCAACCCACACCATCTTATCCTTCTTCTCCTCATCATATATCTCCCCAACCAATCCAATCTTTACCACCTAATATCTTCATAAAATCATTCCTCAATTTACCAGTAATAAACTCATCTTTACATCCTACATCATATCAATTCAAACACTTTTCAATCAACACCATACATCAGACATCTTCTCGTACATCTATTTTACCATCTTCATCATCTACCCCTATCTTAGATATTGTGCCTACCTCCCCTTCAAGGGCTATCCTCACATCCACTATACCCTGATCCCATTATCTACCACCTTGACCTCCATTACTTCTCTTTCATATAAAACTAATCCTACTCTTACCACATCTGCATTAGCCTTATCTACACCTACCTCTTTATCCACACCTATCATACCTAGACCATTATCTACATCTCTCCCACACACACTTATCACTACAATTATTTCTTCAACATCCACAAATCGATCCAATTATACCTTGATGTCACTATCACATACTTCTTTAACCATGCCCACATCATCCAGTCCTCCAACATCTACCATTCCCACATCTACATCCCCCATCCCATCTTCTCAATTTACATCTACATCGATAATTCCTCTTGAAACATCTAAGACAAACACAGAAGGAATTCATACTTATCCCACATGACCCCTTATTTCTGAACCTATTCATCCATAACCCATGTCATCCCCCTCTCACATAGACATCACTAACCACATAATGTAAACATCCCTTTCTATTTATATATCCACACCTACACCTAAATCTACTCCATCCACTGCATCAGACCATGCTCCCCCATCCAAATATCTTCCACCTTTTCCCATTGTTCCATCCTTAGAACCCATATTGGTTCCCCTTTTTGTGGTTCTTCCCACACCTACAGCATCAAAAATGGTGACCACATCCACATCATCTCCTTCTTCATCCATACCACCTACATCATTTGAGCAATATTGGAAATCACTTCAAATCTCATCCACCATAAGTGATCCCCCTGTCTCATCCACATGACCAAAAATTCACAAATTAAACCAATCCCCATCCTCCTTAGAACAAATCATGTAAAAAATAATTCCTCCATCAGCCACAACCCCATCTTTGGATCCACCAGTTGAAATCATTGTCATCCCTACCAAGCAAACTCCTCAATAATCCAAATCCAAAAACCTTGGCATCCTTCCACAGTGATCCATTGAGTTTCCTCATAAGAAGATTAGAATTCCTCATATCAAAACCAGATCTACATCCTCCATGTTGGGCCCACATTCCTCTATCTTAGGACCCCCTCCTCCATTACAACCAATCAACCAATCCAAATCCAAATAGTATTATTCCCTCCTAGGACCAATTCCTTCATTGAAAATACCTCAGCTTGTCTAGCCATCTAGGCCTAAATCATCCACCATTACATCTTATTATAGACCACCTATACCTCAACCCAATCCACCTTCACCCTCTCCATCAACACCATCTCACAAATCCTTCCCTCATACCAATATTGAATCATATGTGGAGGTCCTCCAACATCTTCTTCAGACTTCCACCATCACACTCCCATCGATCATGGCATTTGACTCGAACCATCTGAAGCCCTCATGGTTTGATCCCTTATGCATTTGTGCCTATTATCGTATTCCAGGTCACAACACTAAGAATTGTAAGATCCATGATCTTATTGAGTGAGAGGACCTCCTTAAGGAGTCCCCTTCTCCATCTACTACTTCATCCGTGGCCCATCCAACTCCTTTTATTCTATATCCATCCACTCAAATTCTTAGGTGTCTTCACCCATCTACATCATCTCCTATCACTCTTCTTGATGAGGGTCCTCCCTTTTTCATCAATGTAGACACAAAATTATGAACTTTAGACATTATTTAGCTCAGTTTTATACTACTATTTAGAAGGATTTCAAGTGAATAAAGTACTAATTAATCCCACTTTTTGGTCATCTTTATTTTATATTTTATTTCATCATTCCCACATATTTTATTGCACGTATCCATCCATTTCGCAACTTCCCCATCTTTCTATCCCAAAATCAAGGCACCCCATCCTTGACCAGAGTGCCCAAGGGCACCCTGGTCCCACCTTAGGTGACTCGATCTATGCACATCCTTTCCCACTTCTTTTTGGGGCCTTTCTCGCCAATTTTCCTCCCTATCCTTTTCTTAGTCATCCTTATCAAGATTAATTACAAAATTAAGCTTAATATCCCTATAATTATAAATTTATAAGACCATAATGAGGGTCCTAGCATCACATACTACTATCACTCCATCTAGAGTCGCATCCATTGCATCACTTACATCCACATAGTGTCATGCATCAAGGCTAGGGGATCTACATCACACAAACTGCATAGGGGGAGGGATTCTATTCTATTCTATATACACATGCTATTTACATTTTATATAGTTATTATTTCTCACTACTTTACAAAGTGCGACTACCATGAGAGCACCTAGGGCAAGACATGCACACACTCACCAGAACTACATCTAGGTCTGAAATGTAGTGCAGCGCCTAGTGATAAGACCACTAGTTTAGCAGCTAAGGTCATCTTGACCCATTCATTTGCATCTTTATTTTTTCTAGGATTTGATACTTTTGTATCATAGGTCATTATACAGCTCATCTGGTGAATCCAGTGTGACAGACAGATGTGGTTCCGAATCAACTTACAACCATACCAAAATTAGTTTTTGAGCTTTTACACATATTAGAACACCCAAAATGTGGACCAAGGAACCCTAGGGCACTCCAGTACCCTCTCAGGTGCCTCAGTCATTTCAAATCATCCAAATCTAGTCTTCGTAGGGTCCATGAGTGATTGTCTACACTTCGAGATTTTATTTCCAGATCTGTGACAGTGTGCGATAATCTATTTGAATCAACTAAGCCATTTCTCTTCCTTCTCTTTTATACTTAGGGTTTTACTTAGAATAATTATTTTCTATTGTTTTCATACCGATTTAGATTATTTATACAGTGTTTTAGTCTTCCTAATTAGATTAACACTATTACCCTATACTCCACTTTAGGTTTTATTTTTGTTAATAATTTTGGTGAACCCAACATTTCTTTTTAACACCTTCTAGGTTTTCTTGCCTCCCTTTCCCATGAATCCTTCTCTTGATGAATTTACTGAATCCCACCTTAAGGCTATCAACGATCATATTTTCGAACACCCACATGATTTAGATCTACTTTTTCATTTGGCTCATGAAGAAGCCACCAACTTGGCTGAACTCAATTCTGTTGTGTATCTACCCACCTCTATAGCCACTCAACCCCCTGCTTCTACACTTCCACCTATCTCTACTTTTTCAGTTTCAGTCCCCACTCCTACCAATAACTTCATGTCTCCTTTGGTCTCACATCAACAGAAACCCTCCTCTGTTGGAAATTAATATTTAACCTCTTTGTATCACAATCTCTAGGCCCAAATTCGCAAGTTACAATAGGCCACTACATCTCCATCTTTAGATTCTACCTTGTTGTTGCACACTCCATTTACACCTATCCTCTCTACTTATCCTCTCTCTCCTAATTTTTTCACTCCTAAATTGGCCATTTTCAATGGACATGGTGACCCACATGAGCATCTTCGGGCTTGTCTTGATTTTACTGATGACCATCTTCTCGTAGCTAAAATATTTCCTCGTAGCCTCCATCACTACGTCATGCACTAGTTTTACAATTTACCTGTTCATTTAATAGCTTCCTTCACCCATTTAGCTTATTATTTTCTCACACACTTCTCCATCAACATCAATTCTAAGATATCTTAGGCTCAACTAGTGCAACTTAAGAAAGGACCTATTGAATAGTTCGCTAATTATGTTTTTAGATATAAGAGCAATCTGGCCAAAATGACTAATGTCCTTGTTGATGCTAAACTACAAGATATATTTATACAAATTATTATACCATCTCTCTACGAAATTGTTCTCTTTTAGACCTTTTCTTATTTTGATCAACTCTTCCAAACTATTAAGCTCTGAGAATCTAAGCTTCTATCTATTGGAAAAATTAAGTATCAACAATAACCTTCCTCCTCTACTTGTTTGCAAAACAAGACGCCCTTTAAACCCTCTACATCTAATCCCATTGACACTAAACTCATGGTCAACATCATTACCCCTTCTAAGGAAGTTCAATCCCAACCACCTAGGTGTACATTTACCAACCTTCCTATGGCACCACATCGTATATTATAACTCCTTGACAACAACCTCATTACCCTTCCATCGCCACTCTAATTAGAGCCATCATGACCCAAAGGATGCAACTACAATGAAAACTTCCATAGTGATTATCATCATTGTGTAGGGCACTCTACCAAACGTTATCTGAAACTTCACACAATGATCCAAGATCTACTTGACAACTACCAACTCAAATTTCCAGAACCTACTAGCCCTCCTCCCTCTAAGGATAAGGGTAAAATTAAAATTTTTAATAATGATTCCCACCAATGTGACAAAAATACCATTCATTCTTCAACTAATCATACCTACCACAGCACCCCACCTCTAAATGTGGGCACGCTCAACTTCTTAGTCTCTAACACTGACACGACCCCACCTGTTATCTCTTTTTCTAACACCGAGTACCACGCTACATTCACATATGATCATTTATACATTGAGGCATATATTGGCTCAAATGTTATCAAAAACACCAAGTTTTATCCATCTTCTCCTATTAGTGCATGTTTTTTGTCTTTCTTACGATCTATTGGCTACCCTCCATCACAAATCGACTACCTATTCAAAATACCCTATGTTGTTGTTAAGTTTGATATCACCATTGGTCCTCTCACTCTTCTCATCCCTTACCTTATAATTCAAACCATCAAAGGATGTGATTTAATTCTCAGCCTCAATTAGATTCAAAAATCCCAAGATATTATTTCTATGCACCATTTGCATCTTAAATTTTTTTACGAAAATCAATTTATTTCCATTAACGGCATCACTCCTTCACCTCCACTATCATCATATTCTCATCCATTACTCATGTATCTCCCCCTCTTACTTCCACATATCCCTTATTATTTCCTACTAGAAATCCTATTCCTAGATCAACGCCTCGATTGGCCCCTATGCAACCTCTCTATTCCAGTAGTCCTACACATCGGCATAGGCCTATTTCTAGGACTACTACCAAATCTGGTTGCCGATCACCACCTCATTTTATTCCACATGGCTTTTCCTCTCCCTTATGCATAACACCACCTCGACCCTCATCTTCCATTTATCCTTCACATACATGTAGCTTTCATTCACTAGCACAAAAATTATATACTATATCCCCACTCATAGATCATGGTCCTAAACTTTCATCATCCCCGGTACGCGTTAGTGGACCTCTACCCCTCGACCTTATTGGTTGACTCCTCCTTCATGCTCGCTTAGGGGGCATAGACACTACACACTCCCCCTTTCATCATATTCATGTAGCTACATGTCTAATCTTTGCATTCTCATCCATTCATTTCTTCACATATTGGTATATTCGTCATACATCTTATCACCCTTATTACCCGATGACGCGCTCTTGTGCCTTGGTTCAAAATGGATTGTTGAGTGATTACCATTAAAATGAACCCCACACATGACACAAGAGGTTCTACATATTTACATTATATCACATACACCACACATCCTACATCATCCTTTTCTATACTTAGTCTACATCTTACATTATCATATACATACCTCATCTATTAATCATTTATACATCCTCTATGTCATACACACTACACTAGTCATCATATCACTTGTGTCTAGTTTTGCATCTCTTTCTTACATTCTATATTTACGCTAGTTCAAATTATATATGGGTCTAGCTTTACCTATCATCACTACATATTCTACACCTATATCTACATCTTCCATCATCTATGTGTCATACCATTCTTACATTGTCTTATTCACATAGCGCATATATCACTCTTATCTATTCTATACTATACTAGATTCCATTATATATGGGTCTAGTTCCATCTATTAACCTTACATATTCCATTCCTATAAACACATATTAGTGCATTGCCAAGCCCCTCCTTTAAGTGAGAATTGTGAGAAGATATTTCCATTGTTAGAGGATTAGTTGCAGAGAAGTGAATATTAATGTAAAAGCACAACATGAGCTATCATATCCTTATACCCAAGCATTTAATAACAAGAGAAACATCATGGCATGAAATACAAAGAACAAATCTTCCATAAAATATAAGGAAATAACACTAGGGTTTGCACCCCTAAACCAGATATTCAGAACAGAGCCATATATTTATATTGATCATAGTCTCAACAACCACATTACATTCAAAAGGGTCATATCAGACCAAATGTATCAAGACATGGATCTAACCCATATATCAGAGGTCCTAGCTATGCTTTCTTTATTACAAAATTTTACATAGACCCATCCCTTAGACATGATAACATTCCTACAGTCCTCTAATGAAAACCCCAACTCCTAGGGCCTCCTAATAGTTTCTCTGTAGAGATTTTACTTTCCTCATACTATATGTCTTGGTGTCTCTCTTCATGCCTTCATGTGTGTATTTTTTACTTCCAAGCATCTCTTCTTATAGCACCAACACCCACCACCATGCCTTTCTTCAGGAGTAGATCAGATGCCAAGTGTCAATGTGGTCCTCCAATGGTGCATGTTTATTCTACTCTAACCTATCCACTTTTTGTAGTGATGTCTTCCTAGGAATATTCCATGCATGGAATATTATTTCCTTGACCACCAAGTCTCCAAGCTGGCACCTTATCCACTCAGCATGCCTAGTCGAGTCACGTTTTTCCTCAAGTGCCTCCAGAATGTTGAATATGGCTAAGTCCTTAGACCTTGTATTGTCTTGCACATGCATGTTTCTCCTAAACCCTTCTTAAACCCTTGTCCTACATGCTTCTCCCTGCATGCCCTTCTTCCTATTGGTCCTGCGTGCTCATGCACCCTTTGGTACTTAGCCAATATTTTGAGGCCCAACATCACCCCACACTAAGCTTGTTCTCTATCCTTGGAAACATACTGCTCCTTTAAAGAATAACAAATGGTGGAACCCAGATAAATTGAATGAAGAAGTAAAGAATGGAAGAATGAAGAATAGAAGAAATGAAAGAATCAAAGATCTTGCTACTACTGCAAGAGGAGTGGGAACTCCTTCCTTATTGTCACCTCGATCTTTTCCTAGGCATCCACTTCACCCTACACCTACTGAAGTAGGTCACCCACTAGAGCACTTACCTCCTCAAAACTTAGTTCACCCTTAGCATTCAGCGTATCTACAATCCCTTCTAGCTACTTGCTAAGGTCATCTAGCGCATCCATTCTGCAGGTGATCTGGGGATACAATTCCTTAAGCCGATTTTTAATCAATGCCCATAAGGCTTCGATCACTTCCATATTATTTTCTACCTTAGCTAGGATCTTATCCCTCTCCACCATGTTTCCTTTATTCTTCTCTTGGTATTCCTTCAGACCCACCTCATGTGTAGCAACTAGTATGCTTGCTACCCTATCTCTATCAGCACAGTTATCATACATGGCCTCAGCCACCCACGCAATGGTCTGTACAGTGAAAGGAGCTCAGAATAACATGTCACTATCTCCCCAATATTCTACTTCTCTTCCTCCTTATGGCACCAATGCCTCTTCTGTTGATTCTAGAGTGAGAAGCCACCTCTCCATGGTAAGGATGTGGGTTAAGTATTCCAAGAATTACAAGGTTGACTCATATTTCTACTCAGGCGGTGCTAGGTCTGGGTGTTTCAAAGTGATGGCATCCATGATCATTTCAATCTTCTTATACACCTCACACACCTTCACCTTCTCCTCCCTTAGTTCGTGCCTTAATTATGTGTTGATCAACTCTTCCTACTTCAAATCCTTTCTCTTCTCAATGAGTTCCTCCTTCTTCTTCTCCAGTTCTTCCTCTAGGAACCTTACCCTGTCATTCCTTTCAAAGAGTCTCACCTCAACCTCAACTGATACCTTGTTGAGGGCATTGCATACTTTCTCATCAGATAACTATTGAGTTTTATCAGGGGGTTCACTCCCTTGTTCTCTGGTATCTTCATCAGTGCTCCTTGGATGACCTCAAACTCAGGCTCATCAACATGGGACTCAAAATCCCAAGATAGCATCTTCCTCGTTCATGGGTACATGCCTTCTTCTTTGAATGAAGACCATGCAAGGAGTTGGTCTGTGGGCATGATACTCTGGAAGCGTGCATGTAGTACCTTACTTGGATCATTGATGTAACTCATTCCCTACTCCTGTGCTGCTACCACACTCTTTCCTCCTATGTGTGCTTCCTTTGGAAAGCTTACCGCTAAGTTGGGATCTCCGCCCATGCTCCCATACTCTTTTCCTACACTTTCCTCCTCTATCTCCTTGAGCACCTCGTCAGCGTTGCACTCCACCTCCTGCTCCACCAAATCCTTTATTATGCCCACTACTTCTCTTTCCATGGCCTCTTCTATCTACTCCTTGGTGAGGCTTGGGGTCCTTTGATCCTTTGTATTCACTTCCTCACTCTCCCCTTTTCCTTGAGTGCCTTCCTCTTCCCCATCCTTTTCTTCATTTCCTCATCCTCAGAGTCATGCACATCATACACAGGATGGTCCTGAGCCTCTTCATGCTCATCATCATCTCTCTCACCTTTGTAGGCCTCTAGGCTCTCCATTCCTTCTGAGTCTGCCTTCTCTGCTACCTTCTTCTTCTTCCTAATTGGTGATTCCAGTATAGGAGACTCTTCCTTCTCTTCTTCTTCAGAAGCCAACTCCTTCCTTGGTGATTATTCTTGTGTAGGAGGCTCTTCTTTCTCTGGCACCTCTTCCTTAGGTGATTTTTCCTTTTCCTTAATGGGGGACTTCTTCCTCCATGCATATGTGCTCAGCTTCACGCCTGACTCCTACGCACCCACAGATTGTGTTGTTTACACACTTGGTGCCTTCTTCTCTGGCACCTCTTCTCTTTCCCTCTTCCTTGGTGTGGCCTTCTTTCTCCCAATGGGGTCTTCTAGGATGGAGACATCATTCTCTAAGTAGGAACCCTTCTCATACTTGGGCCTGATGTGAAGGTATACCCTCACTATGGTCCTTCCAGCAATTGGTAGCATCACAGGTTTTATCATGCACACCTCATGGGAGACATACTTCTCCACATAAGCACACTTCTTAGGGTATACTAGCTTCCTTCATAGGTCATGGTGGTCCTGGTCTACCTCACTGAGGTCGAACCTTAGTCTTTTGGCCTCCTTGAAGTGATTGACCCCTGCTTGGAAATATTGTGTGGTGAAAGAGAAAGGTAGTTTACACCATGGGCTCTTGGTCCCATCTGTCAATGTGAATCTGCCAATGTAAAAGTGCTGGTATATAGCAAACTCAGCTTCTCCTTGCACTAGCATTGGAAATTTTTTAGGTATCCTCCATTCAGCCCCGAATGCATCACACATCCTCTTGTACCATTTCTCTAGGTGCACCTTGTGGGTGGCTGTCATGGTGTCACAAGTGTATTTTTCAAATCTCTTTTGTGGGGGAAGGATCTTCATCTGGATATTCCCATACAAACTTCTCTGGCCCATCGGGCACTCCAATTTCTGAGAAGATGATGGTGAGGAGGACATTTCCAAACATGATCTTCTCTCCTTCATGCGTGGCACTAATGATTTCTTCTCCAATGAAGGTGGATAGGTTATATATGGTTCCTTCTGAAATTTTTTGGCACACATTCAACCAAGCCTTGTTTATCTGTGTCCACCTCTCTTGTCCATTCAACTTGGATATCAAGTGCGCATGGCCATCCTCATCACTGGGTCAGAGATATCTGGATATCAAAGTAGTGTGAGCCCTTTTTATAGTCATAAGTCTTCACGGTCTCCTTAATGGCTCCTTGTCCTCCAAGTCATCATCTAGTGGCTCCCCTTCACAGAAAAGGCTAGTAAACTTAGAGATTAGTTGAGGGGTTATGCACATCCTTCGGCCTGTGAAGTAGAAGTGGTCCTCATGCACACGCAACATCAACCATTGGTATAGTCACTTGGGTTTTCCAAAGTAGGGAAACTCATAAAGTTGCAGCAACCCAGCCTTCTCCAATTTTACCTTCACTTCATCATCATAGATTGGCATCCCTTCTGGTGTCCTTTTATCTGTCAGGTGAACCAGTTCTAATGCCATCTCCTTCTCTGTGGTGCTTGTGTGATGGTTGTAATCACTCACTGTCATCTTCCTTACATGGGATACCCATTCCTTTCTTAGCAACACACCATTTGGGTATTACATCTCTGCATACCACTCCTCGTTGAAGCTGGTGGCGGCAGTTTGTTTCCCTTTTCCCTTTCCCTTCTTTGGTGAAATGGTTGCCTTCTTTGGTGTCATCTTCTTGTCAGGTTACTAAAAACTCTTCCTTTCTCCTCTTCCTTGCTCTACTCAAATTTGTGGCTTATCTTCACGAAAAATCCCTTTACTCCCATGCCCTAGCTGCAGAACCCTAACCTGGACAATCCTTCCACAAGATGACGTACCCTTCTAAAACCTTCCTCCCTACGCCCATGTACTTTATCCACTCTGGTTCAAAAATCACACTAGTCACACACTCATATTTCTCACACTTTTTCCTTCACACAAATCTTCTTCGTGGATGCCCTAGTTTGCAAGAGCTCTTCTTTATCACAAATGCAAGGTAATAACAATGTATCTCGACCTTCTACTTATAGCTTTTGCTTCTCTCCCACAATAAATGCTATGCCACCTACCAACATACTTTTGCAATAAAGGTAGATTTTTCCACTAAAGACAACCTTAAGCGCTCTTACCCTCATGCCCAATCCTATGCAAAAATATCTACAACCTTCTGGTGTGCAAAAATCCTTGCTGATTAAAGATCCTCACGCGTGCACTTGAAACACCGAAGGTAATTCTTCTGTTCTTAACATGATTTTTTCTCTCGCCTACCTCATGTTGTTCTTGTGCTTCATATCCTTTGTACGTGGTCTTTGTAAAGCTATCCTGACACCAAAATTTCTTATGTCCACCTTTTCTATGTGCTCTTCTACACTACACATCTTCAATCTGGGCCATCGAAACACAACTTCTACTACCAGCTTTCCATTTTACTTCGCATTACTCCACCCCACACAAAAATAGATGTGTGGTCCTCTACACATACACAACCTTTTGAAAATAATAAGTGGCTACCGATGCATAAGGCGCACAAAAACAACAACACAAAGAAAGGAACAAGCAACAAGAAAGGGAAACACAAGGAAAAGAAATGCATAAAAGGAAATCCTAGGCTAAATGGCAATACTGCCTTATTTATAAACACAAGGAAGACTTATTTATAGTAGGGCTTCAGCCTACTCCCATTGAAATGGCCTGGTAACAGCATGTTCCATCCAACACTTGTAACTTGAAAGTGCCTGAATCAAGGATGTATGAGATGATATATGGCCCTAACCAATGGACTTTTAGTTTCCCAGGATGGCACAGAAACTTGAAATCATATAAGCAAAACCATCTGCCCAACCTCAAATTGTTTGTTTTTAATATGGTGATCATGTCATGCTTTTTGTCATGCCTTTTCAGTCTTCTGACTCCATCTAGCAAGTGATCCCCTTTCGTCCAACTACATTAACTTCTCCATGCACTCTTGAATTGCTTGTTCATCAACTAACCCTCCTGCAAGCACAATACGTAGCGATGGTAGCATAAATTCAACTAAAAAATACCTCCGTGCACCAAACACCAACTGAAATGGTGTGGCCTTGTTCAATCTCTTGTAGGTTGTCATGTATGCCCATAGAATGGTTGATACCTTGTCATCCCAATCTTGTCTTCCCACATCACAAATTTTGGTCATTGTGTGGCTTAATATCTTGTTAAATGCCTCAGTAGTTCCATTAGCTTGTGGGTGATATGGGGTAGTCTTATGATGGGCCACCATGAACTCTGCCAACAAAATCTTGACTGTTTCATTCAAAAAATGTGTACCCCTGTCACTAGTCAAGCTTAAAGGACATCCATACCTGTTGATTATGTTCTCCCATAAGAATCTAGTAGTTGTCGCTGTTGTGTAATCCCTTGTAGGCACTGCCTCTACCCACCTTGTTAAGTAATCAGTGCAAGTGATGATATATCATGAACCAGTCCTTCGTGTGATAGGTGAAATTGGTCCTACAAAATCAATTTCCCATTTTTCAAATGGTTCTGCATTGGCTATAGGTCTCAAGGGCATTTCATCTCTTTTTCCTAGCTTGTCAAGGCATTGACAATGGTCACAGGCCTTGCAAAACTCAATGCAATCCTGGTAGATACTTTCCCACCAAATCCCTACGAGTAGAATCTTCTACATTGTGGCATTCCCTGCATAGTTCCCTCCTACAATCCCACCATGTGCTTCTTCCATGATTGCAACACACTCATGTTCTAACACGCATCGGCATAGAACCTCATCATGGCCTAACTTGTATAAGTCTCCACTAATTAGCATGTAGGGTGCGGCACATATAGCTAACTGTTTCCTTTCCAAAGTTTTCATTCCTTCTGGTGCCACACCCATTTTGAGAAACACAACAATATCTTCTAATTCAGAGGGTGTGTGCCACAACCTAAATAGTTGTGCATCTGGCATAGCATCCTCAATGCTTTGCATCCTCCCCTGAGTCAATTCTTGACAAATGGTCAGGCCCTGAGTTACTCTTTCCTAGTTTCACAACAACTGTAAACTCAAATTCTTGAAACAAAAGGACCCACCAACATATGTGCCCTTGTAAAATGGGATTGTTAACCAAGTACTTCAATGCCATGTGATCCATGTAAAATATGAAGGGTGTTTCCAGTAGATACTTCCTGAACTTATGTAGTGCATAGATCATTGATAGTGCTTCACACTCAATAGTGGTGTAGTTCTGCTCTGCTAGTGTTAACTTCCTACTAGAAAAACAAAAGGGGTGGTCAACAATCCCTTCTCCAGGTTGTGCTAGAACTACTCCAATTTCCATCCCTGAAGCATCAACATGCACGTGCAAATTTTTATCCCAAGAAGCAAATCGTATTATGGGCACAGTGACAAGTTTATCCTTCAAAGTGTCAAACATTGTCTGTTGCCTCTCCCTAGTGAAAGGCACTCTTGTGTTTTAGTAACTTCTCCAATGGCGTGGTGATCTTGGCATACCCCTTGATAAAATTCTGGTAGTACCCTGTATGCCCAAGGAATCTGTGCACTGTGCTCTAACTGGTAGGCTCCCCCAATCCCACAATAACGACAACTTTGGCAGGATCCACCAACAAACCTTCCTTACATATAATATGCCCCAACAAGGTCCCAAATGGAGTAGCAAAAACACATTTCTTAATGTTGAGGGATATCCTCAACTACCGACATCTTTCAAACATCAGTCTCAAATTGTCACAATGGTCTTTCACTAGTCCATACATTGTCCAGTCATCAAGGTAGACTTGAAGAAACTTATGGATAAAATCTTGAAATGCCTGGACCACTATGCACGAAAACACAACAGGCACATTCTTCAGTCCAAAAGGCATGACCGTATAGGAAAAACTTCCCCATTCAGTGGTGAAATTTTTCTTTTTTGGTCTTCTTTAGCAATTCTAACTTGATGGTATCCTGAGAATCCATCCGTGAAGGAATAGATTTTGTGCCCATCCACTCCTTCCAGGATTTCTTTAGTAAAAGGGGTTGGAAAAGGATCAATTACACATACCACATTTAAGTCCCTGTAGTCAACACAAATCCTTATCCTTCCATCCTTTTTAATACTGATGACCATGGGGCTTACCCATTCTGATTCCTCCACAGCTTCAATGATGCCTGAAGTGATCATCTTTTCTATCTCCTCCTTGACTTTGACATGAAGATTCAGATTCATTTGATAAGGCCTCTTCCGAATCGGGCATGCACCCTCCTTTAACTTGATTTTCATTTCTCCCAAGGAGTGGTGAATGCCTTTAAGCTCATGGTATCCATGTGGAAATAAGTCTTGAAACTTGCGCAAGTAGATCAATGATCTTTGAAACCTCCTTCTCTGACCAATAGTCTCTAATAGTGGCCTCCTTAGGTTCCGTTTCTAAACCAATGTTAACCTTCTTTGTTTTTAGGGGCTCATGGTAGGCACATGCTTTCTCATCAACACTATTAATAACTTCACACGTACCTTCAGTATGGTTAACATCCAAACTCTCCATCTCTTCACCATCTATCACATAGACCATCTTTCCCTTTTCTTTCTCCATGCATGCACACTCAAGCTGCATCTCTTCTGACTCTTCCTCATCAAAGTGCATTTCCAAGCCAGGTTCACCCAATAACTCCAATATTCTATCTTCTACCATGGCACTATCTCCCATCATTAGGCACTTAACAACCTGTAACACCCTATCCACTGATGGTTTAGTACTCTAATACTCAAAATCTTGAAGGAGGTCAGCCATCAAATCTTACCAATTTCTTGTCTGATGACACATCTCTAAGTGAATATACCATGTGCGTGCACAACCTTGTAAGGTGGAATACAACTTATGCACCCATAAAGAAGGTGGAAAGGCCTCCATGCCTTCCATCCATGCTTTCTCACATGCTTGGATGTGAAACAAGGTGGGTTCCTTCCCATGGTAGTCTTGTATTGTAGTGGGTGCATTGCTTTGGGAGAACCTAACAGAGAACATGATTCTTACCTCACACCACTCTAGAAGGCTATCATGATGTGTCGGACACCAACACGTTGTGGTCCCAAGAAAGTTATAGCTAAGCATCCCTCTTCTTTTGACCTCATTTTTCCACTAATCCTCCATTTCTCGTAAGAAATCCTCAGGTTTGGCTCCTCTAGAATAACTTGGTAACTTCTTCCCTCCTAGGCACTTGACTGAGCATGCCTTTGTTACCCTTGTCAAAGAGCCTCTTAACTGTCACCCAATTAACTCATAAGTATGTGTGCACCCAATTTTCACATGCCACACTAGTTGTATCACTCATGGACTGAGCATCTTCAAACTAAATAACTCTCTCTATAGGGTGAATCACCTCAAGGTCCCTAATAGAGTGCACATAAATCCTATCAAGAACTTCTTCTCCCAAGGGCTCAGTATAGGGTGCTGATTTTCCATCAGTTAAGGGGATGATGACCCACTCTTCCTTGTTCTCAAAACTTATGTATCCCTTATTGAACCTTAGGTCAACATTGTTCTTATAACACCAGGGGCACCCAAGTAATGCTGGAAAGTTGTCTACCTCAGCTAGCACCAAGACTTTGAAGTCTCCAGTGAACTTTTCCCCTTGGATAGTGATAACAACATCCTTCAAGACACCAATGGGAATTTCCTTTGTCTTGTTAGCCATATACAACACATTCAAAGATGGCTATAATGGGGGCCTTCCCATTTGATGCCATGCATCTAGAGTGAGAACATTGACTTCCACACCCATGTCAATCAAAATATTTCTCAGAAGCCACCCATCTACAATAACATTCAAGGTAATCTCCTTGTCATAATCAAGGCTGTGGGGAGGAAGGTTAGCATGCAGAACCTACCTCTCACACCCTCCTCCAGCACGTGGTACCTTCTCCTGTAACCACTCTCCTAGCAAGGGGATGATATTCTCTTGCCTCAACATTTTGCATACTTCTCTAACCTCATCCAGATCCTTCTGTGGAGCCTCAACATTCTTCCTTTGCTCTAACTATCTTGACTACTCTTTTAGGCACTGGATCTCTCCTTGTAGGCTTCAAATCACATCCATGGTTTCTTGATACACTTATTTCTGATGAGTAGGGTCTGGATACTTTCCATGCACCACCTCTTCTCTAATAACCAATGGTCTTTTCCTTGGTACTTCCCTGGTGCACGTAGCCTCATCTCATGTCATAACTAGTACAGGCTCTAGTTATGACTCACACACCACCCATGGCATCCATTATGAATCAAACTTCCTCACGCTTACCATCCTGGTGCCTTTGTCTTTTGGTGTTGTTGGATCATATGTTCAAATAGCTCTAGAACTCCTCATACTTATGCTTCTTTCCACACCAAGAGCATTGTAACAGATCAGGGCATTCACACTTATAGTGCTCTGTAGATCCATAGTTGTAACAGGTTCCACGTGGGAACTCACTTCTTCCTCCTCCATGGTTACCATGACCACAAAATCCTCCTCAAAAACCTCTTCCACATGCCCCTCCATCTACACAGCCTTCATAGTGATGACCATCATTCTTGGAATTGTTTGTGAGGTTGGTCTGGTGCACACCAATATCAATGGCATCATGTATCTAGTCAATCAATCTACAATCCTTGGTGTCATGAGTAGTAGAGGTGTAAATCTTGCAATAGCAAGACACATTCTTATGGATCACACGCTGCAGTAGTGGAAATCTACTTGCATCATGATCTCCATGGAAAATTTCATAGTCCACCATCATGGTGCATACCGATCTCCGAGGACAACTATCCTTTGTATGCCCCTCTACCTCACAATCTGTGCACCATAGACCACTGCGAGTCTCATGTGCTTGAGTTCATAGATAGCTTCTCCAGCTACTGCTTTCCATTGCAGCAATTTGAGCCTCAAGGAAGGGGCTAACACTAGTATCCATGCTTCCAATAGCCTCAACATGCAGGGCAGCCTCCAAGGCCTCACGTGGGTCTGTGAAAGTCTTGTGTGAAAGCACTCTCCTAAACGGTGTTATCAATCCTCCAACAAACCACTGAGCATGCTGAGAGGGGTGAATATCATAGGATAACTTTGATAAGAGATTTTGAAATGCGCATCATATTCCCACACACTCTCTGCCATTCCTTGTTGGATCTCCTTCAGTGTGCTGATGCTCTTCTGTTCAAACTCAGGGATATGAAATTCAGCCAAGAAGGCATTCTGTAGCATGGTGTAATCTACCACTATCTGATGGGGGTCATACTTCTGGTACCAACTATGTGTGCGTCCTTGCAACATTGTTGCAAACTGACTTGCCTTCCACTCTGGGGTAGTGATCCCCTTTGCGCGCCATAGTAGCTCACACTTGTGTACATGCTCTACAACATCCTCAACACCTTTGTAGTCTGGTAGGTGCAAAGACATCTCAAAAAATACTTGTTGAGGTGGTTGAGGTCCTTGTCCACTTGATCCAGAACCTTAATTTCCTCTATTGTTACCTCCACCATGAAATCCACTAGATCCACAGGTCCTATACCTCCTGACCCACTAGATCCTCTAGATCCACTAGGTCCAGTCCTCCAACTCCTATACCACCAGATCCACCTCTTGTAGCTGGTAATGGGCTTGAAGTGGTCGCACCTAGTGTCCCCAATGTCCCACTGAACTACATGCCAATAGTTTGTGATATTGCACTGCTACCAGATGTGTGTCTCACACCACTTCTAGACATGATACCCAAACTTTATGTACTCATACTTTTCCCAAACATCATTCCAGACAATATTCCTCCAAACATAGGAAATGATTGTGCAACCATAGATGTACCAAATGAGAAATTATATCTCCTAGGTGTAGATCAGTCACTCCCACCAATACCAACTGGGTTAGCAATACTTATCTCTTGATTTGGAAGACTAAGCACCAGGGTTGGTCACCAGGTGGATTCAGATGCACATCGACAGATCTCCTTTCTCCAAGTGATGAAATCTCATCAAAAGCTGAAGGGGTCTCTCTCCCGCACACTTGCCAAGATGGGGTAGCAAACTTCTCAGGCTCCACATCCTCCACGTGAACCTCAATTCCTTCCCACAACATCTGCCTCCATAGATCCATCACTCCTACAACCTCACGTTGTCTAGCCAACTCCCTTTCACGAGCTTCACTATACTTGAGTCATCTCTCCTCTCTCTCCTTTTCAGCCACAAGGTCTGCCATCTTCCTCCACCCTAGCTTCCTCACCCAGCACTCAGAGAAGCTTAGCCGGCCATAGGGAATGCTTCCAAACTTAGTGTAATGATAAGGATCTTTATGGCTAAAGGGATAACACACAAAAATGATCCTCTAGGTTCCTTTAAGAACTCAAACTCAGCAACCTCAGGATAAGAATACATAGAAATAACATATTCCAGGGTATAACTGGTCAACACTCTCTTCCACCAATGATCAACAACATGCGTCCAAGTCAGATCAACATCCTACAGCCTCTGATATTCCTCTTGGGTCCAAACGCGAGATCTATAGTACCAGCTTGATCTATATGCATACATGGAAAGCCATTCATACAACTCTACTAGAAAACAACAAAATAAGGTCTCATACAGCTCATGATACAAGGTGTTCTTCTACCCATATATGTGCATCAAACTCAGGTCCAGTACTAAATCTCTGAGAAAACTCATCCTCTATGCTCTTAAACCATGCTTCGACATTGTCCAAGGTCAAGTGCTCTGTCATCACGCATCATTCTCACAACAACTTTGAAAATAGGTCCCAAACAACAGAACCAAGATGTAGTCATTTTTACCCATCTACTAACTTCTAACCCCATGCACACCAACCTATCACCTAGCGGGTGTTGGGTGCTCACCTGAGCCACACGCTGGTGTCAAGCCCCTCCTTTATGTGAGCATTGTGAGAAGATCTTGCCATTGTTAGAGGATTAGTTGCAGAGAAGTGAATATTCATGTAAAATCACAACATGAGCTATCATATCCTTATACCCAAGCATTTAATAACAAGAGAAACATCATGGCATGAAATACAAAGAACATATCTACCATAAAATATAAGAAATAACACTAGGGTTTGCACCCCTGAACCAAATATTCATAACAGAGCCATATATTTATATTGATCATAGTCTCAGCAACCACATTACATTCAAAAGGGTCATATCAGACCAAATGTATCAAGACAGGGATCTAACCCATATATCAGAGGTCCTAGCTATGCTTTCTTTATTACAAAAATTTTACAGACCCATCCCTTAGACATGATAACATTCCTACAGTCCTCTAATGAGAACCCCAACTCCTAGGGCCTCCTAATATTTTCTACAGAGCTTCAATCTTCCCATCATATCCATTGGTGTATCTCTTATGTCTTCCTCGGTGTGTCTTCTTTGCTTCTTCTAAGCATCTCTCTTCTTATAGCACCAACACCCACTACCATGCCTTTTCTTCAAGGAGCAGATCGGATGCCAAGTGTCAATGTGGTCCTCCAATGGTGCATGCTTATTCTTTTCGAGCTCTCCACTTTCTATAATGATGTCTTCCTAAGAATATTCCATGTGTGGAATATTCTTTCCTTGACCACCAAGTCTCTAGGCTGGCACCTTATCCACTCGACATGCCTAGTCGGGTCACATTTTTCCTCAAGTGCCTCCAGAACACTGAATATGGCTAAGTCCTTAGACCCTGTGTATTGCCTTGTGTGTGTGCCTTAATTTCTCCTAAACCCTTCTTAAACCCTATGCTCACACACCCTTTAGTACTTAGTCAATATTTCAATGCCCAACAATATACATCCTACAATTGCATTTCTCACACCATGCATTTACTTCACATATTCAACACTCGATCATTTATACTACATTGTCTTCTACGTGCTACACTCACCGCCCTATGACACACTTTAGTTCCTCGGTCCATACTCGACTACTGAGGGTTTACCAATCAAATAGACCTCCCTTTCATCATGCAACATCTTTCTCATCTCACATTTCCAACATTAGTGGTATTCACCTAAGGTTAAATTGTCACACATTCTATCATCTTATAGTGGTATACACTTTAGGATAAATCACCACCCCATTATCATCTTTTAGTGGCATACACTTTAGGGTACCTCACTTATTCCTTCTTTTTCATCCCATAGTGACATACAATTTAGGCTGAATCATCACCCATTTTCACCTTTTCATTACATATTGATATACACTTAGGGCTAAATCATCACTCTTCCATTTCACAAGTCGTGGTATACGCTTATGCTATGGGGTCCACACACGTATTTCCATATGTCTCATCCCCATACATTCATTTTATACTGATATACACTTAGGGATAAATCATCACTCTTACATTTCACAAGTCGTGGTATACTCTTAGGCTATAGGGTCCACGCATATCTCTCTAAATTTCGCATTTCATCACCATTACACATACACACTCATCACAGCACGCTAGATACAACCAACACTACTCGACCATTTCCCAACTATGAACTCTCATTTACGATTCATTATTTACTGCTAAGGGGTCAAATAAAATGAACCTCACTGCATACATTTCATCCACTCATGGGCTACGTTGCTGCTATCATTCCATCATGCATTCCATTTCATCCATCCACAAAATATTGCATTGTCTTGGGGGCATTTACTTTTACATACTAGTGTTTTTCATAATCACTTTACTACACTTGTCAGAATTCTTTTTTATATTTCATTATCATACACACATGTGCATTCATGCCTTTGCCTATTATGATCGTAGATATAGGACTCTACACATGACATGGATGCTCACCTTCTACCCTTCCTATACCAGTTGCTAGGGTCATCCACATTCATCTTATCTTGGTGTTATTGTTTCATTTTGTACTTAGAATATTATACTATTTATTCATATGCTCTTTGGCATATTGGTTATCACTCTAACATGCTAACGGGTGTTCCATGTACAACACTTGTTTTGTAGGATTACATGTTTCCATGACTACTTGTTTTTTTCTATTGTTCTGCTTTGTTTTCCATTATATGCGGGATTTTTGCTTTACTTATGTGCGCACTTGTCTATTGTTTGTGGCCATGACATCCTTGAGTGTCTTGTGACATCATGAGTGATGTACCATGTTTTAAACCCACTTTATGTGGTCTTCTTATTTTCTTGCATGTTTACACTACTTTACTTGGTAGTTTCTACATTTTTTGTGTATTTTACAATTGTCTTATTGTATGCATGTGTTTTAAGACTAACACTTGTTTTGGATAGCCATCCCCATTTGTGTGCACCTTGGTATCTACCAAACATTTTCCCTTTCCTCCTACGGGGGTAGATTTCTACAGGTCAGACTGTGGTTGGTCCTCTTTTGGGGCCGCATACTCCCTTCAGCAACATCGCATGCACCCCTAAAGAGGGGGTGCATCATTGAGGGTTTTCTTCTAACATAGAGTATTTACACCGGTTCACACACAGCGAATGAGTTTAGACCAGTCTATGAACTCCATAAATAGTGGCCTTAATAGGATATGGTTTCCTTTGGAAATTCTGCTGAGTAGTTTTAGGCTTGGGGGTTACAGTGGGTGTGTCTCTCTACACTTCTCCATCCAGTGGCATTAGATCACCCAAAAAACTAGGACAGTACATATATTTCTTCACACATTCCTATGGAAGTGGTTAAAGTTGGATGATACGACACACTTCCTCCCTATACTTCTTCAGCCAGTGTTGTGTGAGATCACCCAAAAAAACTTGCAACAGTACACGATATCCTTCTACACCCTTTTTCTCGATATGGATCAGGTGCACATGTTCCATTTACACTTTTATCGTAGCATATTTTACATTTACGTACTTTACCCATTTCTATATACATGTGTATTTTATACGGTATTTTTACATGCATACATATTTGACTACTTGATCATTTTCTCTTTGCAGGTCTGACCGTATGAGAAATAAGAAGTCAAATTGGGGGAAATAAAAACAACAGTGACAATGACAATGACAACACACCGCTACAGGAACTTGTGTTTACTAACCATACAAGTACACTACACACTGTAGCAACTACACATGTGTTCCTCCCTAGGTTCACTCTCATCACTTCTTATACACATTTTTCATCTCTAGAATCCAGACTCCCCCACATTTGTCTTTTTTTAATTCCACGCTTGATTCTAGTCCATCAGTTTGTCTTCCTCTCCACTCTACATGGATATCAGGTACGCATCTCTATCTACTTTATGTTACCGAGTGTTCTTCTCACCAACATAAAGTGGTGGAAGAATGTAGACACAAAATTATACACTTTAGGCATAATTTAGCATGGTCTTATACTACTATTTAGAAGGTTCTCAAGTGAGTAAAGTACTAATTAATCCCACCTTTTGTCCATCTTTATTTTATATTTTATTTTGTCATTCCTGCATATTTTATTACACTTATCCATCCATTTCACAACTACCCCATCATTCTAGCCCAAAATCAGGGCACCCCGGCCTATACTGGGGCACCACAGGACACCCTGTTCTCACCCTAGGCACCCCACTCTATGCACATCCTTTCCCACTTCTTTTTGGGGCCTTTCTAGCCATTTTTCCTCCCTATCCTTTTCTCAGTCATCCTTGTCAAGATTAATTACAAAATTAAGCTTGAGAGCCCTATAATTATAAATTTATAAGACATAATGAGGGTCCTAGCATCACATACCACTATCACTCCATATAGAGTTGCATCCATTACATCACTTGCATCCACATAGTGTCATGCATCAAGGTTAGGATATCTACATCACACACACTACATAGGGGTAGGGATTCTATTTTATTCTATGCACACATGTTATTTACATTTTCTATAGTTATTATTGCTGATTACTTCACAAAATGTGACTAGAACGAGAGCACCTAAGGCATGAAATGCACACACTCACCAGAACTACATCCAAGTATAAAATATAGTACATCACTTAGTGATAAGACCACTAGTTTGGTGGTTAAGGTTAGACCAACCCATTTATTTGTATCTTTATTTTTTCTAGGGTTTGATACTTCATTTTATATTGCAAGTCATTATAGAGCTCATCTAATGAATCCATTGCAACAGGCATGCATGGTTCTAAATCAACTTGTGACCATACCAAAATTAGTTTTAAGATTTTATATAGATCAGATCACCCAAAATGTAGGCCAGGGCACCTCGGGGTGCCCCAGTAGCCTACCAAGTGCCTCAATCATTTTAGATCATCTATATTTGTTCTTCGCAGGGTCCCTGAGTGATTGTCTACACTTTTAGATTTTATTTCTAGATCTGCGACACTATGTGACAATCTCTTCAAATTATCTAATCCATTTCTCTTCCTTATCTTGCATACTTATGGTTTTAATTTACTTAGAATAATTATTTACTATTGATTTCATACTACTTTATATTATTTATACAATGTTTTAGTCATCCTAATTAAATTAACATTATTACCCTATACTCCATTTCAGGTTTTATTTTGTTAATCAATTGATAGTGTTAGCCTTGGTACACCATCCTCTTGACATCCATTTCATGTCCTTTGACATCCACTGTCTTATCCACATCCCTTCTGATGGGGGAATATCTTTCCCCCCCGTTATTGATCTTTTAACATCCTTCTTCTCGTCTTCATCAATTTATCCTCCCACGCTAGGGGGACTTCTTTCTAGGACTTGTTTGTTCACAGATTAGTTCCTCTCCACATTCGACATCATCTTGTCTTATCCAACTCAATTCATCT
The DNA here is from genome assembly GCA_019776745.2 of Taxus chinensis. Lineage (NCBI taxonomy): Eukaryota > Viridiplantae > Streptophyta > Pinopsida > Cupressales > Taxaceae > Taxus > Taxus chinensis. Next base: position 330,997,693 of record CM034150.1, on the reverse strand, counting down.
GATTGTACTTTCATCTCCTCTTCCTACGATCGATTTCATGGCCGTATTTGAGCTTCCTATCGGAAGCACCATGGTTTTATCTAAAATCCACCATTATGGTACCTATTTTATAATCTTTATTCAAAATTATCTCATCTGGTCTTGGTTTATCTTGTCTCTCTAGGGGGGCCATTTATTCATCTTGAACATGTATCTTTGTAGTGCTTATCCTTATTTTTGCTTGTTTATCTCACGACGCTAATGTCACTAGCCATGTAACTTTATCAGAATGTCACTACTCTAGAAAGGGTCCAATGTGGAAAGTTTGCCCCTAACTGGATTGGACTATACACATAATTATGGGTTGGGAGCCTAGTGTCTAGCCTCCCTTGATGGTAAACTAGAAGTGGAACCACTTAACACATTACACTTATGACCATCCTATTGTTAACACATTTACCAATGTGCCCTTAGTCATATCCTTGGATCATTCCTCCATCTTAGCCTCTTCCATCTCTCATTGTTATGATTTGGAACTATGTGGTCTTTTGTCACTACCTAAATGTCACCTTAAATATGGACATTATGGCTCTTCCCATAGCATATTCCTTATGGATAGGTTCTTCCCTTTTGTAAGAACTCCTCAATCATTACATTCATCACCCTCTTATTTGCCTATTAGAACCATGCAAAGGATCCAGGGGTGTTTCTTGTACATTATTTATCCCCTCCTGGGTGGTCTACTTAGCTATTCCCAGCTCTCCCCCATATAAAATCAAAAAATATATATCTTCATCATGGATGATCTTGTCAAAAAATCAAATTTATCAAAAACAGACTGATCCCTTGAAGGACAGTTGTTCATGCAAAAAAAATCATGTAAATTAAAATCAACATCAAAAGAAATAGACTCGTCCCTCAAAGGAAGGCTATCATATATCATTCTTGCCATCTATATATTATATAAATTATACCATATCCTCAAAGGATGGCTACTCCTTATGAAATTTGAAGGCTTCCGCATTGATCAGCCTTCCATTTTTATAAGCATCCTCAGAAAGCTTCCTGCATTGGTCAGCTTTCTTTTTCCCCTTCCCAGAGCTGAGGCATAGTTTAATGAAACACCACTTTCACATAACCCTCTTCCCTCATACAAGCACATCTAAAAAACCTTTTTCATCTCAACATTAGGTTTATGAGATCATCTCATCCATTGTTTCCTTATGATCTTTAAAATGACTAATTATCGTTGGTTATCTATTAACATTTGTTTTGGTTTCTTGTGCCTTACATTACTTGGATCCCTTTTTTGTTTACCTCTAATGCAGTTCGAGGTACCTCTTCCTTGTATGTTCCTCTTCATAACATAGTGTTGTTCACACATATAGGTTTCCACCATTGTGAGGAATTTTTATCCTAATCCTATTGCATTTGTCTTTCAGCACATATTTCTTCATGTTATCTATTTATCTTACAAAACATCTATTCTTACTTACATCCATCATTAATCACATTCATTCTTAATTTTTTTCATCACATCTTACCCATATACATTCCAATCACCATGATCAAATTTAAACAAAAAACATATAGTCCTAATCCTCGTTAGCACATCACACATTTATATCAATACACATCCAAATTAACCATCTAGTCATAGATTTATTTCATCATCATCAAATATAAAACAAATAGATAATCTAAAATCATTATCACATGTAATCTAAAAGCCATCATCATGACATATAATCTAAAATTATCATCACATAAAATTAAAATTCATCACATCACATAATGAACACATGATAATCCATGAAAACCCATATATCATATATCAAAAAGTGTATCAATACATCACGGACCTCTAGGGGGGCTCCCTCAAATTAGAAATGCTATCAAAATATGTGAAGTGAATATTTGAGGCTCTCAAGTCCTCATCTCTTGGGGTAGGAATAGAACATGATTCATGTGCATCTCCACCACACTTGTGGCCTCACTCTACTCATTGTGGTTGTGCCACACTCATCGTGCTCCTAGAAGGCCCTATTCCTCCTACCCCTACCCTCTATAAGTGCTCCCAATAATGTAGTGTCTTCGGTAGGTTCTCAAACAAGATCCCCTCGTTATATCTAGCCTTTATGGCTAGTGATCTGTGTTTATCCATAGAAATCATGTCGGGAAGTACTACCTATCCTGACCCCTTTGGAACTACCTGGGCACCACTAACTGACTCCGTCACCAAAATAGTAGTAAAATCACCAAAACACGCCCTACATGCCTCCCTCTGTCATTAGTAGTGGTCCCTCTCCTGAGTGATTACATCCCGTTACAAATTTTTCTCTCTCTATCCTCGTCTACTCCAACTTGGCATGCAAGCGTGCCACCTCTACATGTTGGGGTGATAATGTCAAGTGGGATCTACCACTACAAATGCCCCAATATCCTACTAAATTTTGTCCATCAAACTTTATTGTGAAGGTATTTCACATTTAAGAGTGAAGTGACTTGACTGATTCACCCACCCATATTGATTTGGGTGATCCCTCTCGGAATTGGTTATCTACAACGTATATATTTATACAGAATGGCATAAAGACCAAGATCTAATTATAAGATATAGTCGATGATCATTGTATTAGATGATCAAGAGAAAAATATTCGTAGTCATTGTGAAAGACTAAGGAGTGAAGTGGAATTTTTGGGTTAAAGTTATTAAATTCTTAATAAAGACAGTGCCTTTAAGTGGAGTTTTTTCCTTCAGGTTTCTCCACTTAAATCTAGTGGCATTTGTCTTTGTTCTTGTTTATTATTTTCTTTCAACTCTTGCTCATTATGCTCTGTAATTCATTGTCTATTTTAAGCTATTACTGTGACTTTTTAACTACACATCATAATTTATAGACATCGGTATTTTAATGGTGGATTTGTAATCTACCGACTATATTTCCCCTTCTAAATCTAACATGGTATCAAAACATGGTGATTATGTGTGTGTAGGGTCGATTTGGAGCTTTTAATTTTCTAGAGTAAAGAAGCTTAGAGTTTATTTACCGACATGCAAAACCCTAAAAGTTCCACAATCATCTTCAAGAAAACTAGGTTTAAACTTCATGTTCCCACCTAAATATTGCTTGAAATATTGATTAAATATTGGCTAAATGGTTTTTTAAATTATGTTTGAGCTTTTGTATGCTTAGATATTTGCTTATGCACTTATTTCATTCCTTTGCGGTTTAAATCCATCGTCTATGAGGTTATTTTAAGTTTTCAAGTTATGTATAGCCATTTAGATCATTTTTTGACTTTTGATCTGAAATATTTATTTAGATCTAGTTTGTTTGGGGCTTCTAAGTCCGTTCTAGCAGTAAAAATCTTTATTTTTCACTAGTTTTGTTTTTTTGAAGTTCGACCCAATAATATAGCTCCAAGTAGCTTTTTTGTTGTTCTTTTCATGTTTGTGAATCCCGATCGAATATTTAAGTACCAAGTGGCTTCACTCTATCAGTTCTTTTATTAACTTTTTTGAAGATCTTCTATTGCGAAGCACGATCCAATAGTTTTTCTCCAAGTATTTCACTTTTTCAATCTTCTCTGATCCTTCTATCATTTTTGAAGTATGAACCAATAAGATTGTTCCATGCACTTTACAAATTCATTATGTTGTCAGTTGTGAAATGCGAGCCAATAAGGGTTTTACATGTGTATCCTTGTTGTCAGACTTAGCTTAGTTGTCCTCTGTCATTTGTGAAATATGATCCAATAGGAAAACTCCAAGTTGCTTAATATTTCACGTTTTCAGACCTTTTTTAGCTTGTTTTTTTCATATTCAAAGGTTGAGCCGATAAAATATCTCCAAGTATCTTTTTATTTCATATTTTTTAGATTTGTGAAATCTGAGCCAATAGAAATTCTCCATATTTTACATTTGTTAGTTTTTTATTTTTGGCAATGATTATCTAATAATAATTTGCCTTTTCTCGCATTTTTTTGTGTTTGTCAGTATTGCGAAAAGTGAGCCATTTAAAAGGCTCCACACATCTTCAGTTTACTTTAGTCATTTTTCTTGCACTACGAAGTGCGAACCAATAGCATTTGTACACGTACATATTTTGTTCATGGGTGTCAGTCTATGTCAGACTTGTAAAGTGCAAGCCATTTAAAAGGCTCCATGTATCTTCTTTTTTGGCTTAGTATTTTTCAAATTTGAAAAGTGCGAATCAATTGCATTTGGACACGTATTATTCTTTTAATTGTGTTAGTCTTTGCAAGTTTTAAGGTGTCAATATTTGCTTTGACTTGGCCACCATGATTGTGACACCTATCTTATACTTTATCAGACCTAAATATTATTTTAGGTTTGGCTTACTCTAGGGACCTTAAGTCCGCCCAAGGCAATCTATTTAAATTTTGGCAGAAATCCACCAAGTGTATATTTTTCAATTGTTAGATCTTTGACAAGTGGCAGCATTTGATTGAGTCTTTTTTACTTTCTTTTCTTTCGCATATTGTTTGCATTATGTTAGAGTGTGAAAAAGAGAACTAATTAATCAAAGACATGTATATGGCTCTATTGTCTATTTTTTCTATTAATTGTTTTCTGGCTTATTAGTTACACTTAGAAGTGTGAGCTAATTTAAAAGTGACAAGTGTATTTGCTTTTGACTGTTGTCAATCTTGTCATAGTTTTTTGACGTGTGTTTATTTTTTTTATTGTCAAGGACTCGATAAATCTTCTATCTAATTTAATTTATTTAGAATTTGTGTCCAGCCTTTCTATCATAGTTTTTAAACTCTATTGCGGACTAGAAAAGACATTAACTTTAATATTTTAAAGCTTTTCATCTGCTCGAAGATCTATTTTAAAGCCAACACGTGCCTCTCTTGGTATTGTTGATCTGTACCACATGTTGCCCCCCGCCTTGGTTGTTTTTTAACTTGTTTTTATTTGTTAAGTAGCTCATTTTGAGCTCGTATAGGTCGCTTTTGAGCTCTCCCCTTCAAGTTGTTAAATAACTCATCGAGATATTGTATCCCAACTTAGTCTGAGCTCAATTAGCTCACCTATAAACTCGACAAAAATGAGTTAGTTTTTAAAATATTTTGAATTATGTCGTGGTCTTAAGTTCTTAATTAATTAATCTTAAGCCCTTAATTAATTTATTTGCTAATTTTTCTGCTAAAAGGATTGTATCTCGGCTCCGACTAAGATCTATTAAATCGATCTTTATCTCGATCATAGCTAGTCTTTTTTACTAAATTCGAGTTGTTTACATTCATATAGCTATTAAAGATATTTGTAGCTTATTTTTTCTCTCCATTTAGCTTCCTTGATTCATTTTTTTAGCTATATTTATCTCCATTGTCGTCTAAACATTAAAAATGGCTAGTTTTGCTATTTTTTCATTAGATAAGTCTCAGGTTTTAAATGGAACAAATTATAGCATATGGAGAGTTTGATTAAAATCTTGTTTCATGGAAAGAAATATCTGGGATCTTGTGACTGGTGTCCAAAAATGTCCCACAAGGAGACAACGTGCCCCTAAAAACCTTAGCTCCTTTTCTCAGAAATCTCAGGAAGCTTTTTCCATCCTATTGTAAAGCATTAGAGATGAATTTTTGATGCATATAGACAATGACCATATGAACTCACTTACAGATGCATGGATGCAATTAGAAACCATGCATGAATGCAAAAGGTTGTCTAAGATCATTAAATTGGTTTTAGAGACATTTACAACACCCATGAAGGGGGATGAGAAAATAGTCAATTACCTAGCTAAAATTAAGGACATTAAAGCTCAATTGGATGCTTGTAACTGTGAACTATTTTAATATAAGATGTTATATTCCATTATACAGATCAATATACATGAAAATTTTAGAAATTTTATATATATTCTTAACTCTAATTATCAAAATGAGAATGATCTACCTGACTTAGATACTTTGTCTTCACTGATAATTCAAGAAAAACGAGTAATGGAGAATTTTGATTCAAAAGAGACTACTTCTCAAGCCTTGTTCTCTCAAAATCATAAGTCTTCTCAAGATTGGATTAACAATAATCCTAATTAGAAGTCTAATATCATATCTAGATTCAAATACAATCCTACGTCTAATCCTGCTAAAAACAATCATAACTATAAATCCAAATCCAATGTAACTTGTAACAAGTGTGGAAAATTTGGTCAAAAAGAGTCTGATTGTATAGTAACAACTGTCAAACATACTAAGAACACTAGAAATAATAAGCCAAATTAGAAGCAACATCATGTAAATATTGTTGAGAGATATTTTACCTTATATACATCTCCCTCAACTTCTAATGACAATGAATGGATCCTAGACAGTGGTGCTTCTAGACACATGAATTGTATTTCTGGAATTCTCTTAGATGTTTTCAACTGTGAAGAAAACATGTATCTAGGAGATGACTCCATCATTAGATATAAATCTTGTGGAAATGTTAAATTGGAAAATGGGCTAATTAGGAATGTCTTGTATATTCCTCAACTAAAAAATAATCTTTTTTCTTGCTCTCAGCTAACTAAAGAAAACTATAAAGTTGTTTTTTCTGCATGATAAATGGTATGTTAAAGACTGAATTTAGTAATTTTATTGCTTCTAGCATTCAGAAAAATGGCTTCTATATTTCTTGATGGTTATGTGTCTGAATCTTGTTTTTTCTTCCTCTTCTAGGAATGATATTCATCTTTGACTTAAAAGATTAGTGTCTGCTTTGCAAAAAAAAGGCATTATTATTCATCTAAAGTATGAAATATCTGAGGGAGTTCTGTGAAGTCTAAGGTATTTCATTAAAAAAAAAATTATGTTTTTAAGAGGCCTTCTTGATCTGAGTCTTCAAGAGAGTAAGATATTAAACTGGAATCCCCTATCTCAATACATGTAAGTTATGCCGATTCATGATGAATTTTAATAGTTTCATGATAATAATCAAACATCATAAACCCCTATAAATATTAATTAAGAAATCCTAAACCATGTTTAACCATGAACAAGTTTCTTGTCACAAAGAAAGAAAGGATTATCACAGAGGTAGAATAGAAGTTGATATCATATTTTGTAATGTATAAAGTGCATTTATACATCATGAAAGTTGTACCTAGATGTTACAAAGAATATGTGCATATTCTTGAGAAACTATTTTGTAAATTTTCCTCTCTTCCCTCCTCTGAGTATCCTAAAAATGAGATTGTTCTACAAGTTTGTTTTTAGTTTCCTTGTGATATAATGGATGTAGACATTTAGGGGGAGATCTTTCAATCCTTGACTTTGAATAGTATTTCTATTTTAAGTGCTTTCATGAGCATGGTTTTTCTAACTATTTTTTTTATAATGATTCTTTTGTCAAAATAGTCATGATCTCTTAGTAGTAACAAGAATATAATTCTTAGAATCAAGAGAAGTAAGACAAATTTTTTACCATTAAATCATGTTTTTTGGAATAAAAATTTAATCATATATGACATGTCTAAATTTCAAAAGGGTGCTTACATGGTCATTTTTTGAAGCAAAATTCACATAAATCCATGAGTGTGTCCACTGTTTAATGGATAGTGGTTTCAATGAATGCTTGATTTTTTTTTAATAATTTGATTATTTGTTCAGTTGAGTTATCTATCAAGTCTTATCTCATTATGTAAATACGTATAATATGAAGATATACATATGTTGTTAAATCATTTTATGTGATTAGTAAAATATTATTATATGCATAGCAAATGACACTTGGGGATGCCTTTTTTTTGTATTGGAGACATCCAATACTGATTGCATCTAATAAATATTTTAGCAATATAATATGTTGAAAACATTTCAACATATTTGTAATGTAACATGGTTAGTTGTTAAGAATATTATTATGTTAGTTTTTATGCATATGTTGTGTATCATGACTCTAACCATGTTGATGTTTTGATTGGATATACAATTGGATTTATGTTCAAGTATTGATGCATGTGTCATCACTTGAAGCAGTAAAGATCCATGTGGCTAAAGAGTTTGTTGGTAGTGATACACATATGAGCTAAAGAAATTGTTCCTCCTCTATGTGAAGGCTAGATTGCTCTTGATAAAGAATCCAGTTCAACATCAGAGATTATGTTGCAGATACCTTCCCCAAGCCATTGTGTGTTGGGAACTACTACAATTTTTGCACCTTGTTAGGCCTATCATAGTTTTCATTGAGGGGGATTGTGTATGATAGTGCCACCTCTTAATGGCTTATTATAAAAGACTCGGGTCAGCTTTTAAGAGTGGATCATGACCACTCACTTTTTATGTAACAAAGTGATTATTTAGGGATTGTTTACACATGGTTGTAACATTGTATGTGAACTATAAGTCTCATGAGAAAATGCATAAGGTAGTTCATTGTAAACTTACAATACTTCCTCCATTTTGTAATAGGTAAATGTGTCACTCTATGTGAAGTTACTTGTAAATCCTAGCGAAGCTTAAGTTATGGGTATGCCTTAGTTTATAAAAGGCTCCATAATCTAATGTAAGTATTCATATGTAAAGCACTGGTCTTAAGAATATCTGTATGGGAAGATCTATGGATTTCCCTTGTTTACATGATAGCCTGAATCACTGTTGTTAATTCAAGGATCTATAAATCCTTTTTTAGAAAAGGTAAATTTGGCATGTCTAATTTTTCTTCCCACTTAACATTAAGGGGGAGTGTTTGGGTGATAATGCCAAGTGGGATATACCACTGCAGTATGCCCTAAGATTCTATTAAAAAAATTCCATCAAACTTTATTGTGAAGGTCTTTCACATTTAAGAGTGAAGCGGCTTGAATGATTCACCCACCCATATTAATTTTGAAGATCCCTCTCGGGATTATTTTTCTAAAAAATATATATTTGTACAAACTAATATAAAGACTAAGATACAATCGATGATCATTGTATTAGATGATCAAAAGAAAAATCTTTGTAGTCATTGTGAAAGACTAAGGAGTGAAGTGGAAGTTTTGGGTTAAAGCTATTAAATTCTTAATAAATAAAGTGCCTTTAAGTGGAGTTTTTTCCTTTAGGTTTCTCCACTTAAATATGGTGTCATTTTTCTTTGTTCTTGTTTATTATTTGCTTTTAGCTCTTTCTCATTATGTTTTGTAATTGTCTATCTATTTTAAGTTATTACTGTGATTGTTTAACTGCACATCATAATCTATAGTCGTCAGCATTTTAATGGTGGGTCTGTAATCTATCGATTATATTTCCCCTTCTAAATCTAACACTGTATACTTTCCTACTCCACCATCCCCACCTCCTCCAGGAGCTACCTCTACATCAATCTCTATATCCTCTATCTCCTCCTCCTCCCCATCTCCTCTCTCCACAACAACACTAGCTACCCAGATAACAGCCATCTAATAACCAAAACCATCCTTGACTCCAACATCATCATCCTCATCCCATGGCGCTACCTCCTCCTCCACCGGATCAGCCATGATAGGACTCAATAACTCTTTGTCTATCTCTTCTCGTCTTTATAAAATGGGATCATCTGGTATGGTCTGGATAATCCCAAACTGTCATCACACTTGATCGAACTGGAAAGCCTCGATCATCTTCGGTCATCTCCCCTACACCCATCTCATCATCTTCATCCCCACTAACTCCACAACTACCCTAGGCCATGTGGGTAAATCCCAATATGTCTAAAACCTAATCTGCTCAACATCCAATTCTGCAAGCCCATCTACATACCAATCCATCATCCTCTCATTCTTGTCACTAAAGGCCTGATCGAACGTCCATCTCAAAAATCCCACCTCTAATTGAATGTAGTCTCTTGTAACCCACGAAATCCCTAGTGGTTGAATCACGGCTATATGATCATACATCAAGCAGTGCAATAATAAACCCAAATCTAATATTGACCTCTTATTTACTCTATACATGAAAAGCTCATGGTAAACCTGAGCCAATAATGTGGTCCCGAATGAAAACATTTTTTGGTGGTCCATAATGTCTTCCACCACATCACCTAATTCCCATGGAAATCGAGCCCCACAAAATTATTGAAAATCATAGCACGACATGACCATCATCATTGTGCAGATCAAGTGGCTACACGGTACCCCAACCTCATATTTCAGCTCACATGTAAAATCCCCTGAATAAAATTTGATGTGGGGCACATCAGTTCCAAATAGTCATGTCAACACTACTAATCTCTCCTCACTAGTAATGGGAATTATATTCTCCCCATGTATCAGCAATCTCAAAATTTGATACACATCCTTTAGGATGACTGTCATCTCCCCTGTCCTAAATCAAAATGTCCCTGTCTGTTAATCCCATCTCTCCACCAAAGCAATCATGATCCCCACATCCTATGGGATCCTCTAATAATATTTGAATCCACTGACTTCAGGTTGTCATCGACCCCATTGGGTCGTCATCAATTTGCACTGGTCATCGTCGAATCCCCTAAATACTTTATTTTGGGCTTTCTCCCTTTGCCTTGTATCCTTTCTTAGGGCATCATCTATTGTTTACCTTCAAGTCCACATTTGTGACCATAATCAGTTTCCCTTCAGGAAATTTGATCCAAGCTATTCTTTCTTCGGACATACTTATTTTTAAAGTCCACATTTTTGGTCATAATCATTTTCCCTCTAGGCATTTTGATCCAAACTATTCTTCCTTTGGGAATACTTACTTTCTAAGTCCACATTTGTGGTAGTATCTTTTTCCTGTGGGAATTTTAATCCTATCACACCCCCTAAGTAAACCTTTTGTGGCCATGAACACTCCTCTTTTGGTCATTTTTTAATCCACAATCCTATATAATCCTAGCACGAAGTCCTCTTTTGAGGCCATAATCATCTTCCCCTTTTGGTCACCATATTCATCATATCAGGTCCACCCTTGTGGCCATACTTTCCCCACTTGGGGCATATATTATTTCCTTTTTTGCCTTTGTGGCCATACTTTCCCCACTTGGGGCATATCGTATTCCTTTTTTTTCCTTCACAGCCATACCTTTCCCCACTTAGGGAATATTTTGTTTCTTTTTTCCCTTCATAGCCATACCTTTCCCCACTTGGGGCATATTTTATTTTTTCCTTCTTGGCCATACTTTTCCTTTCGGACATAATAATTCATCATTCATCTTTTTCATTTTTCCTTCTCAACCATTTTTTTTCCTGTTGGGCACCATATCATTCATCCTCATCCCTTGTGGATGCATACCTATTCTCTCGATTCCTCGTGTACAAAGGCTTTCGCATATAGTTGCACATATTTTGATGACTTGTTTATGAAATTTTGGTCATCTTGGCTTGCATCCATATTGTAGTGACCTTCACCCACTCACTGGTTCGTAGAATGTTGTATCCCATCTCCATTGAAACCGCAATTTTCCTCTACCAATGTGATATTTGATTCACTGCCATAGTTTTATTCATATTGCGATCCTTTTTTTCTAGGGCATCTTGCCTTGGTAATAATGTTACCCATCCCTTCTTCACTCACTTGATTTTTTTCATCTACTTTTTTCAAATGTGTCATTGATTTCCCTTTATGTCATCAATCCCCCATTTAAGGGAGAGCTTATCATCAATATTTTTTTTAATCCTCATCCAACTTTCATCATTTTTGTCTCGTGGCTTGCTATCCAAACCACTCAACAAAAAGGGTAAAATATAGACACCTAAATTCAGTATCTATACCCTTGATCTCCCACATGCGCATATTTATTTTATTCATCCCCTTCATCAAATTAAATTCCCATCCAATTCCCATTAATTAATTAAGCCACACTAATTAATTAATAATTTAAATGTATTACATGCCCAATTATACCATCCATATTAATCATTATTCAAGTTAATTAATTAATTCCCTAACCAACCTGTTATTTAGGATGTGTTTATCCTAAATTCATCCCTTTGTTTTTCTAAGCTTTTCTCCCATCTATTTTTATGCCCTAACTACCTTAAATTCATCCTCAAGCAATATGATCTCGCATATATGCTTTAAATCATTTGGCCAATCCTTAAAAACATAAAATCACGCCAAAATTATAAAATCTTTCCCATTGGGGAAACTTACCCCACAATCGGTGGCAACCCATCCCATTCATCGTCGAACCTATAAGTTATTCTTCTATTGTCAAATAAATCATCAGATGCATGTAACCTCGAGCCCTCTTGCGACTTGACCACCCTTCCTCGTGCCTGAGCATTCTTGAGACATATATAGACCCTCTCCATATTCCATCGTCATGATTGTATTGCTCATAATCATATTTCGTGACACTTATTGGTATCTTTGTATATATTTATTAAGGTTTTTATCAAATTATATTTGTATTTCTGATATCTAATCTTTTGTAGGTTCAAATCAGTTTTAGTAGCACTCACAACTTCTCTAGCAACCTCCTTTTCTATCCTTTTTCTTGCAAGTTGTCCTTCTCATCCATTCATCCTCAACTTTATCTAATTCTACCATAGTCTGTGCCAATCCTTTCAGATCATCGTCAACTCAGGCCCAGTTTCTCAAACATACCTCTTATGTTGTTTTTTATAGCCATTTCTTGGATTTTTTTTCTAGTGGTCCTTCCTTACAGACCACTCATAGCATATACATATCCCTATCGTCCTTTAGTTGGCATTCAAACTCTCCAAGTCTGTATATTTATCCTACAGTCCTAATTTTCCTTCCCAGGACATTGTCAATCTGCATATGCATAGTCTGGGTCATCGTCGACCCGAACCACGTAATATTCAGTTTACAATTATTACAATCTAATCATCTTTAAATTATTTTTAATAATTTTCCATATTCAATGATGTTGTTGTTTATGCATGTTATCTACAGTACTTACTTTATTTTATCCTTTCTAAGCAATGGGGGTTGAAATCCATGAAAGCAATCTAAAATCTTCTTGGAGCTGGCATTATCCGGGAAGCCCCCATATAAATCCATCTAATCAATATCATTTTCAGTCTTATCTGTAGTTTTGATCTGATTTGCAGCAGTGGGATCCATCATCACCGTGTGCCCATATCACATCACATTTGAGGTAACATAAACCCTCCATCATTTCTGATTTTGATAGTTTCTTTAGTAGATAGTGTATTAACCCTTATTAATAACAAGAAACTTGGTAAACAAATCCATCATCTTCTTCAGTATGTTCAAGTTCAAGAGGTGAAAGCATGTTGTAATTCTTAATTTTCTTATTTTCTGCTTTCAATTAGAAGAGAAGATTTCATGGTCACCAACATACTCATCACATGGAGACTCATACTGATCCTCAGGAACATGATTGAAAATTTTAAAGTTACCCGTCAAGAAATTTGTGAGCATCATTCCTTCTTCTTGGTTCACATTTCTCATCACTTCCAGGTTGCTTTGTTTTTAGTCAAGGCTCTCATCATTTCCATCAACATATAATGGAACAAATTCATTTATACTCTCATCCCATAAGAGGTACACATTTTCAAACTTTTATTTCATCAACTCATCAATATGCTCTTTGATCGGCTCTGTGATGCTTGGAAATTCCTCAACCAATAAGGGTAGCTCAAGACCATCCTCGAAGGCCATGAAATTTTTTATAGATTTGGAATTTTGGAATGAGATGTTTACCATTGGGTAATTTGTCCTTTGAACTATGTACTTCATTTCTCTGATGAGAAGTAGCTTATTTATTGTACCATTGACCAGGATAGTGGCGTGTGAAAAATTTAGATGCATATCTCCTCCAACATCTTGGCAAAATCTTCGGCCCAACAACATATCGCATGAGGCAGGCATATCTACTATAAGGATTTGGATTATGATTTTTCTTGTCATGATAATCTTCCAATGCTACCTCAACATCTTTAACTTGTCCAATGAGAGGTGTTTGATACATTTCCATGGAGAGGCATTGACCAGAGGTAAGGGAAAGGGAGAGACCGAGATCCTTAGAAACTTTTTCAAGCATGATGTTGTATGAGGCACCAAAGTTAATGATGCAGTTATTTATATTATATTTGCTAGTAAGAGAGGCTATGTAGAAAGGTTCTACCTTCCTGGAGGTAGAGGGTGTGGAGGAAAGAAAGTTCAGAGTTGGAGTGGATTTGGATGCATGAGATGGTTCTTTGGTGATGGCATATTTAGAAGTAGAGATACTCCCCTTGATATACTGAACAATATTTTCCAGTTGTCTGGGATGAATTCTCAAGTATTTTAATTCAGATATTTAGTCTTTTTGTTTTGTTTGAAATTTTCAATGATATCAAAGGATGAGGAGGTGGTGGGAACATCATGGGTTATGAAAATATTGACATGGATGTATTTAGGATCTGTAGAAACTGATTTTTCAAGAAAAGATGAAGGAGACTTACTTAAAGAGGTTGAAGGATTCTTGGTTGGAGTGGCCACATGCTTATTCTCAATTGACCCTACTGAAGCAGACTTATATGACCATCCTTTTGTTGTTATTTTTCTTGTAGTCATCATTTGAGGATTTAATTTCTTAGCTTGGGCAGCAGAAGAAGATCCTTTTTTCTCCTTTTAAGATCAGGTGAACACCACATATGAGTAACTATTTATGGATTCTTCATCATCAAGCATGCATTCATAAAAAATGATCCTACCACATTCACCTTCTCCTTCATCTTCAACTTCTAATTCAAATTTCCCTTCTTCTTCTTCATCTTCATTGTTCTATTGCATTGCATTTACTTGTAGGGCCTCCAAGGTGATCCTTTGGGGTGCTCCAGCAATATTGTTTCTCTTTTAGTTTGGAAGATATGTTTGTAATGCTAATTGAATGAATTCCCATTTTAGCACAATCAATTCATTTTCCAACTTATGCAACACTAGATCATTTCTCCTATCTTGGGGAATTTGGGTTTTAATTTTCATTGAAGGATTATTGATCTTACCAAGAAATATGAGGTCATATTCCACCTTGATGGAAATATCTCAAGAATTTTTAACATCTCTTGGTTGAAATATCTATAGAAATAAACTCACTTCAAGCATTTGAGCATTGAAAAAGAACATCTTCATGTTATCTGAAGTGGGAAGAGAAACGGAGGGAATTTTATTGATCAACATGTTGAAATTTTCCACAAAGTCTCTCATGGACTCTTACAGTAATAAGTGCATGAGCATCTTCATTGGTTTTGAACCTCTCTTCAAACTTCTTCTTGATATTACCCCAATTCGAGATCAAGCATTATGGAAAGTAGTGGAACCAATTTACCATCATATCCTACAATGTTTCTACGAACAACCACATAGCAACATCTTTTTGTTGCACTCCAAGGATGTCGAAGGATGTAATAAAGGTTGTGATATGATCATCTGGATGTTTCTTTTCATCTCCATATAACTTTGGAAAATTCTTCTTGACCCTTTTGGAAGTGCATGAAGTGGAGGAGTTAAAGCCAACTGACCAGTATTTTTTCCCCATGGTATAGGTTCTTGTGTCGCCATTTCTTCCTCCTTTCTTTCCTCTTCCAGTTCTTCCTCTCTTTCTTCTTCTTCTCTTAGGACTTCAAAATCCAAAATTCGGTGAAAGATAGTGTAATTTTTAGGAGTTTGAATAGGGTTATTAGGGGTAATGCTCAATGAATCAAATGGGGATGAATCTTGAGAGAAGTAGTATGTGTTATCTCTTACTCGCTCATGATTTTTCAAAGCTTCAAAAGTGGGATCAATGATTCCTCTCAATATATTCAATCTTATACATCTTCTTTCAGCTATGTTTTCTCAAAAGTCTCAAAAAAATGCTTTTGATCATTCAAGTATCTATATAGATATATTTTATTTTTGATATTTTATTTTTATCTTTTTATATTTTCCAGAGATTTATTCATGTGCATCAAGGTAGATCTCTCCCCAACGGAGTTGCCAAAAATTGTTGTGAGAAAATTTGTTGATATGGTAGATTAGGTATCTCCACCAACATTCACAGAGTTATTCCCCTCTACATTGACTAGTGTAACTTCCATTATTGAATGAAAACTATTTAATCCTATCTATTGTTGTGGGTTTTCCAAAAATGTTGGGGATCACACAGGGACACTCCACTAATCTTGTGGCAAGGTGCTTGTATGGGGTTTAAGGTAGTAAATTACAATGATGTAGGGAAAAGGAGAGAAATTAAGAAAGAAAGGTTATTTTTGTGAGTAGGAAAATTATAGATTTCACACCCAATAACTATAGTATTTAATCATTCAATATAAAGGAAAACAATAGTAAATATATCTAGTGCGAAGAATAAACCTGGCACAAAGTTATTTGATTCATTTATCAAAAATACAAATCTCTTTTGGGATCACTATGTTTTCAAGGTGCATAAGATAAAGAAACATAGGAAAATGAGAATGGAAGAAATGTAGCTTTCATTTCATGTGCATTGATGACACATAACCTGTTATCTAAATAACTCCCCTAGTTATTTAGATAACTTACATTCCATTCTGGGTCTACAGATCTACATTATAGCTTGCGTACACCTCATTTGCTCCTTTGACACATTCTCGTGGTTGTAGATTCCTCATGCACCCTTGTGTTTTCCTCCTTTCCTTCACCTCTTCTTTTTCTTTTCCTGTTTGTTCCATTTTCCCATTGCGCACACCCTCTATGAATTTTCCTTCTTCCCAGCATTTCACGCACCCTTCACACGTACCCTAGACTTAATTCCAAAAATTAGCTTAAGTCCCTGGCACTCTTGTGCACCCCCACACACAACTTTGTAATAATTTTTCCTTTACCATCTATTTATTCCAAAGGGTATTCCTTCCATTCCTCCTGTGCACATCACTTTTACATGCGCCCTTCCTCTATTTTCCTTTCGTGCCTCATTCTTCTGTTCACCTTCTTCTGCGCTCTTCCATGCCACGTGGCATCTATCAAACATTAAGTGTGTTACACAATACCAATCAAAGTGTGCCAATAGGGCACAGATTCCTTGTAACAAACCAATGAGTGACACATGGTAGAAAATGAAAAAGCACTTACACAATTGGTTGGCTTTTCAGTCAATCAATGTGCGCCACATGTCTTGCATTTTCAGGTGACTCTGACATCTTCCGATAGTAGTATATTTTTTTACAGGGAACTCTAACACATGCACGACCAATCTCATTTGAAATCTTCTGAGATTGTCTATAGTGCAAGACATTCAAATTAAAATTTCAATGGGATTTGGTAGGTGAAATTTTGGAAAACATCTTTTTTTCCATTAATGAGTAGATTTGTTGCTCCAACCACTTGATTTGACATGGATTTCACCACCTTCCTTCTCCTACATGCCATACAGACTTAGGGAAGCACATTTGATATATATACAGGTGGATTTGTAGGCATTGAATGCTCATTATCGGTGGTTGTATTTTAAATCCAAGTTTTCCCTCCTTCTCCTCTTCTTCTTTCATCAATTCATCTATAAATGTAAGATCTTGGCTCATTTTAAAGGGTTGGACATTTTAAGATCCTCTAGTGTTTGCTAAGGACTCCATATCTTTGCATTTTGAGTCATAAACCTCTGGATCCGATTCGTGCATGCAGATACCGGCCTTCAAACGTCATTGTAATTGACTGTGCATACTTGTAAGTAGTAGAAGCATCCTTTTGTGGCTATTCTCCACCTTAACATGTCTATATTCTTCTTTCCTTTCTTCCTTTTGTGTGGTGTGATTTTTGTGTCATTTTAAATCTCTTGCATCTCAATTTTCTTATTGTGTCTCATGAAATCGATTATGTGAATGTGTCCTGGTTTTTGCTGCACATGCATAGCCTCCCTTTATGCTTTCTCCTCCATTTTCAAGTAGAAAATATAGTGTTCATCTCACTTTTTATAGTGCTATCACCTTCCTTAGTTTATTTTTCCATTTTTTATCCTTATATCCCTGGTCCCTTGTCTTGCTTAGCTTCTATTTCCCTTTCAGCATTAAGAGTAGTAGTAGAAGTAGAAATAGGTAGAGGAACCGGTCTTCTCTGGAGGTCTGTCTCAAGCACATAAGGTCCTACAAGTTGGAGACAGTCCCATTGTTGACTCAAAGAAATCATTTCTTCCATACTTGAGCCACATGTGCAAGTTTAAGGAACCAACAGTTTCTAGCACGCCTGGTGGGATAAGCATTGAAATCTTAAATTTCACATTGCTAAGTTATGGTGTGTGACTTAAGGATTTCTATTCTTTGGAGGCTCATTTCAACACATCTAGCAACTCCCAACACTTCTAGATCTCCTATTTTCATAATTCTTGAGCACCTTTCATGAGAATAGTGCACACAAGGTAAAGCGTAATAGTTGAAGCATACTTCAAGGACCTCTAGCTATCTCCAAGGAAAGTATGTAGTAGAACACCCACACGCACATCTCCATCTCTAGCACACCCTCCAAATGGTTAGAATTTGAATAGAACATTTGGTGTGATTAGGACATATGGGATCACCTCTTAAGCTGTGGGACTTGGAATCAAGGTGAACCTCCAGAGAAGTCTATCTTTCTCTTTGCTAACATTTTCATGGATTTTAGGGAAAGAGATTTGCAAGAAATGAAACTATACTAGGGATGGTGATGCACCAAATAAAGGGTGTTTCCAGACTTTAGAAGGGTTAATTTGAAGAGGGTGTGTGCACCACAAGTCAAATTCACCTACTACAACTTAGAGAGGGTACAAAATACCATAGACTAGGAAACATGCATTCCCTTTGTTAAAATTGATCAGACAAAAAATCTATCAGTCTTCTAGTGAAGAAGGATGAACTTGAGAAGGGTGAAACAAGCACCACAACTCAACTGCATGTAATACTCCACCACTTGATAATAACAAAAATCCAAGAACCTACAATAGAAACTTGAACTTGCACAGTGTACCTGCAAGCATGAGAAAAGGCACAAAGAAGTATAGAAGGATGAAAGGACTGAGATTAGTCACAAAACACACACTTTTATTACTTCAATAACATGCACAATGCATCATACATTCAGAAGAGGAAATGGTTACCATTACAGTCTTGGAAAGGAGGCTTGAAAGTTCCCTCAACATACAAGGACAACTTGCAGAAGAGAGAGGACTCTTGAAAAATTTGCACTTGTCTAAGATATCTAACTTGTCCAACCTATCTGACCTGTTGGAACCCCTTGGAATGAGCTTCCAACTTACATTTATAGAAGAAGTTGAGAGAGAGAAGAGAAGGAGTCATAAATTTCTTCCTAAATTGAAGGTACATGATGTATTTATTACAGTTGGTTGAACCACTTTAGAAGGTTCCATCATGTGTCATTAATGCCTAGTTTGACTTAGTCTTCTTAATTAATTAAAAGAATATTTAAATAAAATATTTATAATAATAATAATATTATTATTATAAAATATTTAAATAAAAATATTAAATTAATTAAAATATATGGTGGGACCCCCTCGTTGACTGGTTTACACTTGAAAGGGGGTCTCATGAGAAATGGCCAAAAAATAGCCCAACTCGGTGGTTGGCTCACCGAGCCAACTCACCGAGTTGGTGTCAATCTCCTTCACAGTGACCTTCACCATTGCAACTGAGCTCACATTCCTCATTGACTGAGCTCGTGACCTTGCTCTTCACGAGCTACTACCACCGAGTGATCGTTCTTACACACGCATTGAAACTTCTCCCTTCAATATTCAAACTTGATCTCCTTTTGTTCCACTGTTTGAGCTCTTGCGTCAAGCTCCAACTCATGCATGGCTCTATGTTTCCTTCAATTGAGTCAATGTCACTTTGCATGAGTTGGCTCATCCATATTTCAAATGGATCCTTTCCCAAACTTTGACTTCCATAATCCCTGAAAGCTCTCATCAGCTTCAAATCTCAGCTGCACACGAGTCAAGCTCCTTCCATGCTCTTGTATCCATGATCACTCACAACATGAGATTTGCATCAAATCACTTTCCATTCTATTTCATGTGAGAACTCTAAATTCCAAGCTCCGTTCTTCCATTGTTTGGCCATCTGATGTCAACTCCTCAATATGCTTTTTTGAGCTCCCCATAAGCCATCGAGCTATTCCAATCAATCTCCTCCAACCATGAGTTTTTCTCTAATTCCATTTCCTGACAAATGAGTTCTCCCTCCCAGCAAGTGCTCACTAAGCTATCAATGCCTCCTTTTCCATAATTATCTTGTTCATGAGTTTCAATCTCCTCTAGAATCTAATTCATCATGATTTACAATGAGATCTCGAACTTGATACTTCATGAATCCTGACCATCCAGTGATTCCTACGACTCCATGAGTTGAGCATCGTCTCAAGCTTGTTTGATTGATCGATATCCCCAGCTTATCTCACAATTGGGTAAACTCACCCACATGATTCTCTTCACCTTACCACATTAAGCATTATCCAAGTGACTCCTTCTTGCATTTCCTAACTCCAATGCAAGTACTCATTACCTCCACTGCCATGAGTCTTGATTTGTTTGAAAGAGTAAAATCACCTGGTGTACCCATCTTCCCAACCTCAGCTTCATGGAGATTTGTGTAACCTTCAAGTCCCATAATTCGAGCTTGTTCTAACATATGATCGAGTCAAGTCTTTCCTTGAACTCATATCTTATCTAAAATGTATGCTTCCCTTCTTCACGACTATGAAATCACAATGTGATCACCTGATGTGCCATTAAATCGGCCTAATGAGTCTTATCATCTTCGTCATTTTGAACTCTCAACTCATCTCCAGTTGACTCGATCATCGAGCTTAGAACTCAACTCTTTCCAAGATCCATGTGCAACTCTTATTCCTTTTTTATCTACACAAAACCTTAGAATCCTTCATCCATTCCAATCCATGCCATAACTCCTTGATCATAAATGAGCTCTGATTTAATACTGAGCTCACAATTTCACCATGATAACTGTGACTAGCTACCCCATGTCCTCACAATGATTCCATCAACACCATCCCACATCTAACTTGGTTGTTCACGACTCTTATGACATGAGATCGGTTTCAAATTTCATGATTGGTTGTGTTGCCATTAATTACTCTCTATCCATGCATTCAACTCATAATTTTAATTGCTCCTAAAAGTACACCATCTTCATCCCATAATAGACCTTCAGTTCCTCTTTGGCTTAACTTGACGATCCTATCTTGCGAAGGGCTCACCATGAATTTTGGCTCCATGCATGTTCTAACCAAGCCAGCTCATTTTCTAAGCCTATTGCATGATGTTTTCCATCATGCATCTTCAAATCATCTTGGTCCTAATTCAGCCTAATTCAAGCCCACTCTAAGTCCCATTAATATCAATGAATGACATCTCAAATTCCAATTCTTCTGATTATGTTAGGCTCAACTTGTGAATGAGCTTGAAATCTTGCCGAGCTTGGCACATTAATGCATGGTTTAACCCATTATAATTTGCATCAGATCCTACATAGTCCCAACTTGACATCACCTTGGTGGCCTTGAACTAACTTCTCAATGTCATCCAATGCAAATCATTCAGACTCTGAAGCATGGTCTCAATTCTCCTCACATTAAACTCATGAACAAGCTTTCATTTAACCAATCCATCCGAGTTAGTCTTGCAAGCTCGAATGAGCTCCTTTCCACAAACTAGCACGACCATCTACCAAGCCTTTCATTGAGAGTCTTGAATCACTTCCATTGGTGAGTTTGATAAGATCTCATTGATCTGAATCATTTTACCTCCACTGAATGATCGATCTCGCCACTTCCATTCATGTGCATCTACCCATTGTCTATGAATATGTTGAGCTCTACTACGAACTCTTTACCAATCAATGTTTCCTCATCCAATCATGACTTGATGCTCCAAAAATCTCATTTGAACATTGCCATTCCTGAATGACAAGGGTCCTCCCTGCATCATTGAATCTATAACTTCAAAAACTTGATCACCAATCTCTTACTCAAATTCTCTGAGATGCCTCGACATTCTATCCTGCCAAAAATGAATCCTTCATTCGGCCAACCAATTTTCCTTCTCATGCATTTAGTTAGCTCATAGCATTTTCTAGTGAACTTTCCATGCCAACTGTATAAACGAGCCCAAAACTAGTTCCTTAGAAAATGGAATGGCCTCCCATGACTTGTTCACCATGATGCCAACCCATCCTGAGAATCTGGAGGATATCTCAATGATTGACTCATATTCAGATCATTCAACCTATTCTTTCACCTAAAATTCTCCTAACAACCTACCTGGAGAATAGGCAACTACTTGGACTTCTTCTCCACATGGAATGATCATGATGGCTTGCCAAAATGAGAGCTCTAACATGGAAATCAGCTCCTCAAAACCTCCCCCGTGTGGAAAATTCCCAACTTGGCTTGTCAAGTAATTGTTCCCACTTGGCATGAATGATGAAAATTTTCCTCATGGAAACTTTACCTTGGTTTATCTGGAAAAAACTCCCCAAAGTTCCCCAGTTGTGGCATGGCTCGAACACATTGCCCTACAAACCCACAATGGTGGATTCTCAGGCTTTGAAATCCAATTTTCCTCTAAGTAGTGACCATCCTGACTCACCGAGCCATCCATGAACTTGCCCAAGCTAATACAACAACTCGACCTGCGAGCTCACCATTTTAACATCTACCTTAGTTCAGCTTGTTCTTAGCCGATGCCAACTCTTAGTTCTCTCTTCGTGTGGGCTCGACTTGCCATCATAATGCCGGCTCCAAGTTGAGCCATTTGGTTGAATTAGATAAAATACCTCTCAAATTATTTACTGATCTATATCTCACTTAAAAATATCAACTCATTCTTGCAACATTGGGTGAGCTCTCTTTACCCTTGAATGAGAAAATCGCTCCAACACAACTATCACTCCCTTTAGCTTAATATGTCAATTTTTCATTGCACCCATGTAATTATTTTGGAAGAGTTGATACAAATCAGCTCTGACTCAGCCTTATATGATATCAAATCACTAAGTAGCTAATCAAGTAGTCTAACTCAAACCCATCATTTCTCCCTTCAAGAGTTAAACCGACTCGCTTCAATGTTGGGCTCAACCGACCCATAAGTTGAGTTCCAATGATGAATTAATGAGTTCTCAATCGAGCCAACACTGATTTGTCACTAAATTTGACCCGGTTCAATGTTAGGTGAGCTCACCTATGTAATTTATTCATTATTTTAATCATGTTATCTTGTGATAACCGAATGTGAGTCCCTGGGACCAATGTCATAATTTGATCGTAATAGGACCATGTTGTCTAATTTTTTCATGTGTATGAAATTGGATAACATTTTTGGTGACCTCTCAGGGATGATTTCCTGCTAAGCATGATTCTAGTAGCCTTAAGTCATCCATTGGGCATGGAGTCAATATTGGAATCCTGAAAGTGATTTGATCTTTTGTGATACATCCCGAAGTCTCCTTGAGCATTTCCAATCTTGGACCTCCCTAGAATGCTAAGCATGAAGTATACTGAATTTGATGAATAATTGGCATCTATGAGAATACTACAAAATTTTGAATGAAGTAGTCCGAGGAATCATATCTTGAAACTTTATTTGAAACTTGAACTTTTCTCTTCCTTGAAAAACCTCCAATGATGAAATAGTGTGCAGAACAACACAAGAGTGACAACAGAAAACAAAACACACTAAAACTGAAAACCATACATGCCCCAATTGAAACATGTAGGGTGTGCAATGCACTTATTCTGCTAAAAGAAAACCTATTCCTACTCTATGCTAACTGGAGGAACATGTGAGTTAAACAAACCCTGCAACTGGTTGTGTAAAATAACTCCCTTTCCTCACAATGGATTTCCATGCAAATGATTTGACAATGGACATGGCTGAGAATGAGAGTGAAAAACTGAAACAAGCCCAATTCTCTACTTGGTCCACTGAGGCATCAACTGGAAAGAGAAAGAATTCCTCTTTTAGTTGCTCTACATTTTTCCTGTAGAGGCATTGTAACTGATCCTCATAATTGTGAAACTCATCCTCACATTCTGAAATGAATGTGACTGGTTCTGGCTTCTCTTCTAGCTTCAATGAAGCCAAATACCTTATGGGACATGGTCTAACCCGTTGAATATTCTTGCTGCTCTAAACTTCAACTTTAACAAGAAGGTCTAGCTGAAGACATCCTTCAAAATTGTGGTTGTTCATGACATGATTTCCCTCTTGTTTCCCATTCACAAATAACTAATCTTCCTTATGAATAAATGGTATGAAAGTGATGTCTTCTTCATTCCCATTTTCCTCCTTGGCAACAAGGAGTTCTTCCACAACATGCAACTCCTTTGGATTGTTTGTAGTTTCCAATGTTGAACCACTGCAAATGTTTAAAATGTGTTGCTCATCTAAAAATTCCTCCTCCTTTGATTGACCTTCACTATCAATCTCCTCATTCAACATAAAACCTTCCTTCATCATTGGTTCATCAACTAAGTTAGACTCCCTAATTGAGAGTAAGAAATTCTCAATGACATCATCTTTGTCAAATTCTTAATCTAACTCAGTATTTCCCATGTGCTCCTCTTTTCCTTCATTCATCGATCAAGTATGGAAGATTCAATTCCTCCACATCTGAAAAATAGCTTGTTTCTTCATTCTCCGATGTGTGTGGAAAATATTTAACTTCTTCCACCATGGTATTCTCTGGATTGGAATTTTTTTCACCCTGATTGTCCTCATCCTCAAACATGAAATTAGAAAGATCAAATTCATCTAAGAGATCATAGTTTTGTAAGATTGAAGAAAGGGAAGGATTTTAAAACCTCTATATGGTCTCATCTGCATTAATGATATTGAATCTATCCTTAGTCTCATGAAACTTTTTGTGGCTGATTGTAACATCTAATGATGACCTTGAAAAGATGTTACCACCTTCCATAAGTGTTGAAAGTTCTTGACATGCATGGTAATTAGGACTATTGCACTCATTAGAATTAACTTTTACACTTGAGAGTTTTTCTTCTTTGACTTGCATGCTCTTCTCTTAGTAGATTTGGAGTTGGCTCTTGATTTTCTACAACTGGTTTTTCCACTTGTGGTGATTCAACCTCCTCTGAAGATATGGAGCCAATATGAATATTGCATTCTGAATAGGTAGATTGTTGGTCTTCCTCATTCAATTTTGGATTTATTTCTGGTACAAAACTAGTTTGTTCCATCTGTTCTCGAGCCTCAAATTCTGCATAGAGGTTTAGTCAGGAATGAATTTTGCTTTATGTTAAGTTTTACAGCCCACTTCTTCATATTCTCTGCATGCTCTCCTTTATTATTCTCCTCAACCATATACTCCTCCCTTTTGCTCATTTCTTGAAGATGCTCCTCCCAAAATGGGTTTGGGACTACCAGATGAGGGACGAATTGGGATTCAACTGATTTACTCACCATTTGAGGAAGTGGAAGAGATTCATCTTCTTGTCTTGGTGGCCTTCGTAGAAAAGAAGGAACTTTAGAAGAATGAGGCATGGAAGATTCATGATGGAATGGAGGAATAGAAGATGAAGTAGTGAATTCCACCACAGGGGTAGCAACTGGAAGGTTAGGATCATGTGCTTCAAGTTGAAACTGCATGGATGGAGACATGAAAAGAGGGTTGTAAGGTGGTAATACAGGGACCTCTAATTGATACAATTTACTAACATTATAGTCGTGAACATCCCTCTTCTTGATCCATTCTCCAACTTGAGTCATCATATTGATTATGAATTGAAGCTTTTGTTGAGGATTAAGCTCACATGGTATAGGGCCAGTCCATGGGTATGGAATGTGGAATCCAATCTGGGTTGCCTTTGTCATGTCATTGATCCTTATTTGCACCATGTTATGTTCCAACTCTCGAATCTTCTTATGCAAGTGGTCTTCTTTATGTGTAAGATAGATTTCAAAATTTGCATGCCATTGTTCTTCAGTATCCCCCCAGTCTGGTGGGTGACCAAAATGATCTGCATCTTTCTCGTGTCAGCATGCATGCTGAAACTGATATTTGTCATGAAATTGGTCTAGAGGTAGATTATAATAGCCTGAAGATGGAAAGAGTCGTCCCTGCTTCAAGTGGGAATCCCACAGTGGAAATGAAGACATGATTGCACTACTTCATGAATGAGAAAAATGTTGAAGAAAACTAGATGGAAATGGGTGAAACTAAAATTCTAAAACATAGAGAGTGGGTCACTTTGACCAATGGAGTCACCAGTTATGATTGGGTATGCCTTGTAAGGCTGAAATTTCACTAAGAGCACAACAACTTAATGAAATGAAGTAATGCTGCAACAGGTGATGTTGAGATGCCTCTTCTCCTTCTTCTTAGAGGAGACAAGGATAGTTCGATATGTTGATAATTTCCTTGCTTTGAAGAAGCTCTTTTCTGAATTCTTCACATAAGTAACGCACTGATATTTGAATTCCAGAGATATAGAGTCACCAGGTACTTTGACTTGTGTAAGTGAGAAGAGAAGTACCAACTCTTTGTCCCACCGGGCATGCCAAAAACTATTATCACCAAATCACTGCACCCTCCAAATGGCCAGAATGTGAACAAGATGTTTGGTGTGATTGGGACACATGGGATCACCTCTCAAGCTATGGGACTTGGGCTTGAGGTGAACCTCCAGAGAAGGTTGGCTTCCTCTTCCTAAACTAAGTGATGTACTATTCCTAGTGCAATAAAATAGTTATCTAGACCTATGTTAACATTTTCATGGGTTTTAGGGAAAGATATTTGCAAGAAATGAAACTATACTAGGGATGGTGATGCACCAAATAAAGGGTGTTTCCAGACTCAGGAAGGGTTAATTTGAAGAGGGTGTGTGCACCACAAGTCAACTTCACCTATTGCAACTTAGAGAGGGTAACAAAATACCACAGACTAGGAAGCATGTGTTCCCTTTGTTAAACTCGATTAGAACAAACAATCTATCAGTCTTCTCAGTGAAGAAGGATGAACTTGAGAAGGGTGAACAAGCACCAACAACTCAACTGCATGCAATACTCCACCACTTGATAAGCACAAAACTCTAAGAACCTACAATAGAAATGTGAACTTGCACAGTGTACCTACAAGCATGAGAAAAGGCACAAAGAAGTATAGAAGGATGAAAGGACTGAGATTAGTCACAAAACACACACTTTTATTACTTCAACAACGTGCACAATGCATCATACATTCAAAAGAGGCAATGGTTTCCATTACAGTCTTGGAAAGGAGGCTTGAAATTTCCCTCAACATACAAGGATAACTTGCAGAAGAGAGAGGACTCTTGAAAATTTTGCACTTGTCTTAGATATCTAACTTGTCCAACCTATCTGACCTGTTGGAACCCCTTGGAATGAGCTTCCAACTTACATTTATAGAAGAAGTTGAGAGAGAGGAGAGAAGGAGTCATAAATTCCCTTCCTAAATTGAAGGCACATGATGTATTTATTATAGTTGGTTGAACCACTTTGAGAAGCTTCCATCATGTGCCATTAATTTCTTGTTGACCTAGTCTTCTCAATTAATTAAACAAATATTTTAATAACAATAATAATAAAAAATGTTATTAATAAAATATTTAAATAAAAATATTTATTTAATAATTAAAAATATGGTGGGCCCCCCGAAGACTGGTTTGACTTAAAAGAAAGTGGGGGACCAATGAAAATAGGTTTGAAAATAACCCAACTCGATGAGTTGTGTTCGGGCCATGAAAATAGGTTCAAAATAACCCAACTCAAGTGATGGTTGGCTCATTGCGAGTTGGGAAGTTGAGCTCCACTACCATTCGCCGGGGATGACCAAGCTCCCATTCTACATGCATTGCCTGAGCTACTTTATCATTTCCACATCCAAACTGACGAGCCCAAAATCACTCTGCATGAGCTCACAACCCATGGTGACCTATCACCAAGTTCCTCCACGTTGTGTCTATTTTACCTCAGGTGAATCCCTTCAAAACTTGTTGGCCATCATAGACCTCTACTGAGCTCATTTACTCGAATGCCTTGTTGATCCGTTGGGCCTAACTCGGTTTCAACTTAGTTTGCACTAGTTCGAGTTCTTCATGTTTCATATGAGCCTGAATCGGTAACGTAACTTTGAGCTCGACTCCATCTCCCAGTTGAAAACTTAATACGAGTAACTTTTTTAACCCATTATAGCTTGATTCCAAGCTATGTCACCAACCTATGTATTGGTCGATTCTGATACACCATCGTATCGATTCCCATGAACCTGCTCTGAGAAAATATTGGTTATCCAACTCTGTATGGCTTGACTCCATGAGCTCTGCTTACAATCTCACCGCCAAGCAACTCGGCTCTCAACTTGATTCATCCCAAGTCTCCAAAATGAGCCCATGCATCATACCAACTGAGCTCATAATTCATTCCCTTCTATATCAACCAAGTGTGTCATGGGATCATTACCACCATCCACCAAGCTTCTCCTTTTCTTGTGAACTTGACCATTAACATGGCAAGTTGATCAGCCACTTAACACATTGCTTGAAGCTCCTATGTACCAAGCTCTCAGCCATCTTTTTTGAACTCTTTCATGTGCCATATATCAACTATCACAACGCGTTCAACTTCTTCAATCTCATACCTTATATGATGAACCTCTCCATTAGCTTAGGTACTCTCAACTCAAGGTGAGCTCTCTATAATGATCTTAACTAAGTTTACAAATGATGACTCATGAGCTCGTTACCTAGGTGAACTCTAAGTGACTCAAGCATGACCTTTTCATTCTTATCCATGATCCTCATAGTTAGAGCTCTATATGCTTTGCAAGTCTCCTAACACAGCTCGTTTCCAAATTTAATCTCTTATGGACTCATGCCAGCCTCACCGACTTTGCTCATCCCTAACTGGCTTGGATCATACCAATTCTTCCCTACCCTAACAAGCTTGACCTTGATCAGATTGTTTCAACCTGAGTGACTTAGTGAATAAAACCAGTTATCTCCACGTTGACTTTTTCTTGAGCTTGATCTCGAGCTCCTCTTCATCCTAAATGATGCCTCACTACTCATTCATCTAAACTTACTCATGTAACCTTCATCTTGACTCCTAAGTTCAGTTCTGAGCATCTTCCATTTTGAGCTCGTGAGATACTCATTCATCAATCACTTCCCTCCATGAGATAATTGTAACTTGGGATATTTCTAAGACAAGATGAGCTACAAGTTTGAGCATTCAAACCAATGAGTTTTCTCTTTTGTAGATGCACCGAAATCTTGAGCTTGATCCCAGGCCCAATGCCGACTTACTCATACTCAACTTACCCTACACAAACATTATTTCACTTATCTATCACTATGTATCTCAAGCTTCATTCACGAGCTTAGCTTTAATTCATGATTGGTCATCTCATCTCCCACGATCTCTCTACATGTAACATTAAAATTGGTGATTTGATCTTGTATACACTCATGTCCACAAGTCTTAACTGTTAGCAACTATTGAGCTTATTTTTGAAAGCATTCAAGGGCAAGCACTTGATTCATTAAGTTATCTCAACACACACCCATCATGCATGGTTTGAAATCACTTGGTCCTAATTTGGCCAAAAAACCCACTCTAAGCTCCCTTAATCTCCTCCAGCAACCAAATTCCATGAGCGTGTTGAGCTAGTTAGGCTCCTTGTGTGAGAATCAACCCTTTTTGAGTTCTCCCACCTTAATGCATAGTTTAACTCCATTGCAACATAGCTCGGATACTAAGTGGTCCTAACTTAGCATTCACCTTGGTGGCCCCAAACTGACTTGGTGTCCTCCAATGCACGGAACCTCCTTAACATTTTGAAGCATGGTCCGATCGATCTAAGTCACTCAATGTTGAATTCATGAACATTTCCTTTCATTTATGCACCAATCCATCAAAGTTATTCTTGCAAGATCAAACAAGCTCCTTTCCACGTCTATCGTCCAAGCATTTCATTGAATTCTTGATGCATGACTCACCTTGGTGAGTTTTATAAGAACTCAGTCAATCATTTCTCCCTCTTTCTATTGATCGAGCTCACCACTTCCATTCTCATGCATCTACCCATCGTCTATGAATCTTTCGAGCTCTACTACGAACTCTTTTCCAATCAATATTTCCTCGGATCACGACTTGATGCTCTAAAACTCTCATGGTGAACATCGTTCCTAAATGACAAGGGTCCTCCCTGCACCTTGGATCTATAACTTCAAAACACTGATCACCAATCTCTTACTCAAAGCTCTGGGACCTCGACATTCTATCTTCCAACAAATTCCTTCATTCGGCCGACCAATTTTCCTTCTCATGCATTTAGTTAGCTCACAATGTTTTCTGAGTGAACTTGTCCATATCAACTGTATTAACAAGCCCAAAACTAGTTCCTTAGAAAATGGTGGCCTCCCACAACTTTTTCACCATGCCAACCTGTCCTGAGAATCTGGCGAATAACTCAATGACTCGCTATGATCATTCAACATATTCTTCTACATAAAACTCCCCTGATGACTTACCTGGTGAATAGGAAACTACTTGGACTTCTTCACGTGGAATGATAATGGTGGATTTCCAATATGAGAGCTCTAACACATCGATCAGTTCCTCAACCTCCCCCATGTGTAGAAAAATTGACTTGTCTTGTTAATAAAAATTTCCCACTTGGTGATGAGGATGAAATTTTCCCGCATGGAAACTTTTCCTTGATTTATCTAGAAAAAATCCCCCAAAGTTCCCCGTTTGTGGCATGGCTCGAACACATTGCCCCGCGATCCTACAACAGTGGATTATCGGGATTTGAAAGACAATTTGCCTCCGAGTAGTGACCATTCTAGCTCACCGAGCCATCCACAAACTTGCCTGAGCTAATACAACAACTTGGCCTGCAAGCTCGCCATTTTAACATCTACCTCGGTTCAGCTCAGTCTTAGCTGATGCCAACTCTGAGTTCTCTCTTCGTATGGGCTCGGCTTGCCATCATAATTTCAGCTCTAAGTCAATCCATTTGGTTGAATTAGATCAAATACCTCTCAAACTCTTTACTGATCTACATCTCACTTAATGAGCTCAACTCGGTCTTGCAACATTGGGTGAGATCTCTTTACCCTTGAATGAGCAACTCGCTCCAACCCAACCATCACTCTCTTCATCTCGATATGTTGAGTTCCCATTACACCCATGTGATTAGTTTAAATGAGTTGATACAACCCAGCTCTAACTCAGCCTTATATGATATCAAATCACTGAGTAGCTAACCGAGTAGTTCTGACTCAAACCTGTCATTTCTCCCTTCATGAGTTAAACTGACTTGTTTCAATGTTGGGCTCGACATTAACCCATTAAGTTTAGTTCCAATGATGAATGACCAAGTTCTCAACCAAGGGAACACCGATTTGTCACTGAGTTTGAGCTCATTTTTACCTCGTTCAATGTTAGGTGAGCTCACCTATGTAATTTATTAATTATTTTAATCATGTTATCCCGTGATGACCGAATGTGAGTCCCCAGGACCAATGTCATAATTTGATCATAATAGGACCATGTTGTCCAATTTTATCATGTGTGTGAAATTGGATAACACTTTCCTTGCAACATGCCTCATATCCAATATCATTGTGCCAATGTTGCAAGCGCAAATGCCTACATGATCCAGAATGCTTCTAACTGTGAACCTTCCATAATTTCAAGCAAGCCTAAAAATCAAGAAAAGCCACAAGCTCCTCCAGAGGCCAATATGATGTTCTTTGGTGCAGAAGAATTTTGTGCAATCAATCAAGCTACTGATATTTCTGATAGACCTCATGCCTAAGTTGTTGATAATACAAGGTACAAGAAGATAATGTTGGACTCAAGTGCACAACCTTAAGTTCCTATCACACAAGTTGATCCTCAAAAGAAAAAATATGCAGCTAAGGCATCTAGCAGCAAAAGTGCACAAGTTCATGTGCGCAGAGTTCCTCACAAATCTCCTTCTTAAGTGGTGTGCTCCCCTCCTATGGTAGGTCAATCCTTTGCTCCAACTAAGGCCCCTACCTCTACACCTAAACAATAAAAGAAATATTTTGTTCTGCCCCAAATGCACAAGTCAGTGGGCCTTCCATTCAACATTGTGGACTAAATGAAGAAGATGAATATAAATTTCACAATGTGGGACACCCTGACCATTCCATCTCAGCACAACTTGCTACATAAAGCTCTGGCCCAACTTTCGCGTACTGATCTGGTTGTTCACAAAACATGCACTGATGTAAATATCTATCAAGTAGAGGAGAAACAAGCAATTAATGTTGTTAAAACCCCACCCTTATATATGTCCTTGATCATAAGAAAACACCTTGTGCAAAATTACATGATTGATTAAGGCGCTAGTACTATTGTCATGCTAAAGAAAATAGATGATGTCCTAGGTCGTAAGTACATCCCTTTGTCCAAAGGATTCCTGTAACTTGATGGCTCAATTGTTACAACTCTAGGAATCATCAAGGATCTTGAGTTAACCCTCCATGCATGTCCAAGCCTTACCATAACTCAAGATGTGTCAATCATTGACCTACCCCCTAAGTTTTCCCTATGTATATTAAGAGAATTTATTGCTAAAGTGGGTGGTTACTTGACTTCTAACTGGTCCCATATGTTACTCAAGATAAGGTATGTTACCTAGTTTACCATACAAGTTGAGCTAATATTTTCTTATCATGTTGATTCATATGATGCATCCCCTCTCCAAGCCAATTTCCTAATCCAAGAAGAGAAAGTTTCAGATTCTAAAGAGTAGCCTCTTCATCCTCCTCTACCCAACTTAGTGCTAGATGAGTGGGTGGAAAGGCATCACAAGTTTGATCCATATGCTAAAGATCTTAAAGCTTTTGAAACTAGGATGGGGACATATTACAACCTTGAAGAAGAAGTTGTGCTGCCAAACGTGCTTAAACAAAATGAAGAAATTCTAGGTTTGTGGAAGTTATACTTTGATGGATACAGAAGTAGAAATGGCACAAGAAAAGTTTTTGTTCTCATTTCTCCTAAGGATGAGAAGTTATTCTTCAAGCACAGGTTACAAGTCACATGCTCCAACAATGTAGCAGAATATGAGGTGTTGGTGCATGGTCTTTTGATTGTGGAAAATAAAGATATTAAGGTGTTACAAATCATTGGAGACATAAAATTAGTTATCCACCAAGTCACAAATAAATGTACGACAAAGAATAAGCTTCTCAAAGCTTATAAATATAGAGTTTGGGACCTCCTTGAGAGATTTTATGCTCTGAATCTGCAGTTGGTACCACGCAATATGAACAAATAAGTTGATAAAATGGTTGCGCTTAGTTCACAGTTCTCCCTAGTTAAGGACTTTGTCAAAGGAAACACGTAGCATGTCAATATGGTAATCATACAATCCATTCCAGACAACAACATAAGTTGGCAAGTGTTTGACAGTGACATGTAGATTATCTAGTTTATCCAAAATGAGGTTGAGTTCTCTTCAAGTATGCAAGCTGACTTGCATAACTGCTATGGTGACCAAGTGATCCAGCCGAAGACAAACAAGTTTCCTAAAGGTATTGTCACCTTATAGAAAATATTTATCCCCAATGATGAGTTCAATGGTGAAGAAAAGAATATGCATGTGATGCAAGAAGATTGTAGTCTAGTCACTATTGAGCGTGAAAAGGAGTTGTTTTTTAGTAAATCTTGTGCGCATGATGAAAAGTAGGCCTTTATATTTCTTTGTTATAAATACAATGATATATTTTCATGGGAGTGTGAAGACCTTAAAGGTTTTGATCCAATTTTTTCTCAACACTCCATCAACCTTGATCCTAGAATCAAGCCCATCAGATAAAAATAGAGACCAGTCAATCCAAGGATAGAGCCCCTCATGAGGAAGGAGTTTTCCAAACTCATTAAGGTAAAGATCATATTTCCAATCAAATAATCAACTTGGGTCACGAATCTTATTCCAATATGCAATAATAATGGTTAAATCAAATTCTGCATCGATTTCAGAGATTTAAATAAGGCATCCCTCAAGGATCATTATCCTTTGCCTTATATGGATCAAATTTTGTAGACTGTGGCTAGCGCACAAAAATTATCTATGATCAATGGGTATTCTGGATTGAATCAGATCCTGGTTAAGGAAGAGGATCAATACAAATGGCATTTACAACCAAGTGGGGAACATACACATATCAGAAGATACCCTTCAGTCTGTCAAACGTAGGTGTGATATTTCAGCATGC
Organism: Taxus chinensis; assembly: GCA_019776745.2. Taxonomy (NCBI): domain Eukaryota; kingdom Viridiplantae; phylum Streptophyta; class Pinopsida; order Cupressales; family Taxaceae; genus Taxus; species Taxus chinensis. Next base: position 330,963,538 of record CM034150.1, on the reverse strand, counting down.
CATGGATATTGCCTTCAAATATTACATCAACGAGGTCATCGTGGTTTACCTAGATGACATTACAGTCTTCTCAAAGTAGGGTGCATATCACATGACACACTTGGAGAAAGTATTTGAGAGGTACAGAAATTTTGGGGTGTCCCTTAACCCTAAGAAGTGTAATTTTTTGTGGCACAGGGAAATATTTTAGGCCATGTGATTTCAAAGGATGACATTGTAATTAATCTTGAGTACATTTCAGCCATCTTGGATCTTTCCCTATTGGTGCACAAGAAATCCTTTGTCCTTCCTTGGAAAAATAAATTTTGTTAGGTGATTCATTCCTAACTTTGTAGGACTAGTAAGGCCCGTCACCCTCATGCTCAAGAAGGGCACAATCTTCAGGTGGATAGCAGAAGGAAGAGAGAGCTTCAACAATATCTAGAAAGAAATTTCTTGCACGCCAACACTCATCAACTCGGATTACTCAAAGGATTTTATCGTTTATGTTTATGGCATTGATGTAAGTGTTGATGTATTCCTAACTCAATAAAATGAACAAGGGCTAGAACAACTAGTGGATTTCTTCATGTAGACACCTAAAATATGCTTAGACTTAGCATTTCATCCAATCCAATCAATTAACAACACTTCGTTAAATCCCCATACTTCACTCCATTCTCGAATGCCCATTCACAACACTCTTTTGGTCGTATTCCTCCTCTAATCATCTTATTTGGATAATATCTCTCTTATTAGCTAAACATTCCTCCTTTTGACCATGCAAAACCTCCCTAGTTCTCTCTAGACCACTTCTATTGGCTTTGTAGGCTATCTATCAATCAAAATTGGTTATCCAAACCCCTCCCAACTCTCAATGATTCTTTAATCACTTGGCAATCAAGTTTAAATAGCCTAATCATAGCTTAACTAAGCCTAAAGCATGTTTATCCTAATCTAATCTAAAAGTACTTTTTGAGCTTTAGTCCCACATGCACCCAAATTCCAAATTCTCCCAAGTGGAAAACTATAAATACAAGGCTAAGCCTACCCATTCAAACTAAAACTTCACTCACAAGTCCTTCTCTCTCAAACACTTTGGAAAGCCATTAGAAATCATTTGTGATAGCTTTAAGCTATAAAACATTTGGATCTTGGCCACACTCCATTGTTTAGAGCTCTTCCATATTGCATCCATAACTTCATAGTAGGTTAGTAACAGGGTATCTAACTTGGTCTTGTAGCCATTTTAGAGAGACCTCTTCACCTCCATTGAAGTAAACAACAAATCTAATTTGATTGCTTAGAATCTAACTAGGTTTGCTTTTACTAAGCCTTCATGGAGTATAGAGTAGTATATATGCTAGGGTTTGAATATTTTTTTCAAATTTATATATACATATATAGTTTCTTGTTTAGTTCTTATCTCATGGTGCATGGATGAGTAAAGCAAATCTTTGAGGTTCTTTTTCCTCATTCCATAGCTTGTGTAACTTTCCATTGCACACACTTCAGTAGAACACTGAAAAACTATGTGTTGAAATAGATTCATAAGGAGAAACATGTCTACTCCATCATGCCCATGCTTAAGAAATTCAAGAGCATGTTTGCCACAAACCACATCAAGGTGTTAGTTTCTCACTCCGGTGTTAGCAACTTCATCATGGGAGCATAAATCAGTGAGAAAAGAGCAAGGTGGGTGACCAAGATAATGAAGTATGATGTGACTATCAAAGCCACAAAGATGGTAAGAGGTAGTGCACTTTGTAAATATCTTGTTGAGGACATGCAGAGTGAACCTAATACTTCATTGTTTCTATATGAGGATCCCACGTGTGTAGAACCTGAAGATAATCAAACCCCTATTGCGTGTGACTGGATGAAGGACATGATCACATTCATTTACGAGGGTGCTACCCTCCTGGTCTGAACAAAGTAAAAAGAAGACATATAAGACTACAATATATTCCATATGTTCTGATTGATGGTCTTCTCTTCAAAAAAAATCTTGATGGAATGCTATTGAGGTGTATTGATAGCGTGCAAACTGAAAAAATTGTTAGCAAAATTTCACGATGGATTATCTGGTGGACACTTCTCTGACAAGACTATGGTGATGAAGATCATTAAGGCAAGATACTTTTGGCCGTCCCTATTCTCGGATGCACACAAATGGGTCAAAAAATGCATAGAATGCACTTTCTTTATAGGAAATAATAAATTGTCAACCCTTCCCCTCTGACCAATCTAAGTGGATCAGCCTTTTGCACAATGGGGTCTTGAATTCATAACAATGATCAATCTACCTTCAAGCAATGGAAATAAGTGGGTGCTGACAACTATAAAATATTTCACCAGATGGACAGAGGTTATCGCGCTTAAGGAATCAACCAAGTCAATCATCCTCAACTTTATCGAGGGACTTCTAACAAGGTTTGGTGTTCCTTAAACCATTATCTCTGATAATGCAAAGGCCTTCCTTGGTACTAAGATTTCTGATTGGGTGCTTAATCTAGGCATATACTTGAAGACTTCTTCCAACTATTACCCTCAAGGAAATGGTCTGGCAGAGTCAACAAACAAGAACCTAATCAGAATCATGAAGCGGACAATGAATATCAGCCAGAAGCAGCGGCATACAATGGTCTCATGCGCATTTTTGGTAGACAAAATTATGGTGAAGAAGGGAATAGGTACTTCACCTTACAATCTTGTCTATAGTAAGGAAGCTAGACTCCCTTTATCTCTTGTGTTGCCTTCATTAGAGATTGCCCAAAAGCTAGAGTTTGAAGGCACGGACCAAAGATAAATCAGAATGGTAGAATTAGTTGAAATTGAAGAACTCGGAAACTTTATCATGATCAAGATAGAGTAGCATCAGCAATCAAAAAAGAAATGGTTTGACAGGAAGGCTAGGCCTCAAGATTTCAAAGTTGGGGACTGGGTCTTAAAATGGGATGCTGACAGAGCTAAACCAGGGCACCATTCAAAGTTTGATGCACTTTGGAGTGGCCCATATGTTATCATTTCTTACAAGGAGGTTAAATCTTTTGAGTTATCTCACATTAATGGAGGTGCGCTATCAATCCCAGTCAATGGTATTTATCTTAAACCCTTCCATTAAGTTTGTTGCATCATTCTATAAATATTAGGGTATTTTCCATTCCTCCAAGTATGATGTGCACACATTGTATTATTTGTATATAATTATTTCTTCCCACATGCTCCTTGTGTATGCTCTTTTATTACTTCCAAGATGTCATTCTTATTCCAGTGGTTTTCACAGTTTTGCAGGGTTCAAAACAGAGTTCAGATATGTTTCTTCAAATGACTTTAAGGGACAGAACTTCAAGGTTACAGATTAGAATTTCATGATTACATAACCAGACTCCATGCCCAATGGATGCTCTAGACTACTGATCTCTTAAATATAGTAGGCAAATGGCTCCAAGAGTTGACAAAATTGTTATTCAAATAACTCCCCTAGTTATTTGGACAACTTACATTATATTCTAGCTCTAAAGATCTACATTTCAGTTTGCACATAACTCATTTACTCCTTTGGCACATTCTCATGGTTACAGATTCCTCATGCGCCCTTATGCGCTCCTCCTTTCCTTCACTTCTTCTTTTCCTTTTCCTCTTTGTTCCATTTTCCTATCGCGTGCACCCTCTATGCATTCACCTTCTTCCTAGCATTTGATGCACCCTTCACGCACGCCCTAGACTTGCTTCCCAAAATCACCTAAGTCCTTGGCACTCTCATGTGCCCCTGCACATTACTTTGTAATAATTGTGCCTTGACCATCCATTTATCCCTCAGGTATTCCTTCCATTCCTCCTGTGCGCATTAATTTTATACGTTCCCTTCCTCTATTTTCCTTTCGCGCCTCATTCTTTTGCGTGCCTGCCTTTGCACCTTCTTATTTGCTCTTACATGCCACATGGCATCTGTCAAACATTGAGTGTGCTACACGCTACCAATCAAAGTCTGCTAGTAGGGCACTGATTCCTTACAACAAACCAATGTGTGACACGTGGAAGAAAACGACAAAACACTTGCATAGTTGGTCATCTTTTCAGTCAATCAACGTGTGCCACGTGTCTTATGTGTTCAGATGACTCTAAAATCTTCTGAAAATCATATCTTTTGCTACAGGGCTCTGACACATGCACGTCTGGTCTCATTTGAAAGATGTAGACATTGTCTACAGTGCAGGATATTCAAAATCAAATTTTAGTAGGATTTGGTATGTGACAAATTGGAAAACATCTTTTTGGCCATTAATGAGCATATGTGATTTCTCCAACCACCCGATTTGACATAGATTTCACCTCCTTCCTCATCCTACACACCATACAAACTTAGGGAAGCACATTTTACATATATATAGGTGGATTTGCAGGTATTGAATGCTCTTTGTTGGTGGTTGTATTTCAAATCCAAGTTTTCCCTCCTCCTCTTCTTCTTCTTTCATTGATTCATCTATAAATGTAAGAGCTTGGCTCATTATAAAGGGTTGGAAAATTTTGGATCCTCTAGTGATTGCTAAGGACTCCATATCTTTACATTTTGAGTCTCAGATCTTTGGATCTTAGTCATGCATGTAGATATTAGCCTTCAAATACCATTCTAATCAATTATGCATACCTGGAAGTAACAGAAGCATCGATTTGTGACCATTCTCTGTCTTAACATATCTATATTCTTCTTTCTTGCCTTCCTTTTGTGTGGCATGCTTTCTGTGTCATTTTAGATCTCTTTCAGCTCCATTTTCTTGTTGTGTCTCATGAAATCGATTGTGTGAATGCGTCCTGGTTTTTGCTATGTGTGCCTAACCTCCCTTCATGCTTTCTCCTCCTTTTTCACTCAAAACATATAGTGTTCATCCCACTTTTTTTGGTGATATCTTCTTCCTTAGTTTAGTTTTCCATTTTGTTATCCTTCTATCCCCGGTCCCTTGCTTTTCTTTTCTTGGATTTCCCTTTCAGCATTAGGAGTAGCAGTAGTAGTAGAAATAGGTAGAGGACCAGACTTCTCTAGAGGTCTGTCTCAAGGGCGCAAGGTCCCATAACTTGGAGACAATCCCATTATTGACTCAAACAACTCATTTCATCTAGAGCCAAGCCATGAGTGTAAATTTGAGGAACCAACATAGTCCAACAACAATAATCCACAACTACTACAACATAGATGCTCTCAACTTATAGAATTGTTAGGATACTTTAGAATGGAGAAGCCATCCCAATTTATAAAAATGTGAATTTACCTCTCATTTTCCCTCACATGACTCTTATTTTTCCTATTACACTTGTGACCTTTCATTTTCCATTGGAAAATACAAATTAAGTATTTCTCTTATAATTTTGAGATAATACTTTTCAATTTCAAAATATTGCACTTAAGTGAATTGGAAAAAAATTAATGATTATGCTCAATGAAGAATTAGAAGAGGGAGAGAAGTAGAGAAGAAAGGAGAAGTTTACATTTCTGATGAAGAATCTTTCTTGATTTGTTGATTCATACTCCCTGCTCTAGTTCCTTGAATTGTTTGTTGAATTAAGTTATTAGAGTCATCAACTTGTCCACATTTGGAATGCACACATAGCCCAACACCTTGATCCATGTTCCGGGAACATCACTGATCTTATTACACTGACTGATCCATACTTCACGATCCATTTACAATTGTAATAGTGTAACTTCTGATGTTGGTTGGGGACTCTAAATTATATTCATTGAACAAAGAGAGTCACATGCCTCCTTCTTGACCAACTATTGGAACAAAATTGTGAGCTCTTTTGATGATGATTCCTAAGTGAGCGGAGGGAACTCAAGTATCTATACGTAATTGTAGACATTGTTTAAGATCTTGAAAGCATGTTTCCTAAAAGATTCCAACTCAGATATGGCATTCTTGAAAATTTCATATTTTTGTTGAGATGTGGAGCTCAATTACTATATCAACTTGTAGGAAAACACATTAACCAACATCGGTTATGAAGGAACTGACATCAGTTATGAAGGGACTGACATTAGTCACCTATGACCAACATGAGTTAAGCAAGTAGGAATTGGTATCAGTAGGGATAACCGTCATCAGTTACCTATGTGGGAGTGTTTTATTTAACTCTCGGGAATTAGATCTAATTTTAGTATTAAAGTAGATCTATTAATTGTAATTGGATGGCTAAGTTCCCTAATTTTGTATAAAGTATTTGTAAGCTAGAAATATAGGGTTAGAAGAGAGAGAGTTAATGATTATTGAGAAAATAATTGTGAGAGAGAGAATTCTTGGAGAAGAAGGAGAAGTTTAAGAGAAAGAAAGTATTGTACATTCTGAAAGCTTTGGATAATAGATTGGATTGTTTCTTGGTGGATGTAGCCCACATTGGGTGAACCAAGTTAAATCTGGTGTTGATTTATATCTCTTGTTTTGTATATTTCTTCTGGTAGAATATCCGCTTTTATTGCATGTATGCTTAGATCTAATAAATTATCTGTACAACCTTGTGCTAACCCCAACAACTGGTATCAGAGATTTGTTTGAGGGTTTTATGTGTTAACATATTTACTCACAAAGGGTTTTCTGATTGAGTGGGAGCTACAACAATGGCAGAAGAAAAAAAATACAAGGTAGAGAAATTTGACGGCTGAAATTATCAATTATGGAAGATGCAGATTGAGGATTATCTTTATAAAAGATATCTATACTTACCGTTGGATGAAAATTCTAGACCTATGAAGATGACTGATGAAGATTGGAAGATTCTTGACAAGAAGTCTTTGGGATCTATAAGATTGAGCCTGACAGCATCTGTGGTTTCTAATATTACAGAAGCGACATCTACGATAGAGTTAATGAAATCTCTTGATAATTTATATGAAAAACCTAGTGTTTCAAATAAATTTTATTTGATGAAGAAGCTATTTAGTTCTAAAATGCATGAAGGTGGATCTGCATCTAGTCATTTGAATGATTTCTGATCTATTGTAAATCAGTTAAAATCGGTTGATATTCCATTTGATTATGAAGTGAAAGCACTCTTATTATTATGTTCTTTGCCTGATCTTTGGGATAACTTGGTAATGGTTGTTAGTAATACAACATCTGCTAATAATATTTTGAAGTTTGATGATGTGGTTATTATAATCTTAAATGAATAAATTTGTAGGAAAAGTACAGAGGAATCATCATCTGGGAATGCTTTGAATGTAGAAAACAGAGGTAGAAGGAAGGAGAGATCCAAGAGTAAGAATAATAGGAAATAAAATTCAAGGAATGGCATATCTAAATCTAGAGGTAAGGGAATTACATGTTGGAATTATGAAAAGAAAAGACATGCAAAGAAAGATTTTTGGTCAAAGGATAAAGAGAACCAACACCTAGAAAAAGGTAAAGAGGTAAATATTGCATTATAGGTAATGCTATATGCTCTTATTATTTCTTTGGATAATAGAATAGAATCATGGGTTTTAGATTTAGGAAGTTCTTTCCATGCAACCCTTAATAAGGGTTATTTCAGAAATTATGTCCAGGGTAATTTTGGGCATATTTATGTGGGTGATGATGAACCTTACAGTACTACTGGTAAAGGGGAAGTTCATCTAAAATTGAAGAATGGAAATACATGGGTATTGAAATATGTGAGGAATGTGCCAAGCCTTAAGAGAATCTTATTTCTGCAGAGCAACTAGGTGAAGCTAGTTACATAGTTACATTCATAGCAAACTCTTGGAAATTCACCAAGGGTGTATTTGTTGTGGCAAGAGGCAATAAGATATGAACGTTATATTTATCTACATGTGTTATTGATTCCGTTTATGTGTTATCTACTTCATATTCAGATGTATGCATGTGGCATAATCGGTTGGGCCATATGAGACAAAAAAGAATGCAGATCTTAAAGGCTAAGGGTAAGTTATCTAGTTTTAAAGATTTAGACCTTGATTTATGTGAGCATTGTGTCTTTGGAAAGAAAAAGAGAGTGAGATTTCTCAAATTTAGGGCAACTAAGAAGGAGCATAAATTAGATCTTGTACACTCAAATGTGTGGGTACTAGCCTAGGTAGCTTAACATGGAGGATCTCAGTATTATGTTACTTTCATTGGTGATGCTACAAGAAAGGTATGAGTTTATTTTATTAAACATAAATATGATGTTTTTGAGACTTTTAAAAGATAGAAAGCCCTTATTAAGAATGAATCAAATTCAAATTTAAAGTTCCTTAGATCTGGAAATGGTGGTGAATACTATAGCAAGGATTTCAATGATTATTGTTCAGTGAATGGAATACGTAGAGAAATGATGGTTCCAAGAACACCAAAAGAGAATGGTGTTGCGGAAAGAATGAACAAGACAATCATAGAACGTACTAGAAGTATGAGGATACATGCTAGATTGCCCTTACAGTTTTGGGTAGAAGCAGTTGATACAACAGTTTACTTGATTAACCGCGGGCCTTCAAGTTCACTATATGGAGGAATACCAGAGGAAGATTGGACCGGAAAAGAGGTAGATCTTTCTTTTCTTAAATTTTTTTGGTTTAGAAGCTTTTGTGCATATTGATAAGGAAAATAGAAAAATGTTGGATGCAAAATCCAAGAGATGCACTTTCATTGGTTATGGATCTGGTGATTTTAGATTCCATTTTTGGGATTTAGAGAATTCTAAAATTATTAGGAGTTGTGAAATTGAATGGAATGAAAAGAGAATGTACAAGGATCAAATTTTGGTACCCAAGGACAAACTGGTTGAGAAGTTTGTGAATGAAAATTAACTCTTGAATTTAAAAGTCATACCTAAAGGGTTACACAGTAACCGGTTTCGGTTGACCCCTGACTGACATCGGTCAGTTGAACCGGTATCGGTTATAGAAGAGTCAAACCATCATCGGTTAGCAAAATCGGCATTGGCTATAGGTGATTGGCGTTGGTCACTGTTAGAATTGGAAACAAATGTCCAGAAGGTCCAAAATGAGCCTTTGGTACCCCAAACTTATGTGAGAAGGTTATAAAGGGTAAGTAAACCTCCAGAAAGATTTACACCTTCTCTTTCTTATTTATTATTGGCTGATAATGGTGAAATGGAAAGTTTTGAAAAAGTAATGTAGGATGAGACCCACGTTCAGTGGGAACATGGCATGGATGCGGAGATGAACTCCTTGGAACAAAACCAGACTTGGGATTTGGTTAAGTTGTCAGCAGGTAAGAGGACATTGTAGAACAAATGAGTTTACAAGATCAAGGAAGAAGAGGGTGGACAGAAAAGGTACAAGGCAAGGCTTGTAGTAAAAGAATTTGCACAGAAAGCAGGTATTGAATTTGCTCAAATATTTTCTCCTATTGTTAAAATGACTTCTATATGTACTGTATTGAGTATAGTTATAATAGATCATTTACATTTAGAGAAACTAGATGTGAAGATGGATTTCCTTCATAGTGATTTGGATGAAGAGATTTATATGCAACAAACACTTGGGTATGAAGCCAAGAGTAAGGAGAAATTAGTGTGCAGGTTGAAAAAGAGTTTGTATGGGCTCAAGCAAGCTCCTAGGCAATGGTACATGAGGTCTGATAGTTTCATGCAATGGAAATGGTACTTGAGATGTGAATATGACCATTGTGTTTATTTCAAGAAGCTTGAAAATAGGAGCTATATTATTTTATTACTATATGTGGATGATATGCTTATTGTAGGATCTAGTATGTAGGACATTGGTGAGCTTAAGGGAAAGCTAACTCACACATTTTCTATGAAGGGTTTAGGAGTTGCAAAGAGAATCCTTTTCATGCAAATACACAGAGACACAAAGAACAAGAAATTATATTTGTCTCACGAGGATTATATCTACAAGGTGTTAGAAAGGTTTAAAATGTAGATTTTAAAACATATAAGTACACTTATGGTTGGACACTTTAAATTGAGCAAAGATCAGTGTCCTTCATCACATGAGGATTTCAAATACATGACATGAGTACCATATGCTTCAGTAGTTAGGAGTCTTATGTATGTTATGGTTTGTACCAGACCAGACATTGCACATCTAGTGGGATTTGTGAGTAGATTTATGGTCAATCTAGGTAAAGAGCATTGGAAAGTAGTCTAATGGATACTCAGGTATTTGAGAGGGACATCTAGCATGCAATTATGCTATGGAGGTTCGAATATTTCTTTATGTGGCTATGTTTATTCATATATGGCTAGAGATTTGGATGGTAGAAGGAACACTACTGGATATATTTTCACAGTAGGTGGAACGACAGTTAGCTAGATATTGAGATTACATAAGGTTATGGCTTTGTTTACTACAAAGGCAGAGTATGTTGCAGCTACATAGGCTACCAAAGAGATGGTATGGATGAGCAAGTTCATGAAAGAGTTGGGAAAGGAGCAAGATTATTGTGAATTATTCAGTGACAATCAGAGTGTAATTCATTTTGCAAAGAACTTAGCGTTTTGTTCTAGAATGAAACACATTCAGTTGAGGTATCACTTCATATGGTATTTGTCTTAGGAGGATGGGTATCTGACAAGGTGTTAGAAAGGTTTATACAATGTAGAATTCAAAATCGATAAGTACACCTATGGCTGGACAAAGCCAAATTGAGCAAAAGATCAGTTGGAGCTATACATCCACATCTAGGAGGTCAAATACATGACACGAGTGCCATATGCTTCGAAGTAGTTGAGAGTCTCATGTATACTATGGTTTGTATCCAGGACTAGACATTGCATAGGAGGTGGGAGTTGTGCAGTAGATTTATGGCCAATCTAGGTAAAGAGCATTGATAAGATGTGGAGCTCCAATGGGTACTTAGGTATTTTGGAGCATGCTACATCTAACATGCAATTATGATATAGAGGTTCAACCATATTTCGGTTATGAAGGATATTTTTATTCAGCATATGGATGTATGATTTGGACTGGTAGATCGGTCAGCAATGACCGGATATATTTTCACTGTAGGTGGGAAGAAACATTGGTTAGCTGGATATCCAATATCTGAAGACCTGTTATGGGCATGTTGTCTATTTAACTCTCAGACAAAGTATGTTGCTAGATATAGAGGCTAACAAAGTAGATGATATGGATGAGAAAGTTGCATGGCTAGAGTTAGGGAAGGAACTAAGATGGTTGCATTAGGTATTGTATCAGCTAGACAGTTAGAGTGCAATTCATTTGGCAAAGAGACTTAGATGTTTCATTCTAGAATGAAACACATTGTGAGAGAGACATATCACTTGGATAAGGACATGTATTGAGATAAAGATAGTCACTGTACATTGTGAGAGGTGTGAAAGATTGTAGATATCTTAATTATATATCTTCTTAAAGATTTGGATAATATATTATCTTGTTTCTTGGTGGATGTAGCCCACACTGGGTGAACCACGTTAAATATAGATGTTGATTTATATCTCTTGTTTTGTATATTTCTTCTGGTAGAATATTTACGCTTTTATTGACATGCATGCTTAGATCTGATATATTATCTGTACAACCTTGTGCTAACCCTAGCAATTTTACATCCATAATGCGGATCCAAACTTGGGACAAGTTCTCGGCAGCGGATGTGAACACATTCTTACTCACGAGGGTGTGATAATCAAAGGAAATCACCTCGAACACTAGTGGGAACATCTCATCCAAATGGTTGAATTATTTTTCAAACTCCTCCTTAGATTTGTTCACTTCTGACAGTGTTGCAAGAACATATTAAATGAGAGAGATGACTTTTGGAAATAATGCATTGCCTTGTTCAATGATTTTCTTGATTTATTTCTTGTTAGCCTTCCCCTGCATCATGTGTCCTTTTGCTTTCTTAACTATTTTGGGATCAACATGTTGATTAGAGGAATGTCTTCGATTGGAAGGGATATGTTGATTCAGGTCATGAGAAGGGTTGAATGTGGGCATTGAGATCCTTTACCAATTTCTCTAATTACACAATGGTTTGCTTGTATTCTTCGTTTCAACCGAGTAGGTGAGAGGTAGATTATTTAAATAGATGAGAGTTTCCCTCATGTGAAGCTCGGCCCAATGAGATGTAGGTCAACTCATAATCCAATGGAGTCATGTCTTCAATGGAATTTTCCTTCTTCGATCTGGAAACTTCAACATACTGATTACCTAATATGCTACTGAAGAAGTGAGATGTTGTCTGAGATTTCTTTATTCATTTGGGTTTCCATATCTCTGAGATTTCTTTGAGACTTGGCATAATAACCTACTGCATTGTCCTCAACTCACTACTGATCATTTCTAAAATCCATGGGAATGGCTCATTAGGTGTTGACATGGTGTTTTTCAATGGAGCATTCTCAAGAGTTTGTTGTGGAATCAATTCTATATTTACGAGGGGAAGCTCTGACCTTCAAAGAGACATACTCAGATACTTTAATGTTCTACAAGGAATCAATATGGCTTGATAGCTCCGACCAACTCACTTTGAACAATTCTCACAGATGTTTTACTTAGCTCATTGAGATCACTCAACTTGCTCACTGGGGAGAGAGGATGCCTTAAAACCTAATTGAAGATTATGATGATGATCTTTGGAGATCTTAAAGATTTTGAATATCTGCTTAAATTTCATGATGCCTCTTTTTTTCCATTGTCGCACCCTACGGTGTTTTGCTTTGCTCACGTACACCACTATGACAAAAAAGATGCCTCCAGACCTTTTGCAAAGGATGGATTACCTTGTTTGAGTTATTAGATTAATTTTTAACCCTTCGAGGATATCAAAGATTAGAGAGGTGGGTGAAAACTAAGCCTATTGTAACTTTCTATACTTAGAATGAGGATTTACTATTTTTTAGAAAATTACCCTTTTCACTCTTTCCCACTTTCGACCACCTTCCTTATTACCATGGTTGTTCCTTGTGAACATTTCCTTGAAGAAATTCACCCCACTGTGAGAATTTACTATTTATATTAAGTGTTCGTATAGATACTATTTTTGGAAATTTACCTTCCACAACTCAGATTACGACGAAAACCACATCCACTGGGATAGGTTTCTTCACTCGATCTCACGTACAAATTTTTAGCTCAATCTAATCACCCATAATGACGAGAAATAAAATAATAAAAACTAGGGCAGAAAGTCGTGGTTATTCACCATAAAAATATATGGCATCATTCAATATGTCATCACTATCTCCTTGAATGCATTTGGAAATTAAAAATAATGAAAAAAAACCCACCTTGATCCGTGTACTAATTTGCAAGATATGAGGATTTCACCTTTGCGGGTTACAAAGTCATTTTGACAAAAATGTACCTGGAGATTTTAAAATTTACAAATTTTATGAAGAATTTTTTTTTGTGATCATGGAAGCATGGAGGAAGAAAAGGAAGGGATTTAATGGGGGTGAATGATTCTAGAAAAAATTCGCCAGAGTTTCAGGTAGATTTGGAGAAAAATGGGGGGAAGATGAAAAAATGGCTCTCCTTGGTTTTACATGCCTTTGGTGGGGGGACATTTATATGTTCCATTAGAAAGGTACAAAGGGGACACAAAAGTACTCCTCAGCCTCATGGTGACAAGTAGTAGGCATGTACGACATGGAGCGGGGGGCTAGAAAATTGCCAAAAGGTGCTTACCAGAGCCTCCTAGGGTCATGTGGTGGGTCCAGGAGGTCTAAGGTGGGAGGGGGTTGAAATTTTTTCCCCTCTTTTCCCCCTTGGAAAAGAAAAAAGGCTACACAAAAGTGCGCCTCAGCCTCATGTTGCCACGTGGCACTGAAAATTTTGACTAAGGACGAAACTTGTACCTTGAGAAGGAGCTCAAAAATGACGTGCTAGAGCACCCGGATGAATTTTTTGGGCATTGATATATATTAATTTGATTGAAAAATTCATTTTGAGAAGAATGAGATGGGTATCAAGGTCTAATTAAGCTTTTAACCTCCTCAAAAATGTCCTTTTCTATCAGGATCGCTAGTTGTGCCTACCAAAAATAGATTGTGGAGAGAAGTGTCTTGGTCTTATGATAAATATGAAAATAACATCATGTAGGGGAATTGAATTATATTTCCAATGGTATATTTTTTACCTCCAACTCATTCTGGAGCTCCTGGAATCATCTTCTGAAGCTCAGTGTTTTTTTAGGGCAAGCTCCTTTGCCCTAAAATATTTGCTTTTGTTGAACTTGTTCCTATACCTCCAAATATTTTTTCTAAATATTCTGAATCACTCACATAATGTTCTTGGCTCATTAATACCCACTCCCCGATGAATTTTGGTCTTCAAATTCACTCTGAAGAAAATGCACCATCCTTAGAAAGGCTAAAATAGCCATTCCTAAGCTTACTGAAAGATCCACCTTGAAAGACATTGTCTCAAAGAAACTTGTGAGCTTGTTTTCATTATTTCAACACATGGAAAAGGTTATTAAAAACACGAGGCACTAAATGGATTAGGATAGGCCTGATAGAAGGGGTGAACTGATTTGGGGGTGCTTGGGAGGGTTTACAATCAAAGTTTTTGACACTGAGGTCTCTTGTTATGCTTTAAAATTGGAAATTTTCATGTTGCACATTTGCATGACAACACAAATTCAAATCAAAAGTAAATAATCATCCCATAAAATGTAAACATTCGAATCAAAATGACATCTAGTGAACTCAATTATGAGAAGGAAGGAATCCATTGTGGCATACCAAGACCAAGGGGCATATTTAAGGCCATTTATAAATCTCTAAGTCTGCATATTAGGAGAGAATTATGCATAAAACCCTATGGCTACTCCATGCATATCTCCTTCTCAAGGTCCAATGAATAAATGCACTCTTCACATCCATTTAATGAACCTTCTAACGATGAATTTTGGAAATAACAAGAGTGAGTTGGATAGAGTTTGTAACTGGTACAAAGGTATTAGTATAGTTAATGCTCAAAACCTGTGAAAAATTATTTCTACCATTCTTACTTTGAACTTATCTAGGGAACCATCTACTATAATTTTTTTTTGGATGGATCTATATACATTGAACAAGCTTTATTTCCTTAGGAAGGTATATAAAATTTGAAGTTTGGTTCCTAATCAAGGAACTATACTCCTCACGTAAAGTTGTATCCACCCAGGAGTGCCATGTGCATCAAAAGAAGACTGTGGATTGGAATTAGAGGAAATGAAGACATGCAAAACACCCTAGAACTGTGAACATTTCTGATTGGTATCCAATGGATCCCTGACCCAATCACTCACACTCTAAAGTGTTTGTCTACCCCAAAGAGGACCTAAAGTCAGAAAGTTTAGAGGATATTCCTCAACCTTTAAAAAGTGAATGGGAGAGGAAGGAGGTGAATACCTATCACTTCTCTCTTCATTTGATATTGGAGAAGAATCTTCATCATCAAGAATCTTCTTAGGACGATTTGAATTTTCATAACTATCATCAAATCCCAGCGAAGTCCAAGGAGGAGGGAGAAGTGTTAACTGAAATTCTGAAGGATGATCAACAATAAAGTATGAGAAGACCTATAACCATGTTTGGTGATTTTATCTCTATACTTCCCATTGTAGAATCATTGGTTAATCTGTAATGACCACAAAATATGGGGTAGAATCAAATCTCTTTCCGAACAAATGCGAGTGACATGATAAACATACAAGAGATTAGTTGATAGTGAGGGAACACATAAAACATCATGTCCATCACTTACTTCAACAGACCCTCTCCCATAAACTTCTATAGAAGTATTATCATCCATAAAATAGAAGGCATAAAACATGGCTCCAAGGATGAGAAAAGGCACGTGATAAAGCCATTTGATGCAAAGCACCACAATCAATCACCTATGTGGAAGGGTGGGGATGCAACTCCTATAAGGGCCTTCCCTTTCCTTTCCCCCTTACCACTATCTTTTGCCTTAGAGGACTCCTAAGTTGATGAACTTTGTTGGAAAGAATCAAGGTCACTTATGTTGTTTTTCTCAAGAATATTTGTCGAGTGATCCAATTCGTTTCTCATAAATTTGTGTTCATTCATGCCCAATTATCATACAATACACACCTTTGACCTTCTCTTTCTTAGGTTTGACTCTTGAATAAGAGGTCCCAGTTATTGCTTTGGAAGTTAACATTAGTTTTTAATCCTTCTCATTGTTCTTTTTTGTTTGTTCTCGTCCTTACTATTTGAAGCCTTCTATTATTCATGATAAATGATAAAATAGCTTGAGAAGACGTACATAAATAGGAAGAAGAGATGCATAACCACCCTTTAGAAAGACATAGTATGCATTTCAAAAATTAAAAGTTTAACCAATTCGTATCTATCCCAATAATAACTAAACAAATTGAAATAATAGGTAGGGGAAAAGATCAGTGTCCTCATCCCATGAGGATTTCAATACATGACATGAGTACCATATGCTTCAGTAGTTAGGAGTCTTATGTAGTTATGGTTTGTACCAGACCAGACATTGCCACATCTAGGGGATTTGTGATAGATTTATGGTCAATCTAGGTAAGAGAATTGGAAAGTAGTCTAATGGATTCTTAGGTATTTGAGAGGGACATTCAGTATGCAATTATGCTATGGAGGTTCGAATATTTCTTTATGTGGCTATGTTTATTCATATATGGCTAGAGATTTGGATGGTAGAAGGAACACACTACTGGATATATTTTCACAGTAGGTGGACCGACAGTTAGCTAGATATTGAGATTACATAAGGTTATGGCTTTGTTTACTACAAAGGCAGAGTATGTGCAGCTACATAGGCTACCAAAGAGATGGTATGGATGAGCAAGTTCATGAAAGAGTTGGGAAAGGAGCAAGATTATTGTGAATTATTCAGTGACAATCAGAGTGTAATTCATTTTGCAAAGAACTTAGCGTTTTGTTCTAGAATGAAACACATTCAGTTGAGGTATCACTTCATATAGTAGGTCTTAGAGGATGGGTAGCTGAAACTGGAGAAGATTAATACAAGTGAAAAACCTGTTGATATGCTAACAAAGCCATTAGCAAAAGAGAAGTTGGAGCTATACTCCACTTCTATTGGTCTTTGAGTTTGAGACTTGAAGAGGAAGAAACAAATCTAAGGAAAGGATCCAGGAATGACATTGTACATGTATAGTGCAATAATTTATCTCCAAGTGGGAGATTGATGAGATGTGGAGCTCAATTACTTTAGTTTAGCATGCTATATCAACTTGCTAGAAAACACAATAACCAGAATCGGTTATGAAGGAACTCGCATTGGTTATGAAGGGACTGACATCGGTCACCTATGACTGCAATTGGTCAAGCAAGTAGGAAGAAACATTGGTTAGGGATAACCAACATCTGTTACCTGTGTGGGCATGTTTTATTTAACTCTCAGGAATTAGATCTAATTTTAGTATCAAAGTAGATCTCTTGATTGTAATTGCATGGCTAAGTGACCTAAATTTGTATTAGGTATTTATAAGCTAGAAAGCTAGGGTTAGAAAAGAGAGTTAATGATTATTCTGAAAATAATTGTGAGAGAGAGAATTCTTGGAGAAGGAGAAGTTTGAGAGAAAGAAAGTATTGTACATTGTGAGAGGTGTGGAAGATTGTAAATCTTCATTGTATATCTTTTGAAAGCTTTGGATAATAGATTGGCTTGTTTTTTGGTGGATGTATCCCACACTAGGTGAACCACGTAAAATCTAGTGTTGATTTATATCTCTTGTTTTGTATATTTCTTCTGGTAGAATATATGCTTTTATTGAATGTATGCTTAGATTTGATATATTATTTGTATAACCTTGTGCTAACCCTAGCAATTTTACATCCATAATGCGGATCCAAACTTGGGACAAGTTCTCGGCAGCGGATGTGAACACATTCTTACTCACGAGGGTGTGATAATCAAACGAAATCACCTCGAACACTAGTGGGAACATCTCATCCAAATGGTTGAATTATTTTTCAAACTCCTCCTTAGATTTGTTCACTTCTGACAGTGTTGCAAGAA
This sequence comes from Taxus chinensis, assembly GCA_019776745.2. Lineage (NCBI taxonomy): Eukaryota > Viridiplantae > Streptophyta > Pinopsida > Cupressales > Taxaceae > Taxus > Taxus chinensis. The sequence goes on along the minus strand of CM034150.1, from coordinate 330,945,597 downwards.
CATATTAAATGAGAGAGATGACTTTTGGAAATAATGCATTGCCTTGTTCAATGATTTTCTTGATTTATTTCTTGTTAGCCTTCCCCTGCATCATGTGTCCTTTTTCTTTCTTAACTATTTTGGGATCAACATTGTTGATTAGAGGAATGTCTTCGATTGGAAGGGAATATGTTGATTCAGGTCATGAGAAGGGTTGAATGTGGGCATTGAGATCCTTTACCAATTTCTCTAATTACACAATGGTTTGCTTGTATTCTTCGTTTCAACCGAGTAGGTGAGAGGTAGATTATTTAAATAGATGAGAGTTTCCCTCATGTGAAGCTCGGCCCAATGAGATGTAGGTCAACTCATAATCCAATGGAGTCATGTCTTCAATGGAATTTTCCTTCTTCGATCTGGAAACTTCAACATACTGATTACCTAATATGCTACTGAAGAAGTGAGATGTTGTCTGAGATTTCTTTATTCATTTGGGTTTCCATATCTCTGAGATTTCTTTGAGACTTGGCATAATAACCTACTGCATTGTCCTCAACTCACTACTGATCATTTCTAAAATCCATGGGAATGGCTCATTAGGTGTTGACATGGTGTTTTTCAATGGAGCATTCTCAAGAGTTTGTTGTGGAATCAATTCTATATTTACGAGGGGAAGCTCTGACCTTCAAAGAGACATACTCAGATACTTTAATGTTCTACAAGGAATCAATATGGCTTGATAGCTCCGACCAACTCACTTTGAACAATTCTCACAGATGTTTTACTTAGCTCATTGAGATCACTCAACTTGCTCACTGGGGGAGAGAGGATGCCTTAAACCTAATTGAAGATTTATGATGATGATCTTTGGAGATCTTAAAGATTTTTGAATATCTGCTTAAATTTCATGATGCCTCTTTTTTTCCATTGTCGCACCCTACGGTGTTTTGCTTTGCTCACGTACACCACTATGACAAAAAAGATGCCTCCAGACCTTTTGCAAAGGATGGATTACCTTGTTTGAGTTATTAGATTAATTTTTAACCCTTCGAGGATATCAAAGATTAGAGAGGTGGGTGAAAACTAAGCCTATTGTAACTTTCTATACTTAGAATGAGGATTTACTATTTTTTAGAAAATTACCCTTTTCACTCTTTCCCACTTTCGACCACCTTCCTTATTACCATGGTTGTTCCTTGTGAACATTTCCTTGAAGAAATTCACCCACTGTGAGAATTTACTATTTATATTAAGTGTTCGTATAGATACTATTTTTGGAAATTTACCTTCCACAACTCAGATTACGACGAAACCACATCCACTGGGATAGGTTTCTTCACTCGATCTCACGTACAAATTTTTAGCTCAATCTAATCACCATAATGACGAGAAATAAAATAATAAAAACTAGGGCAGAAAGTCGGGGTTTATTCACCATAAAAATATATGGCATCATTCAATATGTCATCACTATCTCCTTGAATGCATTTGGAAATTAAAAATAATGAAAAAAAACCCACCTTGATCCGTGTACTAATTTGCAAGATATGAGGATTTCACCTTTGCGGGTTACAAAGTCATTTTGACAAAAAATGTACCTGGAGATTTTAAAAATTTACAAATTTTATGAAGAATTTTTTTTTGTGATCATGGAAGCATGGAGGAAGAAAAGGAAGGGATTTAATGGGGGTGAATGATTCTAGAAAAAATTCGCCAGAGTTTCAGGTAGATTTGGAGAAAAATGGGGGGAAGATGAAAAAATGGCTCTCCTTGGTTTTACATGCCTTTGGTGGGGGGACATTTATATGTTCCATTAGAAAGGTACAAAGGGGACACAAAAGTACTCCTCAGCCTCATGGTGACAAGTAGTAGGCATGTACGACATGGAGCGGGGGGCTAGAAAATTGCCAAAAGGTGCTTACCAGAGCCTCCTAGGGTCATGTGGTGGGTCCAGGAGGTCTAAGGTGGGAGGGGGTTGAAATTTTTTTCCCCTCTTTTCCCCTTGGAAAAGAAAAAAGGCTACACAAAAGTGCGCCTCAGCCTCATGTTGCCACGTGGCACTGAAAATTTTGACTAAGGACGAAACTTGTACCTTGAGAAGGAGCTCAAAAATGACGTTGCTAGAGCACCCGGATGAATTTTTGGGCATTGATATATATTAATTTGATTGAAAAATTCATTTTGAGAAGAATGAGATGGGTATCAAGGTCTAATTAAGCTTTTAACCTCCTCAAAAATGTCCTTTTCTATCAGGATCGCTAGTTGTGCCTACCAAAAATAGATTGTGGAGAGAAGTGTCTTGGTCTTATGATAAATATGAAAATAACATCATGTAGGGAATTGAATTATATTTCCAATGGTATATTTTTTACCTCCAACTCATTCTGGAGCTCCTGGAATCATCTTCTGAAGCTCAGGTGTTTTTTTAGGGCAAGCTCCTTTGCCCTAAAATATTTGCTTTTGTTGAACTTGTTCCTATACCTCCAAATATTTTTTCTAAATATTCCTGAATCACTCACATAATGTTCTTGGCTCATTAATACCACTCCCCGATGAATTTTGGTCTTCAAATTCACTCTGAAGAAAATGCACCATCCTTAGAAAGGCTAAAAATAGCCATTCCTAAGCTTACTGAAAGATCCACCTTGAAAGACATTGTCTCAAAAGAAACTTGTGAGCTTGTTTTCATTATTTCAACACATGGAAAAGGTTATTAAAACACGAGAGCACTAAATGGATTAGGATAGGCCTGATAGAAGGGGTGAACTGATTTGGGGGGTGCTTGGGAGGGTTTACAATCAAAGTTTTTGACACTGAGGTCTCTTGTTATGCTTTAAAATTGGAAATTTTCATGTTGCACATTTGCATGACAACACAAATTCAAAATCAAAAGTAAATAATCATCCCATAAAATGTAAACATTCGAATCAAAATGACATCTAGTGAACTCAATTATGAGAAGGAAGGAATCCATTGTGGCATACCAAGACCAAGGGGCATATTTAAGGCCATTTATAAATCTCTAAAGTCTGCATATTAGGAGAGAATTATGCATAAAACCCTATGGCTACTCCATGCATATCTCCTTCTCAAGGTCACATGAATAAATGCACTCTTCACATCCATTTAATGAACCTTCTAACGATGAATTTTGGAAATAACAAGAGTGAGTTGGATAGAGTTTGTAACTGGTACAAAGGTATTAGTATAGTTAATGCTCAAAACCTGTGAAAAAATTATTTCTACCATTCTTACTTTGAACTTATCTAGGGAACCATCTACTATAATTTTTTTTGGATGGATCTATATACATTGAACAAGCTTTATTTCCTTAGGAAGGTATATAAAATTTGAAGTTTGGTTCCTAATCAAGGAACTATACTCCTCACGTAAAGTTGTATCCCACCCAGGAGTGCCATGTGCATCAAAAGAAGACTGTGGATTGGAATTAGAGGAAATGAAGACATGCAAAACACCCTAGAACTGTGAACATTTCTGATTGGTATCCAATGGATCCCTGACCCAATCACTCACACTCTAAAGTGTTTGTCTACCCCAAAGAGGACCTAAAGTCAGAAAGTTTAGAGGATATTCCTCAACCTTTAAAAAGTGAATGGGAGAGGAAGGAGGTGAATACCTATCACTTCTCTCTTCATTTGATATTGGAGAAGAATCTTCATCATCAAGAATCTTCTTAGGACGATTTGAATTTTCATAACTATCATCAAATCCCAGCGAATCCAAGGAGGAGGGAGAAGTGTTAACTGAAAATTCTGAAGGATGATCAACAATAAAGTATGAGAAGACATATAACCATGTTTGGTGATTTTATCTCTATACTTCCATTGTAGAATCATTGGTTAAATCTGTAATGACCACAAAATATGGGGTAGAATCAAATCTCTTTTCCGAACAAATGCGAGTGACATGATAAACATACAAGAGATTAGTTGATAGTGAGGGAACACATAAAACATCATGTCCATCACTTACTTCAACAGACCCTCTCCCATAAACTTCTATAGAAGTATTATCATCCATAAAAATAGAAGGCATAAAACATGGCTCCAAGGATGAGAAAAGGCACGTGATAAAGCCATTTGATGCAAAGCACCACAATCAATCACCTATGTGGAAGGGTGGGATGCAACTCCTATAAGGGCCTTTCCCTTTCCTTTCCCCTTACCACTATCTTTTGCCTTAGAGGACTCCTAAGTTGATGAACTTTGTTGGAAAGAATCAAGGTCACTTATGTTGTTTTTCTCAAGAATATTTGTCGAGTGATCAATTCGTTTCTTCATAAATTTGTGTTCATCATGCCCAATTATCATACAATACACACCTTTGACCTTCTCTTTCTTAGGTTTGACTCTTGAATAAGAGGTCCCAGTTATTGCTTTGGAAGTAACATTAGTTTTTAATCCTTCTCATTGTTCTTTTTGTTTTGTTTCTCGTCCTTACTATTTGAAGCCTTCTATTATTCATGATAAAATGATAAAATAGCTTGAGAAGCCGTACATAAATAGGAAGAAGAGATGCATAACCACCCTTTAGAAAGACATAGTATGCATTTCAAAAATTAAAAGTTTAACCAATTCGTATCTATCCCAATAATACCTAAACAAATTGAATACATAGGTAGGAAAAACCATAAAATAGAATAAAATACCTACACATTAACACAACTATTTTGTCAAAACTTACACATTAATACAATTGAAATAACATTATTTATCACTATTCAATATTATTTTTTATAATAATAATAATAATAATAAAATTATTAATAGTTGTAATGTAGAAAAAGAAAAGTGAAAATAACAACCTTAGAAATTGATATCTCTATAAAAATGAATATATTCAAGATATTTGCACTAATTAGTGGATTGTTCATTTAGGGTGTTTTTGGAATAGAGCTGTCAAATAAATAATAAATAAGGTCATGTGAAAGGGAAGTTGCAATCGCTCAATATTCTTTAAACCAACACGCAAACAATATTCATTAAATAAATAAATGTAGGTGTGAACACGAAAGACCAGCTGATAGCGACCGATTGAAACGACACCAGCCGCAAGATCGAGAGATCAACGGACGGCACAGATAGACCGACCATCACAATTCAGAGTTGGCAAAACGCGGACTCCAACTGGAATTAAAATCGCGTGAATTTGGCCCCTCTCAACAATTTTCAATACCTCTGTAAACTTCAGATTTTCGGACTGCGCGACACTCAAAAGAAGAAATGTAAAACCCCAATTTTTTTTTTTTTTCCGAAAGCACTTTGTTTATCGGCAATCCGAGTTCGACTCTGATAGGCTAGCAAATAGTCTTTTTCTTTCTGTTTTCCTTTCTCTGTGAAATTTGCGTGTCTTCTCACGCTCTGTTTTTATTTCGGGAAGAGGGAGGGGTGGTGCTCCAGCTTGGAGGAGTAGCATTTTTTGTTCGAGAGGGCTGCAAATTTTGAAGTTCACTCTTATCCCGCCGAAATAGCGGATAGTATTCGAGTTCGGGCGGTTATTTGTAGCTGAGTATATTAATGTTTTTGAAAATTTGTACGTTTTACAACGAAGTCAGGGGAAGCCTTTGAAGTTGTGGTTTTTCCCCAGCTTTAAACGGTTTAAATATAACGATTTTGATATGTCGGAGCGTGGACAAAAGATGTGATTTGTAAAGTTGTGATGGTTTAACTCCTCGGCAACGTTAAGCTGCTTCAATCCTGGTATTTCTATAAGACTTTTATTAATTTTTATCACAATTTTAGGCCCGAGTTTTGGGGAATTAGAGCTTATTTGCTTTGCATATGAATATTCTCTGTTTTGAGTTTCCTGGACATGAAATAGGGTATATTTTCCTTCAAGGGGTTAATTATTCACGAAAATTTCAAAACTTAAATATTCCATTATAGGCATTCGCCAAGCTCGCCTATACTTAATTGTGAATCCTTTATTGTTTTCCTCGGATGTAGCATTTAATACATGTGTGTCTCATATTTAGAAGTAGAAAGACTCGCCAAATGTTTTTATACTTCTAAAGAAAATATCATTCCATAAAATTTGAGAGATCTGACCTTGTTTGAGTCGAGGATGATTGTGCCGTGATGATACATGTGATTACGAAGATTTGTTGGATGTTTGTTACTCTGTAGTCTAAACCAGGATGCTAAGTCTATTAAAGCGATACTGGAAATTTTGAGATCCTAGCTACGAGCTTGAAAATTGAAATATAATAGAAATCTTTCAATCCGTATAAAATTGAAACCGGTCCTCGACTTAAATTCTATTGTTTGTGATAAATTAATAATGTTTTTTTTTTTTTAAAATTGAGCTTATGGATAATCTGTGTTAAAGAACGAAAACAAAATAACAAAAGCTAAAAATTCTAAATAAGGTTTATTCCGGCCCAAATATTTGCTTATTTAATTCACATATTTGCCTCCAAAATCAGAGTATCATACGGGCAAGGACTTCTAGCTTCAATTGAGCAAGTTCACCATTCTGTTTTGGTATATCCTTTCATGATTGCTCAGAATTTGCTAGAGTATCAAAGACTTAAGCTACACCAGGCTTTTCTCGTGTATAATTTGGATGACTAAAAAATGGATTTAGGCAGGGGTTCATTGCAGGGCCGGCACCATACGAAGGAATTGAATATTATAAACTTATAGTAGGTAATTAGATATTGTAGTTGACCGAAATCTTCAATGGGTGGGATGGTGATATATTATAATGGCAACTGGAAATTTATATTCTTTCTCTGTAAACTTTGAACCAAGCTGTTTGGAGGAAAATTGAAGCGGGTGGGGAAAAGGAGGGGCTGAAAGTTTTCCCAGGCCTGGAACTGTTTTTAGGATTTTTTTTAGCCAAAGGGCAACTTGCAGGTGCTGCAATTTTGTCTAAATTAAAAAGTGAGAGTGAGAGTTTTACATACCGTCTCTTAAACAAATTTCAGCAGAGCCTAAAGTATCTCTCCATGGGACAGCCCTGAATGCAGATTGCTCCTAATGTTATTCTGCAGCAACTTGCGAGAAAATTTAAGAGCCACCCTCCCGTGGGACCACTGCCTTGGTCTTGTAGGGATAAAATCCTTCTAATATTCTGTTATTGAATGCCTTTCCTTTTTAAAGATAATCTCTTGTTTCAAGCGTAGTTGGCAGTTATAGAAACCGGTCTATTGTAGAAAAAGATTGTTCATGGTTCTGTGTTGATTTGACAAAAGTTATTTGTGGTGCGGAGTGCAGTTTTTAGTTGCAATTCTTCTAATTCCTAGGTGTTATTACAGAGGTCTGGCTAACAACTCTCGATTAATTTCTGCTTCTGATTAGGACAGTAACAGCGCAGTGCTGTGGAGATATCTCTTTTCCCTCCTTATAAGGGACAGAAGGGAGAGGTATTTCTGCTTTCTCTATGAGCTGATTTGTTGTTTAAAGAACAGGATCTGAGCTGGTCAAGGAAATCAAAAGCAATTAAAATTGAAAGGCTCTTAGGAGGAGGGAAATAATGGCCCCAAGCAAGCTCAGAAAAGTCATGGGGACGGTTAAGGATCAAACAAGCATTGGGATAGCAAAAGTAGCAAGCACCATAGCTCCAGACCTCGAAGTTGCTATTGTAAAGGCCACCAGTCACGATGAGGTTCCCACTGATGAAAAGTATGTACGGGAAATTTTGCACCTTACTTCCTATTCAAGGGGTTATGTGAATGCCTGTATAGCAGGGCTGTCAAAACGTCTTACCAAAACTCATAACTGGGTAGTGGCTCTAAAAGCTGTTGGTCTCATCCATAGATTGTTGCGTGATGGTGATCCAAGCTTTGAGCAGGAAGTACTTTACGCAACAAGGCGTGGTGCTCGTTTATTGAACTTATCTGATTTTAGAGATGATTCACATTCTAATGCATGGGACTACTCTGCCTTTGTACGCACATATGCTCTGTACCTGGACGAACGTCTGGACCATGCGCTTGGTGACAGAAAACAACGTGATGGCAGGTCTAGCAACAGAGATAGGACAGGATATAATGGTTATGAATATAGTAATGGAGATCATGGAAGTAATGGATACAATAGCTACAAATCTGATTACAATGATTATGATGTCTGTAGGCAAGATGAAACTCAGCTTGAGAATGGTCCACCTATGGCTATCCGAGATATGAAATTAGAAATTGTTTTTGACAAGATACACAGGTGGCAGCGACTTTTGGAACGTTTCCTTGCCTGTCGTCCAACAGGCACAGCAAAAAACAACAGACTGGTTCAATTTGCTCTGTACCTGATTGTGAAGGAAAGCTTTCAGCTTTATGGTGATATCTGTGAAGGATTGGCAGTTGTATTGGATAGATTCTTTGACATGGAGTACGAGATTTGTGTCAAGGCATTTGATACTTATTCAAGATCAGCAAAGCAAGTTGATGAATTAGCTTCCTTTTATAACTTGTGCAAAAACATGGGAGTTTATAGAACTTCTGAATACCCAGAAGTACAGAAGGTTTCAGAGAAACTCCTTGAGACATTGGCGGACTTTCTACGGGAAAGATCTTCTTCTCGTAATCAAAGGCCCAAGAGCCCAGAACGAGAACCAGAGCCAGAGAAGCCACAAAGTCCTCCCCTGGAACCAGTTGAGGATTTGAATCATATAAAAGCACTCCCAGCACCTGGACAGGATGCAGCAAATGAATCTGAGGCACCAGAGATGACGAATCGGAAGTCTGAGGGGGATTTACTAAATCTGGATCAGGCCACATTTTCTTCTGAAGAACAGGAGAACAAGCTTGCTTTAGCTCTTTTCTCCGGTTCTTCAGAATCAAGTACTACAAAAAAATGGTACCTATTTCCTTCTTCAGGCGGGGGATCTGAATCTGAAGGGAGGGCTTCTGCATGGGAAGCACTATCGGAAGAAACTGGAAAGGCTGGTTGGGAGCTTGCTCTTGTGGAGTCGGCTAGTAATCTATCAAAACAACAAAGTTCAATGCCTGGCGGTTTTGATCACCTGGTATTGGAGGGTCTGTATGACCAAGCTGCAGCTCGGCAGCAGTATATGTCACAACTTTCTGCACCCGGAAGTGCAAGCAGCGTTGCAGTGCATAGCAGACACACATCTTCATTCTTAGCATTGAGGGCTCCAGTAGCACAAATTGGGGAGGATCCATTTGCTGCATCATTAAATGTTCCTCCTCCTTCCTATGTTCAGATGTCAGATATGGCGAAAAAACAGCAACTTGTAGTCCAAGAGGAGCAATTGTGGCTACAGTATCAGAAGGATGGTATGCAGGGGCAACACGGAATCATTAAGTTGTATGGCAATCCATATGGAATTGCTGCACAAAACTCATATGGTATGGGAGGATATATTCAAAGCTATCCGACTTATTATTAATCATTTTCCAATCTGACGGAGCTTTTGGGAAAAACAAGAGGGATAGCGAACCGCAGTTCACTCTTGCTCGAGAGAGTGGGTACGCATGCGAATATAGGGGATGTAATTGAGTAACATTATTATATGATCGAGAGAAATCAGAATCCTTGGACAGACGAGCATTTTCACTTCTGTGGATCAGGTATATGACATTCTTCACATATTGGCTGTGTCACGGGTACAAGCAACATGAAGAGAAAAGGCTGTCAAAACGACTCAATTCATCACGTAGACTGGATTTTCTGATTGTTGTGTACTGTGTGTGAGAGAGAGAACTATTTTTTTCTTTTGTCTTTTTGTTAAGGGAACAGGGGAATTGGTTTCATGGTGTGCTATGAATGTTCTCGTCTATCTTTACACTATTGTAGCCAACGAATTTGTAATATATCATTTGTAGTGTGACTTATTTGGTCCTTTTTGCCATATAAAGCATAATTCTCAGCTATATTGAGTATGTAGTGTTTTAAACCTTAATTCATTAAATAAGGGCAGCAAATGAAAAGATGAAAAATGGGTTTAGAAAGATTTCTCCCACGTGAAAATGTTAAATTCATAGTTACCATACTTCGTGAGTACTTGTGTTTTGGTGATTTTTGGTTAGTTGCTAAAATGCTGAAATACCAAAAACTCTAATAAAACAGGGTTTACCGATACATGTGCCGACAAACGCAATGCCGGGATGATTGGATACAAACAATATAAAAGACTTCTTCTTTTTGCCAAATGAGAAGATCTGCACACAAAGACAACTGAACAGACAAATATTAGATACAAATTTAACGAGTTACTCGACAAACACTGATCCCAGGAATCCAAAAAGTTTCCTTGAAGGGTGTCAACTTGTGTTAAACAATCAAGTGATGCAATACGACAAGATAAAAGACAATGATTTAGAACTTGAGAGGGATAGAGAGATCTTGCTCTATTTGATAGGTGGCCCAGGCTAGGGTTGTGGCGAACTCTAAGTTTAGAAATAGTAGAACCAAACAAGTTTTGGTGCGTCCTACATTTCCCATATGATCTCAAGTTGGTCTTTGATGTCTTCAATTTCCGGTGTGAGTGCAATGCCACACAGACTTAGCTCACGTGAGATGTCAAACTACCTCCACACGAAAGGTTGTTGGATGATCGGGAGATTGTATATGCTTGTGATGGGGTGTGATGGACTTGGAATAGTCATCTACAAAGAACATATCTTGCAAGACAACATATTAGACCAAAGGCAGATTGATAAAGAAATGATGATGCTAGAAATGACTAAATTGACAGGAATCAACGACGATTAGGTATCGACGACGATCGGAGACAAAAAGTTTTTTTTAAATAAAAGTTGATAAAACATATTATAATTGATACAAAATGAAGTTTGATAATGCTAAGATGGACTAAGGGGATTCTAGAAACATGTGAGGTTAATAAACTATAGATTTAGATGTGTTTGAAGGGCTAATGAGAAGAAAAAGTGATTAGGACACCAATTGGGAATCGACGGCGATCCCTGGTAAAATTGCAGATATTCTAAAAGTTGACTAAATGATTAAACGAAGAACAAAATGTAAAAAGGCTACTGAGGACGATGTAGACGATTGAATTATAGAATATATTTAATGCAAAATATGATTGAAAAGGATAAATGAAAACGTACTAACCTTGTTGAATAATTCTAAAGGTGACAGAGCTCTGAAGGGTTAATAGTTTGTTTGACAGGATTTTTCCAAGGATTGGCAGCAGAGTGTTGTTATTTCCAAGCGTAGTGATGTCATACAGAGATGCATCAATTCACTCCCAAATCCAATTTTTGACTAACTTGTCTAACTGTGAAAATGGGCAAGAAGGTGGTTTATATAGAATTGATGGCATCTGCAACGATCGCCGACAATCACGGATCACCGTTGATTTGTCCGGAGATGTTATAAATCAAGAAATGAAAAGATGGCAAATGGTTAAAACCACTTTCCATTCAAGGATTAAGTTTGTTTGATGAATGGTGGGAGGTTAGGAATTTGGGTAGGAAAAGGTTAGGGGGTTAGAATAAATTAGGCTAGGTTGGTTTTAGGTGGTTAGGGGAGGGTAAATGAGATTCTACATAGGTAAACTAAGATTTATGATTGTAAATTTGATTACAAAGATGATAGACTTAGGATAGTGGTAATAATGTGGATAATGATGTTGTGATTAATGTGTGCTGGGTCCCCTAGGGGTGAACAAGTGGTGTCTACGTTTTCCCTTTTTTGTTGAGTTGTTTGTAGGCACAGGCGCGAGACAAAAACTAGTGCAAGGATGCCCCAATTTTGTGATAAGGATATTGTTGGCCCCTCAAGCCAATGGCCGACTTTGTCGGTCATTGGATTGAAGAGAGTTAGATTGATTGGATAGGGTTTCTTCAAGATGCTCTTGGGTTTGACTGTAGTTTGGAATGACCATGTTGGAGGGAATGTAAAGATGGTAGTAATCTTGGAAACACTTGGTAGGGGACGTTATACGGCCTTAAGAGGGAGTCGTTAATGTAGACATCCTACAGATGTGTGTTTCAAGAAGACCACTACATGGAGAGGTTCCATAGGGAGCGCTCTTGCGGGTATGTGTGAAGCCGTGGGACCAAATGGTCAAAGGCATTGACAGACATCCAAAATGTGTGCAAAATTGATGTATGGTAAAAATAGAGTTTTAACAAGGTGTTAGGCATCAAAACAAAGGTCTATAAGCTCATGATGGTATCATAGTGTGTTTGAAAAAGGTTTAGGTGACTGAAATTTGATAAGGTCTGTAAAAACGGGTGGGATCAACGATGATTAAGGATCACCGACATTTTAAGATTGTAGATTGAAGACGATTTAAGATCGTCGACAATCCTACAAACGGAAAATATATAAACCAAGTCGGGTGTGCAAATGGCTCTTTTGCGACATGTTGTTTTGTGATTCGAGAGCTCCGACTTACTAATTTTTAGCATTTTTGAGAGATGGAGGCGAGCGGAAGCGACATGGAGAGGCAACAGACGAGGAAAGGGCGAGGAGAGGGGTAAGAAGGTGTAAATTTCGTTGTTCATTTCAATTTTTGTGTTTATTTTTTTTGTGATTTTGGACAAATTTAGGGGTGAACGCACGATCAACGTCGATCATATGATCAACAGTGACCAAGTGGATCGCCGTCGATTTGTATGAGGAAAGTGTCGCCGATTGGTTTAATTTTTGATAAAAATGCTAAATGATGTATTTTTTGTTTGTTTTTGCAAGCGAGGGACACCATATACCTCCATGATAGAGTCCCAGAGATGCTATAGAGGGTTAGGGGAGATGTGATAGATGCTGAGTGGGCGCATGTAACCGCCGTTGGTTTGGGAGGATTCGACCACTACCATTGGATTCCTTGAGATGTCGGGTTGATGATTGCATTATTAGACAGATGAGAGACGAGTACAGGGACATTTTGGTTCTGCACTGATGAGATGATTGTTACCTTAGAGGATGTATACCGGATTCTGAGACTATTTGTTAAACAACCCACTTGAGAACCATGAACCACCTAGCTTTAGTTAGAAAATTATGGAATAATTTTTTTTTAAAGGTGTTAGGAGTTGACAACCAAAGTCTCAAAGACAAATAAATTCAACTGATAACCTTTCCCATTATAATGATTACTGATTTCACATTATAAAGCAATAAATGTAATAGGTCCACACCTAGCTCAAATCTCTCTAAGGATTAATTTAATTACTGATTTCATTGACATTTTAGCTAAAGATTTCCTGATTAAATTTTAGGGTTAAGGGACCCAAAACAATTAAATACCCAAGGTATTTAATTTCCACAAGATCAAAGACATGAGCAGGGTTAAATTACAGTGAGGAAAGGAACACATATTTAAAATCAACAGAGCAAGGTCTCACTTACCCACTCCCAGAACTTGATTAGGAGTGTCTACAACCAAGTTGCTAGGCAACAACTACCACTAATAGGTTCTGGAACAACTCAAATCCACAAGAACAAACTTCTCTTTTATTAACAATTCTCAGAGGTCACAAGGTCCAAAACTTAGGGCTAGAAGTTTTAGTTAGGTTCAGGGAGCAATTTGCCCCCATACCCAACTCTCTAACAGGCTCAGAGTTTCAACTGGATTTTTCCCCTTCTTAACACTTCCAAAATTTTCCTAAACCATTCCCAATGGATAGGAAATTTTCTCACCTTTCCGGTGATATAAAGAAGTCCTCCTAACTCCTCCAGAAACTCAAGATATGAGCAAGCGGAGTCTAGGGGTCAAATTTTCCCCAAGGGGACACGTGTTAAGAGGAGGGGAAATCCCCTTTGGCGGGTTGGCGGGTCGTGGGGCGGCTTTAGGGAAATTTTCCATTACATAGGTCAAATGCAATAAAAATTCCGCACCCCCACAGGTCCTCTAGGGACACGTGTCACCGAAGCTTGACGACCAAGGGAAAAGTCGAAGGAAGGGGCGGGTGGCGGGTGGATTTGGGGCATTTGCCCAATGGAGAAACAGAGAAGAAAAAGGATGCAAATCCAGCACACCTGCGGAAAGACAAGGTCCGAGGGGACAGGTGGAGAAGTGGGCCACGGGAGAAATTTACAAAAATTTCCCAAGGCCAAAACGAAATAAAACCCAAGGAAGAAGGTTTCCGCCCTCCCACCTCCACCCCCCAAAGTGCCATGTGGCATGCCTCTCATTGGCCGCGGGCCGGCGGGGACAAAATGAAAATTTTTTCCAAAAAATTTCAAAGGAATAAGTCCAAAGGGAAGAAAGTGCCGCGCCTCCGTTGCTACCTCGTGAGGACACGTGGCAGCCTCTGATTGGCTGCGGGCCAGTGGGGAAAAAGGTAAAAAAATTTCCTGAGCCAAAATTTTCAAAAAAATTTCCTAAGGATTTTTTTAAAAGAGAAATTTTCAGGCCGCGGACCGGCCAGGGAAAATTTTCCCAAATTTTCCCGCCAAGGCCCAAAAACTTCAAAGTGTCATAACTTTTTCTAGGAATCTCAATTTTGGGAAAACAAGGACTTTTTGGAAATCTTGCGATTCCCTCTTTCCACATGAAACATCAATTTTATATTTTGATAAGTTTTAAGGGGTCAATTTTACAAAAAGGATCTGTAGGATTTTAATTAGCCAACTGGCAAGTTTCCAACTTTCAATTTTGATTAAATTAGATCTCCTCCTTCACTCAACATGTCAAACAAACATGGAGGATTGGTCTAGGGAGAGTTTAGAGTGTTTTAGGAAAGTCAATTTTGTTCAATTGATTCCAATTTGGAATTTTGTCCAACAAATGACACAAAATAGTTGAGGAAGAGATTGAGCTCGAATTTTCAATGGTTCGAGTTACTCTCTTAAATATTCTTGTCAATTTGAGTTCATTACTAGTATATCATGTTGGATTTTAAGGTTTCCAAGTTGATTATTAAATGCTGGTCCAAACTGTGCATTTTATTTAGATTTACCAGTTTTAAAAGTCACAATGCCAGTGATCAAATTTTAAAAGGATCTATTTGTCAATTTTATCATTTAAGTGTGGCATAAAGTTTCTAAACTAATCCAATGCATTTAGTTGTTTACAACAAACCATTCTGAATCAAAAGCAATTACTAACTTTCATTTTTACACAACTCCAAAAATACAAAATACAACATTGTTTCCACGTGCATTTCTTCCTTTTCCATTTTCTAAACAAGATTCCAATCCCAATTTGATATTTCCAATTTTTTTTTACACAATGCAAAGGAGAACTGAACTTGCAATTCTTATTGACTTCAATTGAACAACATTACATATTTCAATGTTGGAAACCAATAACAACATATAATTCATTTCTTTCCAATGTACAGAGCAGAATGTAAGTGTCTTTCACATTTCAAAAATATAACTTCATAATCAATTTACATACATCTTTCTTCACAAAATGCATATTACAATTTCATCCACATCACATGGGAAAGGATTACAAATGAATTTTTTTCCACAAAGGACTGTCAAACTGTATTTTTCCATTGCTCCAGGACAACAACATGCACATTTTCTCTTTCTCCAAGTTGATCACAACAAAAGAGGGGGAAAGGCAACACTCTCCACCCAACCAAGACATCCAATGAAAGGAGAAGCCTTCCTTCATCATTGGCCCCCGAGCCCCAACCAAGATGCAATAAAAGGTGTAATTCAACCATGGCAACAACTGGCTTCCACACACAACATTCTTTCACATACACATTTCATTTTTAAAACACAATGCAACACCAAAAGAAAACAGCAGTTCATAACTACATTTAAAACATATCAAAATAGAACTCAGGCTTGATCTTGCAAGCCAAAGGAGCAAGGACTATGGGGGAAGCTACTTATGCCTCCCAATTAGGAATTGGGCATCCACCAAATAATCATACCACCAATATAACATATCATAACCCATAAACCTTATGCCTCCCAACCCCTCCTTATGCCCCCCCACAAATTTTCCCTTATGCCCCCCCACAAGTAAGAAATGCAAGCTATTTCTTTTCCATGGTGGATCCCAAACCCAAAACTCCCTCCACAAAATTCTGATGCCCATGGCATTTCCCTTATGCCCCCCCACATGGATTCCCCATAGCCTTCTCCTACACCATTCCTAAGGCAGTCTACCCAACCAGCCAACAAATAAAACAATGCATGCACCATACACACAACACAATAAGAAAATAATAGCAATAAGGAAGAAATAAACTCCTACCTCTCCATGGAAGGATTTTCTCCACACAACAAGCTTTGAATGTCAAAAACACAGTCCCAAAACAGCAGTGCAAAGTATCAAATGCTCTCCAATTTCCTCCAAATCAATAAGAGTTTTAATCACAAAAAAATGTGCCCAAGGATGTATGCGAAACACCATCCAAAACAGAAAGCTCCCAAGCATGCAAAACTATCTCCAAAACTTCCTTCAAAAACCAAAGCTCCCACAAGAAAATGCACCCCAAGGAAGAATGCAAAAAGGTTCAACAATAACCCCAAAACAAGAAGAGAGTTTGAATTAAATAGAAGAGGGAGAGAAGAGGATGATGTGGATCCATGTAGGATGCCACATCACACATCCTCCAATTCAAACACAAAAGACAAAATTCCATTCTCCCAAGCATAATAAATGAAATGAAAAATTAATTTACACACTCCAAAAGAGCCCACACCTCAAGGGACAACTATTTAATAAAATGTAAGAGAGTACAATCCAAAACAAGCAACATGATGAATAAAATGCATTTAAAAGTCACAAATCACATCTCCATCCATAAGTATGGTTGGTATATTAAATTTAGAGGCATGGGACAAGTTTTACTTGTCCCACAAGTCTCCAAAAACAGCCCCCAAGGTCAAATTCAAATTTCCATGGAGGTGGATTATTTCATACTCCAAATCTG
The DNA here is from genome assembly GCA_019776745.2 of Taxus chinensis. Classification (NCBI taxonomy): domain Eukaryota; kingdom Viridiplantae; phylum Streptophyta; class Pinopsida; order Cupressales; family Taxaceae; genus Taxus; species Taxus chinensis. The sequence continues at coordinate 330,928,817 of CM034150.1, read as the reverse complement.
ACTTACACAAGCTCTTACAAAATTAAATACAATAGCCATCAACTCTTATAATTACTTCCCATATCCCAATTTGATTTATTTAAAGTTTAACTATATGATTCCCACATTAATCCATCACAATTTTAATTAATTTAAAGGAAAGGAACACATTACTTAATAAAATACATACAACAATAATAAAAGGAAACACATTAATAAAATACACAAACCCACAGTCACATGTAAAGGTAATCCCCCCATGGGAATCGCTAACAAAATACAACACACACACAAAACAAGTTGCCATGGTGACCGTGTTGAATTCACCCAGAATTCCATTTTGGTTGGTCTCCAATCCCCCGATGTTTTGTTGTGATATTTTTAAACCTGCAAAACACAAATACCTCCTTCGGCCTCATGGCCATATCAGAACATCCAAAATGAATATATAATATAATCATGAAATCATCTATACATATGAATCACAACAGTCATCAAGGCAATCAACGAAATCATTTACAATTTATATCGACAACTATGTCATCATCAAATAATTTTCCTTTTCTAGGTTTATTCATAATCTCCAAAATCACACATCCAAATAACTTCCATTAAACATCCATGCCAATAGTATATCATCATCCACATATGAGTGTCTCTAATAATCACCATGCATTATATATAATCAGATTCAACAATAATCCAGGATCTGACATCTAACACCATACTAAATCAAACTATTAAAATATCTGTCATAGTCTACAGTATCATGATCAGTAATAAAAGGTGCCAAAGGAAAGTGGGCACTACATCCCCCTCCCCTTAGACTCGACTTCCTCCTGGAAGTCACAAGAACCGATGTGGGAACAATGCAATAGAGAAAGGATCATGCCCTTTTTGGAATTGCTTTGCTTCAACGAGTGTGGGTCTATATAACTCAAGTTTGGTCCAATATAATTCAGTAGAAGAAGGGAGATTGTAAGGGATGAGTTCTAAACTTTCAGCATGCAAGGCTACGAACATAAGAATCTAAGGAGTAACTTTACGCTATCAAACAAGATACAACACATAACAATATAACAAGAAGAGTTCCCAAAAGGATCATCAAGAGTAACCACCAAGGAAGGGAATTACAGGGAAAATTTCCATAAACTTGAGATGACCACACAGTTTCCCACTGATACACATACCACACTAATAAGAGTTAAGGTTTCTACACGTTTAAGCCATGATTTCAAGGTTCGTTGTCCATACAAGGCTAGCAAAATCAACTATGACCAATTTTGCACAAGAAACAAGTCTACACAAGGTCCCACAAATTGAGATCACACAAGATGAGGTTAATCAACAAGGACACCTAAATCAACAAAACATTTACAATCAAGGAACTATTCAAGGAAATAACTTCTATAACTCGAGAGGGCACAATTAAATTTTCATGGTAATGCAAGTGAAGTCAAGACCACAAGGTTTTCCCATAGTCTAATTTTTTTTACACTTTGTTTTAAGAATTATGCACACCAAACAACCAAATCTAAAGAAGTCAACCATATATCAAAAGAAGTATATATATATATTTATATCTCCCCTAGCAACTAACATATCAATACAAGTTCCATACCATATAGCACAATGGGATTTATTTATCTGATTTCCTACTCAAGCTCGGAATAACCATAAAGAGAGCACAAGGAGCACCAAGGACCACTCAAGGTTGCTAGGGAGAAGAGCAAGTAACATGGGGTCCAATCAATCCAAAGGTGAATAACATCATCTTGCACTTTCCATCCTAATGGGAAGAAGGGCTTCAACAACAAGGTGACCCAAGAAAATATGAAGAAAAGAAGACTTCCCCAAGTTATTCTATATCCTTAACATATGTTGCCTTAAAATTACAATACTTAGGTCTCCAAGGACAAGATAACATGCACAGAGGTTGCTTCTCAAACAACAGATAAGTCTCAATCCAAAAAGAACCACAAATCACATCCGTCGAGCTATGAGACGATAAGGGTGTGATGACCCAAAACTCCCACAAGAAAGGCACATACATCCATGGGCAAGAAGTAATAAGCAACTAGAACACATTACTATCCACCGGGTGCTTTCACAATTTTAGGTAGGTGACAAAACTACAAGTTCAACTATATATTGCACTCAATACACATAAATTTTACCCATTTTATTAAAAAAATCAACTTATTAAGTCAAAAGTTATAGCTTTGCTTGATAAGAACATTCCTTTCATGCTTCCTTAGTTACAAACTTCCTTCTTTATGACATCATCAGTTTACATTATAAAGAGCACCACTAAGGTGGGCATGATGTCTCACCATTCTGTATAGGCAGAGAGCATTTAGTTTACTTACAAGGAAGGTGGGTGGATAAAGGTTTCCTTTCTATCTCCACATGGTTTTTTTATTTCATTAATCTACCAAGGGTATAACAAGGATCACTTCCCTTTTCTATGCTCCAATTTTTGAGAAAGGCTCATTAAAGAGGTTTAATCTTATGAGAAGGAGCAACAAACACATCTGGGATGAGATACAAATCAACACATCACATTTTGATTCTAAAGGAATTTAAGAAGGTGAACCAACATTTAAAACATTCTTAAGGAAGGTGGATGGACAAGATCTCACAAATGATAAATTTTCAAGGAAAGGCTCATTAAAGAGGTTCTTACTTTTACAAATCTATTTGGGTTTAAAAATAAATTCTCATGTCCTCACAAGATTTCACTAGCCAAGCAACTAGATGAAAATGCAACTATACTCCAAGGAACCACATCCACACAAAAAATCATCCAATGTAATGGGGCAACGAAATAATTTACCAATCATGGACTTTACAGCAAAGAGTTATAGTTTTTTTTTTTTTTTAAAAGAGGAAGTACCATATAAGCACCATCGAGATTAACTATTAAGATCTACCCAACTAACATCTCTAAGAGAAAGGTCCAAAAGACCCAAAGCATCCATAAATGTTTCCAAGTAACCCAAAGATTAATAGGTCATAGAATGTTATTCATAGTAAAGGAATTTTAAGGTGTGTGTAAACTTATTTCTAAGTCAAGAGGGTAAAACAAGTACACTTAAATAAACACACTACCTGAAAGGCTTAAATCTATCCATAATTACCAAGATGCATACATTCCATGAGTCAAAACTTTCTATGATGTAACCAGGAACCCAAGATATAATTTAACATGCCATCGATGAAAAGTCACTATCAAAACAAACACTGTTCCAGTAACATTTATAGTCAACCAAAGGCAATCCAATCCTAACAAAATCTAAAATTCCATAATTAAACACTTCTACTCTGACAAGGGTTAAGCTCTTACCAGATTGAAATAGAATCACCTCTACCACTATCAGACTACCCTCTAGACCACACTACACGACAAACTTTCTTTCTAACAAGGTCAAGCAACAAAAAGGGTCGCTCTAAGATCTTAGATACACTCAAGCTTTCGTGTATCCATAACCAAGGCATGACTTTAAGCACCTAAAAGGACCTTCAAGACACCCAGGGTGTACCCCCATACGAAAATTGTCACCATACATGAAGCATAGAACCAGCTCAACAATCATGCAAGAAGGAAACCACGTAACATTTAGCCAAGTAGCCAACAACATCATGAGCTCCGAGTCATCAATCAAATAAAGTCATAGAAATATCAGAAATCAATAAAAGTGGCTAAGTAGCCACATTGCAAAGTTGGAAAATTCTTGCAAGAATTATAAATAAATAAAAGATCCTCAGAGCTTCTTCAATCCAAACATAAAATAAGATGTTGGTCCTTGATAAAATACACAAGATTACGAAAGTAAAACACACAAGTTAACACCACATTCACTCTGCAGCCTTTCATGGCTGCCAATAGGGGTACTCTACCTCGAGGTTAGTTCCAAGAACACATACATAGGATTGGGTCCTAGACGACACCCAGACTTAGTGTCCACCCTCGCATATGGGTAACAACAAGGAAAACTAACAACCAGACCCTCTTTCTTAACCACTCAAGGAAGGAAGCTCTAAACAACTTCTAATAACTCTTCCTGACCCAAGACACAACCACTATTGTCCAACTACAAGAATCACACCATACCACTCATCATTCCAACAAATCCAATAAGGAAGGGTCTCGAATAGGGCTTAATGCATCATACAATTAAATCAAGTTTTAGGGCTTGTAAAACAACACATTTTCAAAAGGGAACCAAGTTTCCATTATACTAGAAGTTCACAAAATCAATTTAATCTGACATTCTTAGTTACTCCGGGTTTAGAAAAAATGTCACTAAGCAAGCACAACAACTCAAACAACTTATTATTGTTTTATTATCATTTTAATTCTGGCAGTTCAAATGAACAGAGTAATGTAATATTTCTTCATACTTATTTCTTCTTCAATTTTCAACAAGTTTGTTTTCTTAGATTCAAAAGTGTGTTAGGTTTACAGTTCATGTCTCAAGTTTTCTAGTGTGCTCAATGGTCCAAGATTTTGAACCACTGCTCTGATACCAAGTGTAATTCCTGGTTAAACAACCCACTTGAGAACCATGAACCACCTAGGTTTAGTTAGAAAATTATGGAATATTTTTTTTTTTAAGGTGTTAGGAGTTGACAACCAAAGTCTCAAAGACAAATAAATTCAACTGATAACCTTTCCCATTATAATGATTACTGATTTCACATTATAAAGCAATAAATGTAATAGGTCCACACCTAGCTCAAATCTCTCTAAGGATTAATTTAATTACTGATTTCATTGACATTTTAGCTAAAGATTTCCTGATTAAATTTTAGGGTTAAGGGACCCAAAACAATTAAATACCCTAGGTATTTAATTCCACAAGATCAGGATAGGAGCAGGGTTAATTTACAGAGAGAAAGGAAAACACATTTAAAATCAACAGAGCAAGGTCTCCCTTACCCACTCCCAGAACTTGTTTTAGAGTGTCTACCACCAAGTTGCAAAGCAACAGTTGCCACAGATAGGTTCTGGAACAACTCAAATCCACAAGAACAAACTTCTCTTTTATTAACAATTCTCAGAGGTCACAAGGTCCAAAACTTAGGGCTAGAAGTTTTAGTTAGGTTCAGGGAGCAATTTTCCCCCATACCCAACTCTCTAACAGGCTCAGAGTTTCAACTAGATTTCTTCCCCTTCTTAATGCTTCCAAAATTTCCCTAAACCATTCCCAATGGATAGGAAATTTTCTCACCTTTCCGGTGATATAAGGAAGTCCTCCTAACTCCTCTAGAAACTCAAGATATGAGCAAGCAGAGTCTAGGGGTCAAATTTTCCCCTAGGGGGACACGGGTCAAGAGGAGGGGAAATGCGTTTTGGACGGATTGGCGGGTCGCGGGGTGGCATAGAGAAATTTTCCATCGCATAGCTCAAATGCACAAAAAATTCCACACCCCCACGGAGTCCTTAGGGGACACGTGTCAAATCTTGGCGCCAAGCAGAAAAGTCAAAAGAAAGGGCGGGGCGGCAGGTGGATTTATCACTTTGCGCCCGATGGAGGAACAAAGAAGAAAAAGGATGTGCCAAAGGGATCCACGCACCCGTGGAAGGACAAGGTCCAAGGGGAAGGCGGAGAAGTAGGCCGCGGGAGAAATTTAGCAAAAATTTCCCAAGGCCAAAACAAACAACCCAAGGAAGAAGAAGGTTCCCCCCCCACCTCCACCCCTAAAGTGCCATGTGGCACGCTCTCATTGGCCGTGGGCCGAGTGGGGAAAAAATGAGAATTTTTCCCAAAAAAAAATTCAAAGGGTTGAGTCCAAAGGGAAAAATGTGCCCTCTGCTGCTACCTCATGAGGACACGCGGCAGCCTTTGATTGGCTGCAAGCCGGCGGAGGAAAAGGTAAAAAATTTTCCTGAGCTAGAATTTTCAAAAAAATTTCCTAAGGATTTTTTTAAAAGAGAAATTTTCGGGCCTGCCAGGGAAAATTTTCCCAAATTTTCCTGCCAAGGCTCAAAAACTTCAAAGTGTCATAAATTTTGCTAGGAAGCTCAGTTTTGGGAAAACGAGGACTTTTTGGAAAGCTCTCGATGCCCTCTTTGCATAGGAAACATCAATTTTATATTTTGATAAGTTTTAAGGGGTCAATTTTACAAAAAGGATCTGCAGGATTTTAATTAGCCAACTGACATGTTTCCAACTTTCAATTTTGATTAAATTAGATCTCCTCCTTCACTCAACATGTCAAACAGACATGGAGGATTGGTCTAGGGAGAGTTTAGAGTGTTTTAGGAAAGTCAATTTTGTTCAATTGATTCCAATTTGGAATTTTTTCCAACAAATGACAGAAAATCGTTGAGGAAGAGATTGAGCTCAAATTTGCAATGGTTCAAGTTACTCTCTTAAATCTTCTTGTAAATTTGAGTTCATTACTAGTATATCATGTTGGATTTTAAGGTTTCCAAGTTGATTATTAAATTCTGGTCCAAACTGTGCATTTTATTTAGATTTACCAGTTTTAAAAGTCACAATGCCAGTGATCAAATTTTAAAAGGATCTATTTGTCAATTTTATCATTTAAGTGTGGCATAAAGTTTCTAAACTAATCCAATGCATTTAGTTGTTTACAACAAACCATTCTGAATCAAAAGCAATTACTAACTTTCATTTTTACACAACTCCAAAAATACAAAATACAACATTGTTTCCACGTGCATTTCTTCCTTTTCCATTTTCTAAACAAGATTCCAATCCCAATTTGATATTTCCAATTTTTTTTTACACAATGCAAAGGAGAACTGAACTTGTAATTCTTATTGACTTCAATTGAACAACATTACATATTTCAATGTTGGAAACCAATAACAACATATAATTCATTTCTTTCCAATGTACAGAGTAGAATGTAAGTGTCTTTCACATTTCAAAAATATAACTTCATAATCAATTTACATACATCTTTCTTCACAAAATGCATATTACAATTTCATCCACATCACGTGGGAAAGGATTACAAATGAATGTGTTTCCACAAAGGACTGTCAAACTATATTTTTCCATTGCTCCAGGACAACAACATGCACATTTTCTCTTTCTCCAAGTTGATCACAACAAAAGAGGGGGAAAGGCAATGCTCTCCACCCAACCAAGACATCCAATGAAAGGAGAAGCCTTCCTTCATCATTGGCCCCCGAGCCCCAACCAAGATGCAATAAAAGGTGCAATTCAACCATGGTAACAACTGGCTTCCACACACAACATTCTTTCACATACACATTTTCTTTTTAAAACACAATGCAACACCAAAAGCAAACAACAGTTCACAACTGCATATAAAACATATCAAAATAGAACTCAGGCTTGATCTTGCAAGCCAAAGGAGCAAGGCCTATGGGGGAAGCTACTTATGCCTCCAATTGGGAATTGGGCATCCACCAAATAATCATACCACCAATATAACATATCATAACCCATAAACCTTATGCCTCCCAACCCCTCCTTATGCCCCCCCACAAATTTTCCCTTATGCCCCCCCCACAAGTAAGAAATGCAAGCTATTTATTTTCCATGGTGGATCCCAAACCCAAAACTCCCTCCACAAAATTCTGATGCCCATGGCATTTCCCTTATGCCCCCCACATGGATTCCCCATAGCCTTCTCCTACACCATTCCTAAGGAAATCTACCCAACCAGCCAACAAATAAAACAATGCATGCACCATACACACAACACAATAAGAAAATAACAACAATAAGGAAGAAATAAACTCCTACCTCTCCATGGAAGGATTTTCTCCACACAACAAGCTTTGAATGTCAAAAACATAGTCCCAAAACAGTAGTGCCAAAGTATCAAATGCTCTCCAATTTCCTCCAAATCAACAAGAGCTCTAATCACAGAAAAATGCGCCCAAGGATGCATGCAAAACACAGTCCAAAATAGAAAGCTCCCAAGCATGCAAAGCTATCTCCAAAACTTCCTTCAAAAACCAGAGCTCCCATAAGAAAATGTGCCCCAAGGAAGAATGCAAAAAGGTTCAACAACCCAAAACAAGAAGAGAGTTTGAATTAAATAGAAGAGGGGAGAGAAGAGGATGATGTGGATCCATGTAGGATGCCACATCACACATCCTCCAATTCAAACACAAAAGACAAAATTCCATTCTCCCAAGTGCAATAAATGAAATGAAAAATTAACTTACACACTCCAAAAGAAGCCACACCTCAAGGGACAACTATTTAATAAAATGTAAGAGAGTGCAATCCAAAACAAGCAACATGATGAATAAAATGCATTTAAAAGTCACAAATCACATCTCCATCCATAAGTATGGTTGGTATATTAAATTTAGAGGCATGGGACAAGTTTTACTTGTCCCACAAGTCTCCAAAAACAGCCCCCAAGGTCAAATTCGAATTTCCATGGAGGTGGAGTATTTCATACTCCAAATTTGACTTACACAAGCTCTTACAAAATTAAATACAACAACCATCAACTCTTATAATTACTTCCCATATCCCAATTTTATTTATTTAAAGTTTAACTATATGATTCCCACATTAATCCATCACAATTTTAATTAATTTAAAGGAAAGGAACACATTACTTAATAAAATACATACAACAATAATAAAAGGAAACACATTAATAAAATACACAAACCCACAGTCACATGTAAAGGTAATCCCCCCATGGGAATCCCTAACAAAATACAACACACACAAAACAAGTTGCCATGGTGACCATGTTGAATTCACCCAGAATTCCATTTTGGTTGGTCTCCGATCCCCCGATGTTTTGTTGTGATATTTTTAAACCTGCAAAACACAAATACCTCCTTCGGCCTCGTGGCCATATCAGAACGTCCAAAATGAATATATAATATAATCACGAAATCATCTATACATATGAATCACAACAATCATCAAGGCAATCAACGAAATCATTTACAATTTATATCGACAACTATGTCATCATCAAATAATTTTCCTTTTCTAGGTTTATTCATAATCTCCAAAATCACACGTTCGAATAACTTCCATTAAACATCCATGCCAATAGTATATCATCATCCACATATGAGTGTCTCTAATAATCACCATGCATTATATATAATCAGATTCAACAATAATCCAGGATCTGACATCTAACACCATACTAAATCAAACTATAAAATATTTGTCATAGTCTACAGTAGGGATGTGTGTTGTTAGCTCATGTGTACCGTGAGCTATGTATGTTTGTGACTGGTAGGTTGTTTGGACTAGATGTGGTGTTTTTGTTACATTGTTGGGCTTAGGATCACATATCTGTTATGAGGAAACCATGCCTACCTTGGAGATCCGGAGACCCATCAGAGTATGTGGTGGGTTTTATGAGATGGAGGTTCAACTGGATGAGGGACAAAGGCGTAAAGCGAGATCAAACTTATTATTCTGATCGTCTACACAATTTATTTGTTGATGATGTAGTTTAAAGGTTGTATGCGATATTTTCCTACATGGTATGGCATGGATGTAGAATTAGCAGTGTTGAAGCAGGTACGATGGATTCAGGGTAGGAGGGTGGAGATGATTGAAGCTGTGTAGTTACCTAGGGTGGTGATGCAGTTTGGGCTTCCACAACAGATACCAGATGGGCCGATTGTATATTGACGCGATGATTTTGAGAGGGACCTGCCAGCACCAGTGGTGGATGAGGTAGAGTAGGCCAAGTAGGAGGGGGAGCTAGATGACATAAATATTGATGACGCTAGAGTCGTAGAGGGTTTTAATGAGTGATGAACATAGTAGTGGGAAGCCTAAGGAGATAGGGTAGGGAAAAGACAGAGGGGTGGGGAGGAGGAGGAGGGTGATGGAGGTGAGGAGTTGGATAGGCTACATGCATCATTTGATGTGTTGCAGCTAGAGAGAGATAGGTTGATAGTGGAGCGGGACATCACTCTTCAAGAAAGGGACACTCTACAGTAGGAACGAGATCAGGCACGCTTAGAGCATGATACATTCTAACAACAAAGGGATGCGTATTGGCAACAATGGGAGGTGCTGTAAGTGAAGTATGGAGAGGTGGGGAAAGATTCAGAGGCCACAAGGAGTATAGCTCATGGAAAAGGGCCGAGTGTGGGGCAGACTGTAGTACCTATAGGAGTGCTAGCAATAAGTGGAGTGCGGATGGGACCTCCAAGTTTTGTGACTGTTGAGCAGTATCGTGGATTGGGGAGGGGATGCGTTATTATGAGAAAATGATGACAGACCGCCTTCTAGGCGTACCTTGCTATGCAGAGCATAGAGCAAGTGAGCATATATCATGTTGACATACAACCTTGGCTAGAACTAGGAGTGTCACACAGCCTCAAAGTGTAGACACAAAATCACGCACTTTGAGTAACTATTTAGACATGATTACATACTACTATTCATATGATTCCTAAGCAAGAAAAGTACTAATTAACCCATGTCTTTGGCCACCTCTCTTTTCTTTATGTTACTTCTCTTGGTCTTACACCTTTACTTGCTGAGTCTTCATTTTTCTACTTTGACATTTATCATCTTGGACGCCAGTGCCAGGTGCCCTCATCCCCTTTAGCTGCCTCCAACCTCAATATACTTTATTCACATATTTTGGGGCATTTCTAGTCGTTTGAGCATCTGATCTTTTTGGTATTCGACCTTTTTGGGGTTAATTACAAAATTCAAGCAAGGGAATCATATAAATATAAAGTTATGTGATCATAATATGACACCAAGCACTAGGCATTAGCTATGACCACTTAAGGTTGCATCCATCTAACATCATCCAAGGGACACAAAGTCTGGTTATTTTGCATCCAATTCATAGGAGGGAGTTCATTCTATTCCACGCACACATCTATTACATTTATTTACATCTAGCTTATTTTCTCGCTATTAAGTGTGACACGCACAAGAGCCACCTAGGGCACAATTCCACGCACACACACATAAAACTACATTGGGTTTGATATGTGCAACGCTCAGTCATAAGTTCACCATTGTGACAACTGAGGACAATCTGAACCCTCATTCTGCATCTTTCTTTTTTAGGATTCGATGTCTATTTGAGGGTTTTACAGATCAATACTTCATTGCAGGTTTCCAGCGACCTCTGCGATCACTGTGCGACCTTATAATAACCAAAGAAGAAAAACAAAGAACAACTAACGACCATTTATAGGAGGTTTTGTGACTATTTCCGCAGACCCAGGTGCCCAGAAGCAGGCCTAGGGCACTTATAGGCACCTATGTCCCTCTCCGAGAGCCCCAATCCAGCTTATTCTTCCAGATATGTGTTTTTTTGAGCTTCGGTGCGATGACCGATTCTTCATATTTTCCAGTTCTCTAGATTTGTACATCTCTGGGATTTCTGGGAATCAACTAAGTCATTTTACCTTTTCTTTGCAATTAGGGTTTTATATATTTTGGCTCAGTTTACTTGGGTTAATTTATGTACTTCATTGCTATATTTATTTACTGCTACAATAACAAATTAGATTAGACATATATTTCATATTTAGCTTAATTAGGGAGAGATTTGGGACTTGATGGAGGAGCGGTGGGAGACTAGGGTGGTGACCGAGTGTCTGATTTTTATTTTACCACATAGATGGAAGATTTTTTATATGATTTTGATGTATATTATTTTATATATGAGCCCTTTTGAGGCATTTTGTATAAACATTATTGATGATATATATATATATATATATATATGTGTGTGTATATAGATGATTATGATTTTGTACTAATGTGTGATTGATTTAATTTGATGTTATATATGAGTTTATGATGATATTTTGAGATGTTGAATATATTATGTTGATATCCAAATTGATTCTCCTGCGAGGGCTGAGTAGCATCACGAAACTGACAGGGTGCTTAGAGACCAAAAAATCATGATATAAGTCATTTTACAGCCGGGGAGGGGATTTAGCTGACTCTTTGTCACTCAGGCATTGGAGAAATGGATAACACCTTACTAAGGGTTTGATCTACCCTCACTACTTTAGGTTGTGCCTTCAACCAGGGTGAGAGGACCCGTTCTGTAACCTATATTGATGAAGGATATCAATAGATCCTTCTTTACACAGCTTTGAGGAAAACCTTGAGAAAATATGATCAATACAACACAATATAACTCTCACGAGTTATCACTCTAGATAATGGGGATACTTTCTGGACAAGGTTTAGGTTACTAAAGACAATAATTGAAGCCTGATTGTTTCTGCATACTTTGGCAATGGAATTTGTTCATTTGTGGATACACAGTACAAACAGGGGTAATTCATGTAGGATTCATCGTTTGAGAAGTTTTTGGTGGGAAGTTAAGCAAGATAAAGTTGATTATACCAAATCTTTGAGAACCTTTAACATAAATTGGGAACTCACAGAATAGAATACTTCAAAACAACCAAAATATTCCTTCAACTAGAAGATGCAAATCAATGGAAGCCCAGAGATGCACGGTTTCACACATTCTTCAAGAATTGAACACAAAGGCTCATGTTAAAGACTCAATTAAACGTTAGAAATACCTGGTTTGTCACGCCTGAGATATACTCATAGACTTACAAACAATATTTGTCAACATAGTGAAAGTAAAGTGATTTAAAATTGTTTATTTGCATCACAAGATGAAAGTTCTTCTCATAATGAAATTGCAAATTCCACAATACTAACACATGGATGAGATCTTGTGTGACTTATAGAGATTTTAACATAAGATTGCAACAGGAACAAGAAAAACTATTTGAAAACATTCTGAAATAAAAGCAGACACAATTATGCTCATGATCAACACAAATTAATTCGAGGCTCATTAAATTTATCAGCTGGGGAAAGTTTCATTTACAATCTCATAGCTTGTCAATGGCTATACACTTGTAACCATCTTGACATGATTAAATCTAAAAACATAGGAAATTAACGGGTTTCTCAAGAAATCGGTCTATCTCAAACGTTTTTAGCAAAATTATCCTCTTCTTTGGCATCTCCAATTCATGCCTTTATATCACTCACTTTACATCAAAGCTTTCCCCCCAAAAGAAGAATATTCGAGGAATAATTTGTTTGTTACAAATTTTTCCAGAAAGTGATATTTATAAAATATTACATCAAAAACTTCTAGGTGTACAAAAGATAAGTATTCTCTATTATTTCCACCTATTACTTTAACTCGGGCATCCGGTCATCTCCTATGACAGCATGTCCATCCTCTTTCGAGCATGTAGCTTCCTTCTCTCCATTCTTTTCCTCTGCATCCAACTCCTCTGGTAATCTTGCCACATAATCATCGTATCACTTGAATAATTCATTCACTTCATCTTCATCAGGTCCAAGGTGATACTGGAACACTAATGTTTGTCTTGATATTAAATCCAAACATTGAGCCATTTTTTGCTTATACTCCATTGGCCTGGATTTCAATTCCTCAATCCTATTTTCAATTTTTATCATAGTTTCAATATTTTCATAGGAAAGTTTATTTGCCTAGATATTACTTTCAAAGGAATTGAGCAAGAAATCCAGCTTTAGGTCTCCATAGTTCTTTTTAAATTTACCCACCACCATGTCCTCTAGACTTCTATCAATGGCATAAATTAGATCATCAACCTAGTCACTTTTGATCTTGAGCCTTTTCTTGATTTCATTTAAGGTGTCCAATCCGATCTTTGTCAATTCTTCAAGGGTGTATTGAATCCCTTTACGCTTTGCCGGTACAATACCTTCCTGCTCAACCAACTCCTGACTAAGCCTGGTTATGCGGTCAAGCTTGGGGAGAGTTCCTTCTAAATAAAGAATCTCATTGTCACAATCTTCAGTTAATCCATCAATTTCATTTAAGAGACTTCTGAGATCTTCATATTTTGTTCTTGCTTCAGTAATGATTTCATTTCCTTTCTCAGTTAGTTGCTCAACCCAGGAATCTACTGCTTGGACCTTCTTAACAACATTATTTATTTTGTCCATACCCTCAAGGGTGTTCACAGAGGCACTTACTGGCTCTTGACTTGTTTTTCCTGTTAGTTTTTGCAAACATGAACTCAAGGCCCTAACTTGATCCTTAAGTTGCTTCTTTGTTGTTCCATCTTCATCTACCTTTTGTAGAAGACCGCTCATAGCTTCAGACACTCCATGATTTAGTTGATCCCTTGATGGTTTACCCAAGGGAATGACCTAAATACTGTAGTCATCATTAGTTATATCTTTCCTTGTATTCCCCTCAAAAGGAACTTCCATTTCCAAAGTTCTTACCCCAGATGCATCAATAAGAGTTCTTGTGATGGTTCTTTCCTTCTTTGGGGCTCTCACAGTCTTTGGAAGAGATAAAGTAGTAAGCTCAACTACTTGTACAGGAAGGGTCATTTCTTCACTTGAAATTAATTCACTAATCAAACCCTTTTTCAAATCTGTTTCAACCTTTGTTTCTTGCAATCTTTGTTGGAGCTTTTCGGGGACAACTACAATCTGTTTGGAAATTTTTGGCTCCTTTTGTACAAATGATTCTATCTTTTCAGGAGCACGTATCTCAATCTGGGCTGTTGATTCCTCTGGATGTTTCTTTTCTTGTTTTGGCACTTCAGATTTATCATTCTTAACCTGATTTGCATCCAATTTCAAAGGGAGATCTTTTACTATTTCTTCAGCTGAAATTGTGGTGGCATGAATTTTCTCCTCGTTGCCCTTTTGCATTGAAGTTTGGGAAATGGGCTCCTCTTTTCCCAAAACTAGCTGAGTTGCAAAATTGCTATCTTTTTGCCCTAATGATAACTTAGACAATGTTATGGCAGGTTGTTCTACTGGAAATGAATCCACATTTCCCACTGAAAGTTGTGGTTCTCTAACAATAACAATTTCCTCATCATCAATCAAATCCTATGCCATTTTTAGTCTTTCTTCAAAAGACACCTTTCCTTCCTGATGAATGTCATCAATTTCAACAACCTTAACAGGAATGTGCACAATATTTTTTATCATCAACTCAGTATCAACGTTCTTTCCCACCAAATTTGTTTCCTAAGTTGTTAGTGCATGAGGATATTTTTCTAATTCCTTACTTGATTCAATATTAACTACTAGTGTTAATAAGGGTTCCTCCATAGACAAAATGAGTGCATCTAACATGGAGATTCCCTCACTAGAATCTACATCACTTACCTCAGTTTGTATATTTTCAAATTTACACATTATTTCAACTGGAGGTGTATTAATAAGTAGAGCTTTAGGAATTTTCATACCTGGAGTAAGAAATCTACTGTCCACTGGATCAACTGTAGTTTTCACCTGAGTAACTGAGCTCAGAGTTCATTCCACCTCTTTTTCCGTGAAGAATGAATGAGGAATTATAGGAGTTGTTTGCCCCATACTTGGCAATGATGTAACTTGCTGCCTCAGGACATTATTAGTTCTTTCCATTTTTGGGGGATCAATTACCCCATCTCTATGCTTGAATTTCTTTGGTGTATGGGCACCTACCTTTACTAGGACTGGTTAGTGAACAATTTTGGGTTTCTTGTGCGCCCTCTCAAACATCATCAACTCTGGTGGTGCTCTCTTTTCCTCTTTGTGCTACCTGGGCTGAATGTGACCACTTGCAATGGCAGCACTCATTAACTTTTCAGTATTATGTTGCTCTAGCACAACATTTGGGAGGATCACATGTGAAGCTAAACCCTTTCCCTTTTCCTGGAGTGGCACTGCAAGAGTGATTGGGGCATTTTGCAAGGACTTCAAGAGCATTTTTTCAATTTTCTGCCTGAGTGCAGACATAGAAGTACCTGTCTCACTAGTGGCTGTTGTCCATTCATCAATGAGCCCATCAGTAGGCCTCTTGGAGGGAAATAAAGGATATTTTCCTCCTAATGGATGAATCTTATCAGCACCCTCCTTCAAAGGTGGGAGATCATCATCCAAGTTCCCCAGATTTCTGAATGTATTTAGAACTTTTGTGTTTTGTATTGATAGGTTAATGTTCATCTGGGATAACCAATCCACCGTTATCCTCATGACATCAGTTATTCTTATGTATGGATCATCAGACTCTTCCTCATCCCAATTTGGAGGAGCTATAGGTTGACCTTCTACTTTCTAATCAATATAAAATTTACTCACCGTGTTCAAATCATCCACCACTCCTTCTGGAATGACTGCAACTTTGAAATCTACAACTTGTGATAAAGTCATTCTTGAAGAATCCTCAACTGTACTTCTTCTTCATCTCTGTAATTCATCTAATAATCCTCAAAGTGAGGCTCATGCTCAAAAGTGTTAGCAACATTATTAAACACTCACCGAATGTCATAATTGGCTCTAGCTTGAAAAGTCTCCATTGCCAAACTTTTCATTTCTTCCTCAATCAATCTGGCTTTTACAATGGAAGGGAAAGAAAACCTGTTAGTGCAAATTCACAGCACCCCCAAATGAGTTATAGATCTGCTTCTCTAAGGTAAACTCATCTGGTTTGAATGCACAAAATTGAGTTTTCTCTAAGGTGTGGGGCCTTGCAAGGTGAGAAAAATCTCCAGATTGAAGCTGGTTCTTACTCCTCTTTTTACGTGTATGCATGCAATTTTACATAGGTTATGGTTTAAAATTCCTACTCTAAAACTACCAATGAGACAAGGTTGAGAGAAACATGCAAATGGAAACAAAACTACACAAAAATAAAGAGGTGATACACCAAAGGAGTGCTGAACTCCTTGCTTTGCAAAAAAAGACACAAATAATGAAGATTGTAGCAAAAAAACATGCACAAATTACTAGAATGCAATGAAGGATCAGAAGACAATAATAACTGCATGAGAGGATTGAAAATTAATCACAAAACATACATTATCATGCCCAGATTTGATACAATACATTGCAATAGAAAAGAGACAAAAAATGTGTTACAATCTCCATGTAAGGTCTGAAACTCCTTCCAATCCACCTGCTAAGGGGAAAAGAAGAGCTTGCAGAAACAAGAACATGCAACCCTTTATAATGAGCCAAATCTAGTTTTTAATGGCCAAGCAGAAGAAGAGAAAGCAAAAAACATGGGAAAAATGATTTATGAGTTCAACTAGCAATCAAATCCCTTCCATTTCTCCTGCAAGGTGATGGGATTCATGGAAAAACCCATACGCCAAAGTACATTGCTCTGCAGATCCAAAAAACAACCCATACTTCATTAATTTTGGTGGTTGAATGTCATTTCTATATTTTTTTTTATGTGCCAGAAATGTTTTCTCATTTTTCTCTTGCAAATATCCATAAAAATTCAAAATTGAACCCTTCATCATGTAGACAATTTCACCATCTTTCCAATGACATAAAGAACGTGAAAAACCGAGCTCTGGATCAAAAGATATGCCCCTCTAAAGAGTTAGGGAAAAAATGGTGAAAAACATGGTCAAAATTAGGTCGGCGGGGTCAAACCTTTAAATTTTCCCTTTTGGAAAATTTTCCCAAAAATCTTTGTGCCTCCACCACTCTGGGACACGTGTCTTCTTCCCATTCACTGATGAAACGAGGGCCTAAACATTGCTTTTCCTTTTGGAAATTTTCTTTGGGAAAATTTCCCATTTTACCTCCACGCCCCACTCCTTTGCCGCCACATGGCACGCTCTAGTTTCTCGGTTGGATTTTGCTTCATTTTTTACCTTTGTGCCGTCAACCACTTTGGAGAAAATTCCAAGGTCCCTCCGCCACTCCAACTCCCACCTCCAATAGGACACGTGGCAGCATTTTATTGCTTGGTGGGCTTTTCACAAACTTTTCCTTCTCCTCCGCGAGCCCGCGGGAAAAACTTTGCCTTTGCGCCCTTTTCACCCTTTGGAAAATTCTTCAATTTCACTATGCCGGCCTAACCCACGCTACCACCCTTCTACCACTAGACACGTGTCAGCTTCTAAATGATCCGTGGGCCTTGGGGCCAAAATTTGCATTTGGGCATTTTAGAAAAAAGGAAAACATTCCCAAATCTCCCTGCACCTCCGCCACTCCTTCTCCTTCTCCTCGGTGGGCCCGCGGGCCATTTTTTTCCCCTTTTGCCTCCGTCAACTCCTTGGTGAATTTTCCAACTTACCTCTGCTGGCCCGACCTCCACCGCCACATGGCACCTTTTCATTGGCCACAGGCCTATCAAGGGAAATTTTCCCCAAAAAAATCCACTGAGCCATAACTTTCAGAATATTTAGAGTTAGGAGGAAAATTTTACCTTTCTGGAAAGGGGAATAAAAATCCTATTTGATGGAGCCATTTCCAGAAACCCTTGAGTACTTGAAATGTGTGAAAATTGAAGTTGAAGCACAAGGAAGGGAAGAATGAAGGCAAGTTTGCCAAAATAAGTAGGGGGCTCATTTTGGATAACAAAACCTTCTAATTCTGATAGAGAATTTGACTTTAGTTTTTTGCCTCCCAACAATCAACTTGTGCACAGGCACTAATTGCCTTGTCAATTCACATAGACACAACTTATCATCAACAAACCTATGAAATTTAAAAGGTTTTCCCTCAAAACCACTAACCCTGCTATAGGTGAACTTCTTATACTAAATGAAGTAACACCCATACTCCATGATCACTTGCCTTGTATACTCAGACATTCTGTATTGACCCCATTCTGGTTTGAAAAAGAAAATGATTGGTGAAAAGAAAGCATCATTTATCAATATGAAATTTCCACTTAAGTTAGTTAACTGGAATTGAGGGAATATTTCATGCATCAGACACTTTTTAACATCAGCCTGTGGTGATAATGTTGGGAATCGCCTGTGTGCTGCAACATTATATATCAGATATGTCATCATCTAAAACTCCAAGTCTGTAGTTTTCCACATCTCAATTCTCACTAGAAGAGTAACCATATGACCATGAATTGCCTCTGAAACAAAAGTGGCCCAACAAATATTCCCCTTTCTCTCCATAATAATCCATATATAAGTGGCCATCCACTCCTTAAATTCATTCTCCAGACTAGCCATTCGACTCAAAAGCACAATGATGTCCTCAACCTCTTCAACGAATTGAGCCCTAACCAATCTCTTGGGGATTTTAGCAGATGCCTTTCTATCTGTAAGGAGCCATTTTTTTTTATCATCTTTGCAAACTACTTCTTATTTACTTCATAACCCGCCAAGGCTAATTTGATGCCAATAGTAATGGGGTCTGCAAGTATGGGTAACTTCAAAATCACTCTGATAGCTGCTGGTGTCAAAGTCAACACTGCATCTCCACTTCTGTCTAATACTTCTCTCTTCTCAGAGTCATAATTCGTTGTGCAATACCATACTAATTCATGGCATTGAATATAAGGTGGGATGGCACCCACTGAGGCAATACAACTATCAGGAATTACCTTCAAGGATTCACTCATGTGGGCACTACTTAACCATTGATGGAAATCATTCAAGTTGGCACTCATCAAATCTATATTTGTTATTCTGTTAAGGTAACTTGTGACCCCCGACGTATCCGAGGAAGAAAATGCCATAGTCTTCATCTCAAAAAACCCCAACTCTGCTTTATTTGGTTTTCCAATGGAAAAGACACGAAACACAGGAGTTTCAAACTCTTACCCATTTTTTGTAGGTGCTCAAGCAACTCTATTTCAAAACTTCAATTTTTGGACTTCTCAGATTCACAAATCAAGCTCCACAACAATTTGATTGCAGTTTGCTGATAAAAACGACGAGAGATTATCAAATTAACAACAAAGGATGAATGTGTTCGAAACCCACAAGGTCTTTTGTTTGCATATGAGCATTAATGGCGGCAGATATAAATGCTTTGTATTACAACTGTTATTTTTTCTTTACTCAACTTCAAATTTGAGCTGTCCATGTGGAAAAGATTTGAGTTGAAGTGGGCCTGGGGGTGTTTTTCGCATTTTGTATCACTTAAAGAAATTGTGCATTTTTGGACAATTTGGCCCCCCCATCCGCTTTGATATAGGCTTTACACGTGGCTTTCCTGGGCGTCGACGAGGCTACAACTCACTTTAGGAATTTCATTCTTTTTCAAAACAAAGCCGATAATCTAAAAATGCCTCAGTGACCCACCTCCCCGCTTTCAATATAATTTTAACACGTGGCTTTCCTAGGGTGATGGTGGAGTCACAGATTATTTTTACACCTTTTTACCTTTTCAAAACAAAGCTGAAAATTCCAGAATACCTCCGGTGACCTGCCTTCCTGTATTTGATGCAAACTTGACACATGGATTTATCTAGGCACTTGCAGGGTTACACTTCACTTTTATACCTTACTCCTTTTTTCAAAACAAGACTAAAAGTTCCAAACACCTCCGGCGACCCACCTTCCCGATTTTGACTTAAAGATGGCCACATGTCATTTTGTGGGCCTTAGGCATTTCTTTTATATTTTTACTCTTTTCACTAGAATGCCTTAAAACACAAAAAGGGTCTGCCTTCCCGCATTGGCTCGACTTATGACACATGTACACTTTTCAGGGCCAAAGTAAGAAATTTCTCCACCACTTCATATCATTGAGTACCCAATTAGAATTCATCGGAGCCATGGGACCAACTCGACATTTTTTGCAAAAGTGACAAAAAGTGACAAGTTCACCAAATAGACCCGCCATGCCATGTCCAATCAAAGAAGACCACGTATCCGTGGGCGTTGGGATAAAATTTGATAGGGAAAACATGACCGTGGAAAAATAAAAAGAAGGGGAAACCCCAGCATTCATGCCTAAATAACAAATTGGTCCGCATGGAAAGAGAAACTATAAAAAACACAGAGCTCAACACGTTTCATGACCATAAAAAGTGATTTGACGACAACAACCTGATAAAGATAAAACTTCAATCATCCACACAAGAGACAAAATATTTTAAACCACACAGACTGAATTTTTTTTGAACAAATAGGGCGAGATTGAATCGAGCACCAACATATTAGATGTATTGATATGATGTTAGACGTGTAGATGTTGATATGATGTTAAATGTTTGATGTAATGTGACTCAAATGTGGTGATCTATATGTATGTTTTAAAATGTATTTTATCATGGTTGAGAATAAATGTGAAATGTTTTTTTTTGGAATTGGATTTGATATATGTGATGTGATATTAAATTTAATGAAAATGACGTTGCACTTGAGGCCTTATAAAAAATGTTAACATATAACTAATAATAATTAATCACATGTAGAATCATAGATATATGTGGAAATGAGCTTATGTACCTTATTTCAACATGGGAAAGGTCGATATGTAGTTTGTACAGGGGGAGTAGAGTCTCCTTTGATGGCTTATAGGCTTATGCCCTAGCTATAATTTTATTACGCAAATTGATCGATGCAGGAAACCTTTTTGTAATGATATGGGTATCCATCCTTCGAGGAAGTATTCTACAATTTTGATTTTGATTTTAGATAGCCTTTCTTTGTGGGATTGGTCTATATTTTGATTGACAATTGTCCTTCGAGGGATCGATCTGTATTTTGATAGCATGATTAATAGTTGTCATTCGAGGGATCAGTCTATATTTTTTTATAATGTGCATCCATATGTATACTTTTGACTTTTTCTTAAGCTGAGGATAGGCCTAGTAGATAATTTGGGGAGGGGAAAATATGTGTAAAAACTTCACATGTGTACCCCCAACATGTTTTCAATTGGTAGATAAAGGGAAAATGGGAGTTATGGCTGCAGGGTCCCTACTTACGAAGAGGAACTTATCCATGTGGAAAATGTGATGAACAAGGACGTGGTGCTCATCTTTAAGGTTGCAAATATAAGATATCAATTGAAGACCACATAATTACAAATCATTACGATAGTGAATGATAGGTTGGTGGTGGAATAAGATCTTTGATGTGACTAATGTCATGAAAGTAGATGTGTTAACAATAGAAAAGCCACAAGTGCAAGGAAATTAGAGGTTACTTTTCAGGTCTACCATCAAGAGAGGCTAAGATTTGTCTCCCGAACCATACTTATGAGCGATGATATATGGACCGATCTAGTTAGGGGGAAACTTTCCATGTTTACTGCTTTTTAGAGTAGTGAAATTTTGATTCTCTTTGAGGACAAGATCACCAATGTTTAAGTCACGTTCTTTGACATGTTTATTGTATGATTTTTTATGTGTTCTTAATAGACATGATGATGTTCAAGGGCTGTTGGTGACGTTCCTCTAACAATTCAAGTTGTGCTAAGCATTCTTGACGATAATCCTCTTCAGAGATAAAATCTCTGAGGGACACGCAAAGAGATGGAATTTGAACTTCAAGGGGTAGAACCACCTTAGAGCCGTAGAATAAAGAGAAGGGTGTAACACCTGTAGGAGTACAAATGATAGTCTGATAGGCCCATAAAGAAAACATAATTTGGAGATGCCAATTCTTTCCTGTTTGCTCAATGGTTTTCATTAGGACTTTGTTGAGTGTTTTGTTAGAGGATTCTATTTGACCGTTTGCTTGTGGATAGTAAGGAGATGACAATCTCAACTTGATGTTATAGGTGACGCAAACTTTTTGAATCTTTTTGTTTTTGAAATATTTTCCATTATCTATGATATTTTTTTGAGGAATTCCAAAGTGACAGATAATGTGATGGTGGATGAAGTTGACAATTTTATCAACTTTAGTAGAGATGAGGGGAATAAATTCCACCCATTTTGTGAATTATTTAGTAGCATTTATGATAGAATGATGTCATTGTGATGAATGAGGGTTGATGAGGCCAACGAGGTCAAGTCCCCATTGTGAAAAAGGCCACATATACTTATTGGGTTGTAAGTCCTGACTTGGAATGTGAGTAAGGTTGGAGTGTTGTTGACATTTGACGCATTTCTTAACGTATACACAACAATCTTGCTTAAGGGTAGGCTAATAATAGCCCATCCATAGGATGTTCTTAACAACAACTAAACTACTAAAGTGTGCACCACATATGCTATCGTGACTTCTTGGATAACTTTAGTGGATTCATGAGATTTGAGGCATCAAAGCAGGAGACCATAAAACCCGCATTTTTTAAAGGACACCGCCAACGATGATATAACAGTTAACATGTTGTAGAAAGAATCTTTTAGCGTTCTTATATAGGTCAGATGGGATTTAAGATTGAGAAATATAGTCATAGAATTGAGTGTACCAAAGGTCTGTTTGATTTTTTTTGATAAGATTGACAAATGGGAGTTTGTTGGTATGATATGGTTGATCAATTATATGCACAACAATGAACAACTTGGAATATTTGATTGATAAGGGTGAAAGTATCCCAAACTTTACAAAGCAAATTGCATGACTAAACAATGAAAGCTAACACCATTGCCATTCATCTAGCCAAGGTTTTAAGTCTAGGAATGTAACATTAAGATAAAAGCTTAAAAGAATGCTTAACTAGTATGAAAATAATACAAAATCTAACTGAACATGCCTACTAATATGCTTGAATTACCTAGCATGGGCCTAAATAGACCTAAGAGGGAAATCAAATGGTTATGGTTGCTAATCTAAACAAGGTGAAATGGCCTCTCCAAATGAATACTTGGTCATTTTGGATATCCATCTACTAACCTCATTGAAGGATTTAGGCGAGGATTGAACTTGGCTATATATCATATTCATTATATGAGATGCAAATCAAAACATGGTGTAAAGTATAAAGGAATGAGGTGAGTTGTTTTTCTAGTTTTCCTTTTGGGAGAAACTGGTATTTTGCTGCATGTGGGACTAAAATCCCCAAATTAGATTAGAATTGCTAATCCTGATCAAGCTTTTCTAATCACGATTAGTGAATTACCAAGTGATTAAAAGGCGTGAAGCCTTAATCAACCGCTTAGGGTTAACTAGGAGGCTAGGATAAGATTTTGAAGCTTTCCAAGACATTGTGGAGGTGAATGAGGTGATTTGGAGTGGTTGGAAGAGGGGTTTAAGCCAATACTAGGGTATATTGACCAAAACAAGGGAAAATAGGCTTAATTAGCCTATAATCGCTAATTGTCTGTTTTGAAGAGGATTTTGACTTACGATTCGTCATAAAGTGACATCCTGAATGCAAAAGAAGTTTGGTGATCAATGAAGTGCTTGTTAACTGACCAGAGTGGCAAGAAACATTAGTTAATTAGTAAAGAGCACTAATTATAACTAAATTGGAAAGAATGAGAGAGATTTGCGTGTGTTTTGGTAATAAGATTGCAAAAGTGGAATTTAGGTGTCAACATTTTCCCCTGTTTGAGGTGAAGTTAGTGACTTCACTTCAAACATAGTACACAAGTGTAAAATAGGTAAATTTTTGAAGAAAAATTAGCAGGATGAAGGATGCCCCCTTGAGTGTCGAGTGGGTGATAGGAGAAGTCAATCAATGATTGAAAATATGATTTGAAATGGATAAAATAAAATAGGTTAGTACGGGAATGAAACCCTTAGCTATTGAGAAGGAATAAGGATGGGTATAAACATGGTTATTTATTTCCATGGGTGAGTTTTAGGAGAAAAATTAGTAATGGTAATAAATGATAATCGAGAAGAAATGATTAATGGAGAAATATAGGACAAGCCCAATATTTCCATCCAACATTTCAATAAGCAAATTGTTTATATTATTTTTCCCCTAGGTCTACATCATCGATCTTTATTTAAACTAAACAAAAGTGTAAGATAACATGAAAAGCTAAATGACTAACAATTGTTTACTCCTAAAAATATGTAACTCCACTCAACATACATTATGTAATGCAATACGAGAAAGTAAACCAACTAACCTAACAGAGAAACCAGTACAATCACACATACTCAAACAAATAATGTGTTGCACCAATGTTTTTGTTATCAAGCTGTAGTTCCCAAATGTTCGTGTTGTAATGACAAGGGTTAAAAATGATGCCCCAAGAAATAACACATGTGAGGTAAAAACAAAGGACACAAGTAGTCCTATGGAAAAATATTTGTGCACTACGACACAGTCTCTAACAACTCACTGTTGCATGGGAGTACCAACGTAGTATGCAACCGAGATTTTGTTAGTGGAGGTAGATCACGATGATCCGCAATTCATTTGAGACTTGAACAAGAAATAACTATAGAAATACACTTTTGTAAGACATATTTCAATGTTCGAGGATGATGTAATTAAAACAGGATTTAGCTGCATATAAGTTGTTTACCTTTGTAAAATTATAAATTTTAACAGTTTTTTTAAATTTTTTTTAATGAATTTTTTTGATAGTTTTTATTTTTATTTTATTATTATTATTATTATTTTGAATTTTATAGAAGAAATAACGAAGTCATAATACAACATTAAAAGTGATCACAAGGCAAAAAAATGTCTCGAGTAGTAGAAGAGGCCGACGGGAAGCAAACATATGGCCCAACGTAGCAAAAACATGCCGAAAATAATTATTTTTAAAAAATAATCATCACGGCTAGTGTTAGAGGAATTTTAGAAGATATACGGTGGTTTCGAGGCACTTTGGGAGTGAGAAACACACCGCAGGAGGTAGAAATGAGCATATAAGCCACCACGACAAGTTATTTTACCACATTCACTTATCCTTTGACTATTGAATTGAGCTCTGACCTACGAGAGGAAATGGCGAGGATAGTGAATCGAAGGCACCGTGCGGACCTTGTGAGGGACTACTTGAGACTTCCAGCAGATGGATCACAAGTACACAATTCTCCCTTTTATCCTGGCAGTTCAAAATTTAGATTTTTTAACGGAAAAATGCATTTTCAGGTTAAATTTAGGGAAAAACTCGGGGGTGCCTAAGCTAGTTGTGTTTATGCATTTTTTTTTTCTTGCTAGCATGGGCACCTGTGATGAGTGATTTTTTGAATTTTTTGAGATTCTTTGCCAACATGGGTGCCTGTGTTATTCTTCTTGTTTTTTTGACATGTGTGTGCCAGCATGGGCGCCTGTGCTGTGTAAGTTTTTGAAAATTTTGAGATTCTTTGCCAGCATGGGCGCCTAGGTGCCTGTGTTGACCAAGTTTTTGAATTTTTTGAGATTCTTTGCTAGAATGGGTGCTTAGGCACCTATGCTGAGCAAGTTTTTGAAAATTTTGAGAATATTTTCCTGCATGGGTGCCTAGGTGCTTGTGATGACCTAGTTTTGGATTTTTTTTGGCTTATGTGAGGTAGCGTGGGTGCCTGGGCTCCTATGCTGACCTACATTGTTAGTGTTTTTGGATTTTATGAGCCGACATGGGTGCCTGGGTGCTTGTGCTGGACTAGTTTAGACATTTTTGGATTTTGGTGGGCAACATGGGTGCCTGGGTGCATGTGCTGACCTTGTTTGTGATTTTTTTGAATTTTGTATTGCAACATGGGTGCCTGTGCTAGCAGTGTTTTATTATTTTTTTTTTTGATTTTTTGATTGCGAGTGAGCACACAGGCGTCCATGTTAAGAACATGGCGTTGGTGCACACATAGGGGGTGCACCTACACATAAAAGGAAATTTAAAATTTCTTTTAGGTAAAAACTTAGTTTTTAGCGAACCCACGTAGAAGAAAAAGGTGAATTATAGAGAAATTCGATAATGGAATAGAAGAATAACACTCTAAACTATAATTTTTTAGAAGAAATTACATGGTAGAATAGAAAGATATATTACAAAAATTGACTTAATAGGCTCTGCAGTTGTATTTGGACGCGTTAGGGATGTGGGAGTGACATGCATGACTTTAGACTTTTGAGGCGACACTTGAACGTTCAGACTGGATTTTCCTAGAGATCACCTTGGAGGTGACATGTTTATCCTATATAGCCCACATGCCCCATATCTATTTTGATCACAGTCTACTTACAACCTTAGCTGAGAGATAGTGCAACAAGACTCATAATTTCTGACTTCTGACTAGTGAGATGAGCATGACACTAGAGGATGTTTGGCAGATCCTGTGAGTTTCGATCCAAGGCCATTTGATTACTTGTTGGTTGGATATTTTGTCAAGCCAAAATATGAGATTCAACCATAGTACATGGGATTAAATCCCTCCTCAATGACAGGTGAGGCTGCATGTTTATTACTAATCTAAAACACAATAGAAATAATGCGTATAATATTCACACTAATCTAACCATTAGGGTTGGGATAGAATCCCGGAAGCCATATCCACACTATGTGAAGATTTTGTTTTTATAAATGGACTGGGTTGGAAATTATTACAATGGAAGAAGCACAATGGAAAGGAAATGAGAGGAACATATTTTCTTTCGAGTAAACACAAAGTATGAAATAATCACACGAGATTTAGATCACAAATATAATGTTTGAAATGATTAGGATCATCAAGATGCTAAACGAAGAATAGCTTAAGATTACGAACATAAGAACAATATCTTAAGAAAAACACATCTCACAACACAAAGTTTGCAAAAATAGTATCAACGTCTATTCCTCAAATGATTAAAAGAAAACACAAAGTTTTTCTTCTTCATAACAGTTCTCAATATTCCAAAATATCAACCCTTTGGAATGTATGCACATCCCTTATTTATAATAAAAATAGTTGAGAGAAAATAGGACAAACCCTATAAAATAGTTTGTTAGCAAGAGTCCTATTTTTCTTGACTCTCACGTAGGAGACCAAGTCAAAATATGATTCCTATGTGACGAAACAAAAATGAAAAATACATTTCAATTTCAAGATTGAAATGACATGTTACATCAAGACTTAGTTTGAATCGTCATCTTTTTCTTCCTCATCTTTCTCTTCCTCTAACTGAGCCTGTTTGTTCCGAAATTCTTGGAACTTCCGGATTATACCTTGCATCTCATTTTCGTCAGGCGCAGTGGAATGATCAATAAAGAATTTTCATGTTTCATGAGTTTCACTGGCACCACAGGGAAGCTTTCTCAATATTTTGTTGAGTTTTCTCAAGGCCTCCAAATAATGTTCAATCTTCACAAACCTGTCGATGATTTCAATACCAAATCCGTGAGTTGGTTCATGTTGAATAGATTCTTGGATTTGTTTGAAAAGATCATCGGCTGGTAGGATGCCCGAGTTTCCAACTGACACTTTTACACAAATTTTTAGCATTTCTTCTTCCAGGTCACTTTTTCCATCAATCAATTGATCTCTTGATTCTCTCAATTTTCCGCAAGCTTCGTTGAGAATCTTTACCCTGAACCTGATGGCTTTGGTCAGCTGGAAATGCTTATCCGCATGTGGGATGACACCTTTTTCTACCAAGATGCGTGATGGAATTTGCTTCAACACCTGGATAGCTTCGAAAGTCAAATCAAGGTCTCCAATTTCTTGGGAGAAATCATCATCCATATTTTCCCCATCACTCTGTATATTCCCCAAATATTGATAGACTTCCATAGTGTCTTGAATCACTTCTTTTCCTTGTTAGAGCAGCATTTGGGTCCATTCATCGACCACTCTCCCTTTTTCATTAATCTTTTCAATTATAGGCACGGATGAAAAATTGAATCCGAAAGGGACAGAGGAAGATGGTATGGATTCAAGGGGTTTTGAGAGCTTAAGTAACACTTCAATTAACTCCTCCACCTTTCCTTTGAGCTCATCTCTACTGTCCTTTATTTCCTTCAATTTATGGCATAGCACGTTCATAGCATTTTGTGCATCCTGTTGTGCTCCTTCTGTTGTCACTTCACCTAGAGCCACCCTGGTTATCTGATAGTCAGAGGCCGTTATGTCCACTTTGGTTTTGTCAGTGGTGGGAGTGGCGATCTCTGCAAACTTATGCCCTGAGGCATCCACTAAAACCCTTGAAACTATTTTGGGTTTCTTGGCTGATTTAGCAGTAGGAGCCTTGAGTGAACTAATATTGAAGGCCAGTATGGGTACAACCACCTTCCTTTTCCTCAGGGTTTGCTCGAGTAACCATTGAGGCATGTCAGATGGATTTGCCATTATTGTAGAAGTTGGGATCATACTTTCAGGGGGAGAAGGATCCACTAGTTCCAATCAAGCTGTCCAATTTCTAGGGAGAAATCATCATCCATGTTTTCCCCATCACTCTATATATTCCCCAAAGATTGATAGACTTCCACGGTGTCTTGAATCACTTATTTTCCCTATTGGAACGACCTTTGGGTCCATTCATTGACCACTGTCCCTTTTTCATTAATCTTTTCAATTATAGGCATGGATGAAAAAACAAATCCGACAGGGACAGAGGAAGATGGTATGGATTCAAGGGGTTTTGAGAGCTTAAGTAACACTTTACTTAACTGCTCCACCTTTCCTTTGAGCTCATCTCTTCTGTCCTTTGTTTCCTTCAATTTATGGCATAGCACATTCATAGCATCTCGTGCATCCTATTGTGCTCCTTCTGTTGTCACTTCTCCTAGAGCCACCCTGGTTATCTGATAGTTAGAGGCCATTATGTCCCCTTTGGTTTTGTCAATGGCGGGAGTGGTGATCTCTGCAAACTTATGCCCTGAAGCGTCCAGTAAAAACCTTGAAACTATTTTGGGTTTCTTGGCTGATTTAGCAGTAGGAGCCTTGAGTGAACTAAAATTGAAGGCCGGTATGGGTACAACCACCTTCCTTTTCCTCGGGGTTTGCTCGAGTAACCATTGAGGCGTGTTAGAGGGAGTTGCCATTATTGTAGAAGTTGGGAT
Source organism: Taxus chinensis (assembly GCA_019776745.2). NCBI lineage: Eukaryota > Viridiplantae > Streptophyta > Pinopsida > Cupressales > Taxaceae > Taxus > Taxus chinensis. The sequence goes on along the minus strand of CM034150.1, from coordinate 330,899,285 downwards.
CATACTTTTAGGGGGAGAGGGATCCACTGGTGGAGTGGGGATAGTTACCAATGTGGTAGCAGATTCACTGAAAAAAGGCACAGGAGGGGGCATGTTGGTAGTTACTTTGGTCCCAGCAGAGAGGGGTGAGAGTCCAGAGAAAATGCTAGCCATCACCGATGAAGTAGATGGGGAAAGAGGAGGTAGAAGTGGTTGTGAAGGAGGAAGCATAGATACTGACGCCAAAGCCTGGGATGCAAGAGATAAGGTCACTTCAGTTGGGCAGTCAGCAAATGGTGAAACTAGGGTCTGGCTTACTTCTCCTTCCAAAGAAATTTCTCCTATTTCTAGAGGTGTTGGTGATTCTGGCACATCCACCATTTCAACTGGAGTGACAATTGAAGAGGTTTCTTGTTCTCTTCTCTTCTTGACAAACTTGACCTTAATAGGTCCCTTAGAAGAGCTTTTGTCCTTTCCCTTTTTGGATGGCCCCGCCTCTGCAGCAACCAACTTTGAAAAATTATCTTCTTTAAAACTCATTCCCCAAGAGGTGAGCCATGCTTTAGTGCGTGCAAGAATCGGGGCCAATCTATCTGTAATGGAGGCTTTTTCACCGATAGACCAATCAATAGGTGGGAAAACATATTGATCTTCATTCAATCCATCATAGGAAGGATCTAGAACACTTTCATTATCACCAGTACCTTTTGGTATGTCAACGAGCTCAAGTGTCTGAATCTCATAAAGTGTCAATCTGCTATGATCTTTTCTTCAGACAGTAACCTCATCACGTAAATCAATCCAGATGTCTTCTATGCTTGGAACGTGCAGGTGTAGAGTTCCATATGCCTTAAGGACTCCTCGAAAATCAAACCCGTCTTGGGGCTTCATGTGCTTCTTCAACTTATCTTGAAGTTCATGAACACCGTTCTTGGCTTTCACCACCGTTGAACAAGTATACCTTCCAATAGAAATTGGGAAAGATACAGCAGCCTTGTGTTTACTCTGTTGGAATTTGTGAAAATCCAACAATTGCCTGACCAACTCCATCAAGATTAGTTTGTCCCCTGGATATCTGGGAAAACGAAAAGGATCCCTTGGGTACATGACTACTCGAAGATATGTGAACTTCTTAAATTGCAAGAAGACACAACCCCATTTTGAAACTTCAGCCCATGCCTCATCAGAGACTCTTGTTTTCCTTAGTTCAGGGTTTAACCTGCAAATGTTCTAGTAAAAGAAGGCATCGTTTACCCTTCTAAATTGGTCTTCAGACCCTTTTCTTGTTAGCTGAGGAAAATACCGATAAACATGCTCTACTGCCTTTTCCCCCTTGGTGTCCAACCCAGGATAGTTCCTCATGCCGGCTGCTGCATAGGTGACATACGAGGACATATAAAACTTCCCTGTAGAAAGGACTGTTGTCATTTGAGAATCTATCTCGTTACTGATAAGAGTACCCCAATCAATTCCCTGTTGATTCTTCTTAATAATGATCATGAACTTGTACATCCATCCTTGGAAAAAATTTGCTTCGAGGAAGCCAAAAACCCGACTCAACAGAGTAATGATATCATTGATTTTCTGAATGAAATCACTTCTGGGAACAAGTCTTGGGAACCTAGAAACAGCCAGTTTGGCTTTGATTAGGAACTTCTTATTCATGTGTTTGATGCAATCCTCCTGATCATTGTTCCAATCTTTTTGGGATGACTTGAGATCCACATCTCCATATTCCTCAAAATTAGGCAACTTGAGAAGGTCATCGAAGTAACCTCCATCTAACTTGATTACAACCTCTCCTGCCTGATTTTTCACAGAATGAGAAGAAGTGTCATAGTTCGAAGCACATGCTAAGATAAAATCAAGGCACTGAGTGGACATAGGGAAACCTGATACAAGAGGTAGACCACTGCCAACTATTGATTTCATCCATGGAGTTTAGGAGGAGCTCTTGACCCTATTCCAAAAATCCTCCATATCTATGTTTCCGAGCTCTGTATCCCAGATGTCGTAGTTACAATTAATGTAGGAGGGAGACTCCACCTTCCTAAATTTGTACTTCATCCTCCCTTATTTTTTAGTCTTATCTTGTGATGAACCAGGGTCTGACATGAGGAATTTCAAAGGAGGAGAGTGTCAGAGATCAGAAGGTGTTGAACACTTCGGAAAACCTGACACACTGGAGATGCCAGAGAGTTGGAAATGTCCGACACACTGGAGATGCCGAAGAGTTGGAAATTTCTGACACACTGGGGATGTCAGAGAGTTGGAAATGTCTGACACTTTAAACTTTTCAACACACTGTGGGTTCTGAACACTACAAAGCACCCTACGAAACCTAAAGAGGGAATCGGGAAATTGTTAGGTTAAAACATGCAATTTTTTCTTCGCTGTTGATATCCCAAATATATTTTTAATTACAATGAAATTCTAGGGAATAAAACAAAGTGATCATTCCAAAGGGGTAACCCTAAAACATAAACCTAATTTAGAAAACAACACCTAAAACGGAAAAGATAAAACCCCAACAACCCTGAAAAGAAAAAGACAGAAACTTGGAAGAATTCTTTACATAATCATTCCACAAAAACCACAAACAAAGAATGAAGAAAAATACCTTCAACCAGAACAAGAAATGATAAAAAATGAGCAATGCAATCAGGAATAGAGGTGAGTTAGGTTTCTAGGTCAATGGTGCATGCACGAAAATTCACGAGGTAAAAAGTACATATGGTAAAAATGACGTGGAAATCCGAATATTTATAAGAAAATTCACATTTAATACACTTAAGTTAACACGTGCCAACTACCTGACAACTCGATATGAATGCCATGTCAGCATGCTTGGGATATCCAGAAACCCGACACAAAGGATTTCAGAGCAATTCAAGTTTCGGGTTGCGGGAAGCAAGCGACATGAAGCAACATGCTTGATAGTCCCGGAAACCCGAAACAAAGGAATAAATCAGGCTTCGGGGATCAGAAGACACACGACATGAAGCATGTTTTTATGAAGGTATGTTCCGATGCTTGATAGTCCAGGAAACCCAAAACAAAGGAATAAATTGGGCTTCGAGGATTGGAAGACACACGACATGAAGCATGTTTTGATGAAGGCATGTTCCGATGCTTGGAAAGCCCGCAAACCTGACTCACCTTACTTGATGTGAGTTTCGGATTTCGGGGAACACATGACATGAAGCATCCAAAACACATGTTGTAATGCTTGTGAAACCTGAAAACCCGATTATCTCTCTGAAAGGTGAATTTTAGAAAACTAGCTCAAAAATTTCATAGGGTTATCTCATTTTTGGCGTAAACTCAAAAATGAGATAACAACTGGCTCTAGTTGGGGAATTTCTTTGTGATATCAAAGGAAGAGAACTCAGAATCTATGGCTTTATCCATTGGGCTACAGATTCCGAAAAGAAGAAAACTGAAAAACAAAACAAGGCAAGAAAGAAGACAAAAAGAATACACACGACATGAAGTAAAGTATGTACAATGCAAAAGAGCATCTTGCATTAATGATGGAACAACTTTAGATGTTGGCCACTGAAAGGCAAAGGGAGTAATTCTCCATCAAGATATGATAGATGGAAACTATTTTCACTACTCAGCTGATGGATCTTAAAAGGTCCTTTCCATAAAGAATCAAAATTTCCGTGCATTCCTTTCTGCTCCCTCCTCTTATCCCAAAGCAACACCCGGTCTCCAATTTGGAAATGACGTTGTCTTGATTTTTTGTCAAAACTTGTCTTTACTTTGCTTTGATGATCTGCAATGCGATCAACCACCTTGCTCCGTTCCTCTTCTAGCCTGGCTAGGTACATAACCATTTTCTCAATAGAATTTTGAAAGGTCACATCCTCGACTGCTTTGGCCAACTGTAAGGCTGGAAACTCTACTGAGATAGGTATCTCAGCATCAATCCCATACAATACTTGGAAAGGAGACATTCCTATAGCTTGCTTTGGGGTAATCCGATCAGCCCACAACGCATCATACAATGATTTGTGCCATGTCCTCTTGTTTTCATCTACTAGCTTTCTAATTATGGTAACCAGGTTCTTCTTGTTGGACTTAGCTTGCCCATTTCCTTGGGGATAATAATCAGATGAGTGAGCCAAGGTGATGCTGAATCCATAGCAAAATTCTATCAACTCATGCGATGAGAAATTGCAAGCATTGTCAGCCACAATCTTGTGAGGCACACCAAATCTGACAATTATATTTTCTTTAAGGAACTTGCACACGGCTTCCAAGGTTACTTGCTTGATTGGCGCGGCTTCCACCCACTTGGTAAAATAGTCTGTAACGGTCAGCACGTAATTGTGTCCGGCACTGGAGGCAGGATTCAATGTTCCAATGAAGTCAATTCCCCACTGGCGGAAAGGTTCTTCAATCACTACGGGCTTCAGGGGAAGAGCTGCTAACTTAGGACGACCAACAAAATGTTGACAAGCTTCACACTTAGACACCCACTCTGCTGAATCCTGAAAGAGAGTAGGCCAATAGTACCTAGCCCATAGAATCTTATAAGCTGTCACAGAGGATGATAAATGTCTTCTGCATGCTAGGCTATGGAAGGATTCTAACAACTTTAACTGTTGTAATTTATCAACACAACGCAGGAACACACCATAAATACCTTTCTTATATATACCGTTATCCCACAGGAGGTATCTTGCAGATCTTAACTTGACTGTCCTCTTCTCCTTTTGGCTTAAATGCGGGGGGAATTCCCCATAAGTCAGAAAGAAAGCAATATCTGTGTACCATTCATCAGTTGTACTCACGAAAAGCACCATGGGCAACTTTGAAGAGGTATCTTCGGTATTTTCACATTCTGCTTCAGCATGGTTTTCCTCGATCAATTGGCACAGGCCCCTTCCTCGTACCAACTTGGTAGGTCTAATGTCCAAGTCATACTCCTGTACTTTAGTTATCCAGGTACCTCGTTGGCTCCCTAGCTCTTGTTGAGTCAAAATGGATTTAACGGCAGTGTCAGGAATGAGAACGAGGGTATGGGAGTTCAGCACATAGTACCTGAAATTTTTCACCGCTCGTACCACTGCATAAGCATGCTTTTCAAATTGTGTCATTTTCAGCTCATGTTCCTTCAATGGACAGCTCATAAAAGTGATGGGAGCTTCAATGCCCTCCCCGTTCTCCTGCATTAGGATAACTGACACTGTGTGAGCAGAGGTGTAGCTATACATGATGAAATATTTTTTGAAATCTTGACATATTAGGATAGAAGCACAAGCAACTGCCTTTTTGAATTCATCAAATGCAAGCTTCCCTTCAGTGCTCCATCGAAATGGAATTTTTCCTTTCATCATCCCAAGGATATCCTTAGTTTTATCAACAAAATCAGGTACAAACCTTCTTAGGAAATTGACCTTTCCGAAGAATGAATGAACCCCAGTTTTACTTGTGGGTAGGGTAAGGTTCTGAATGGATTTTACCCTCTCTGGGTCAATTTTAGTTCCTTCTCTAGTCACGATATGACCCAACAACTTTCCTTCGGTCACTCCGAACATGGAATTCTTGGGATTTAATGAAATCCCGTGATGCCTGCATCTCAAGAGTACTTGCTCCAAATGATCATAATGATCACTCCGTTTCTTAGAGAAAATGGTCAAGTCATCCAAATATACCACTATGACTTTGCCCATCAGGTCTCTGAATGCCAAGTCCATAGCTCTCTGAAAGGTGGCTCCGGCATTGATCAAGCCGAAAGGCATTCTCTTGTAAGTAAAGGTCCCCCATGGGGTTGTGAAGGCCGTCTTGTGTTGATCCTCCGCAGCTACCTTAAATTGATTATATCCTGAAAATCCATCGAGCATGGATAGCATTTCTGATCCAGTAATGGTCTATAACACTTGATCCATGATAGGAAAGGGATAGTTGTCTTTTAACGAAGATTGATTTAGGCTCCAGAAATCAACAAAAATTCAAATTTTGCCATTCTTCTTCCTGACAGGGACAATGTTAGCAATCCAGGTGGAGTGATGGATTGGAAAAATAATTCGGGCATCTAACATTTTCTAAATTTCTGCAAGGATAGTCCCTGAGATCTTGGGATTGTAATGTCTTTGCTTCTACTTGTAAGGTTTCACATTAGGCTTCAAAGGGATACTATGCTGTACGTCCTTGGGCTTGAAGGATTTTAAATATGCATAGGACCAGGCCAAGACATCCATGTATCTCTTCAGGAGAGAAGTGAATTTGCTTTCTCCTCAGGGGAATAACATTTCCCAATATTCACCATCTAAGGTTGATCAGACGAACCTAGATTGACTTGATCTACTTCCGAGGAAGAAGCTACTTCAACTTGTCTCTTGTTTTGAATAAAACGGTCGTGCTTGTCGAACAAACCCTCCAGTGAAACTAGGCCTTTAGGTATCTTATTGAATTTAAGATGAATAAACTCACCATCAACTTTTTGATATGGATCTGAGATAGAATCATGGAAAGATGATTCCGAACCTTCAAAGTACAGCTCACTAAAATTGTCAGCTTTTTCTAGAAAAGTCAACACTTGTTGATCGTCATTGAACACTTGCCAGTGAGCCGCATTATCTGGGATACTGGGACGGTACACAATCTCAATGGTGTACGTATCTTGTTTGAACTGGGGATGAGGGAGATGGAGGGATCCAGACACGGCTAAAGAATCAGCTTTGTCGTTATAATCTCTCAAAACTGCCTTAATGGAGAATGCATCAAAGCATTCTATATTATCCCAAACTTTATTCCTGTAATGTCTCAAGTGATCATTTTTCACTTGATAGATTCCCTTGACCTGGTTGACAATCAACTCTGCATCCCCTTGAACCTTGAGGTTTTGAATTTCCTTCTATCTGGCCATTTCTAATCCTAGTAACAGAGCTTCATATTCAGCCGTGTTATTAGTATTATCTAACTACAATTTGAAAGCATAGGGGAAAATCTCAGAATTAGGAGATATAAGAACTACACCAGCGCCCGATCCAGTGGTTGAGCCGCTACCATCAAATTTGAGGGTACAAATAGCATTAGGATCTTATTTCTTGACGTCTACAGCTGGTATTTCTGATGTCATGAAATAATTTCCAAAACTAGCATCTTCGAAAAAAATTTGGGCGTTAAGGTCATCTGATTTAGTTACCAAATATTTTCCTGAGGTTTGGGATGGAAAACCTGATAAACCCCATTGAATGGAATCTTGGCCTTGGTCCAATCCATATTAATCTCTCCTCCGATGTCTTTACAAAAACCTCTACCCAAGAGGATATCGTAAGCTGCAGGAATATCAACAACTAGAATGGTCATTTTCACTCTCTTTTCTGGGAAGGCAATGAATGCAAACTGTGCATCTTTGACTTGACCAATCAAGGGAACTTGTTTGGTTTCCATGGAGTAACACCATCCATATGACTTAGTCAAAGTAAGCCCAAGTGCATGGGCTACTTTTGCGGGCATAACATTGTTGGAAGCCCCTGAGTCGATGATGCAATTGTTGAGTTTAAACCCATTTATTATCAAAGACAAATAAAATGGTTCAATGTTTCCTGAAGAAGAAGTAAAGGTCAGATTTTTCTGAGGTGGGGGTTGAGTAGGATTTGGAATAAGACCTTTTGAAGGTGGGGGAATGGTGGCTTTACTTCTAATGAATTTGGCAAGTTTTTCGAACTGTTCAGGATTTGACTGAAGTTATTCTTCTTCTGACATTTGGATCTTGGTTCTTTTTACATGATCGATAATGTCAAAAGTAGTATAAGAAGGGGTGATGGTAAGTTCAGTTCTAATCTTGTGAGCTTGAGCTGGGGCACTGACCTTAGGAGAAAGAGAATGAGGGGAAGTTGTAACCTTTTTAGTAACTTCTCTTTCAGTTTGCGCTGAAATAGGAGCACCTCTCTTGACTATGGCGATGGAAGGTTCCTTGTTCTTCTCCTTGGGGCTTCCAAGAGGTTTTCTTGGATTCTGAGATTGGGATCAAGTGAATATGGAAAATGACTGGCCATCTGGTGCACATTCATCTTCGTCGTATTCCAAATACCCAATGCTGGAGTCGCCAGCTGAATCATCATAAGACTCATCAGCGTATCCTGAAGCTTCAAAAGTTTCGGGGGAATCTTGTTCTTCTGGTTTTTCCTCTTCATCAACTATTTCTACTGCCACGTTAACAGGAGGAGCTTCAATTTCCAGTCTTGGTTGAGTAGGAGTTAACCATGGCCTATCTCTTGCAGGCGCACCATTGGTGTTATTGAAATTCCGTCTAGGGATATCCCGATACGGAACATTAATCACCTGCTGGGACATTTGATTTTTTAAAGAAATCAAATCATTAGCTATTTTTCGAATCATAGGGTCAGTATTACCTTGAGAAGAACCTTGATTTTTAGGTTTGGGTACATATTTGTTGATTCTCTCGGCTAAAATGAGATCATCCTCTATTTCAATAGCTGTTGACTGAGCGATAGCCAAATCTGGGATAACCGACCTTCGTAATAGGAACCTCACATCAGGAGGCCGAGTATTAATGAAGAAGCATTTCTGATTTTCCGGAGTTGGTACAGCTATTTCCGGAATCTTTCAGATCAGCTTGTTAAAATTTTCCATGAAGTCCCGCATGGGTTCATGCGATTCCTTCTTCATATGGGTAAGTTGTGCTAACAAAGCATGAGAATCTTTGGCTGGTTTGAAACATACTTCGAATCTAGTCCTCATGGTAGCCCAGTTTGTGATGCATGCATTTGGAAGGTGATAAAACCATTCGGCTACTGCAGCGTGTAACGTTTCAATGAAGAGTCGAACAGAGACATCTTCGTGAGCTACTCCAAGGACGTCGCACGCTACAAAGAAAGATGCAATGTGTTCATCAGGATGTTGCTTTCCATCCCCATTGAACTTGGGAATTTTTTATGTGATTCATGTGGTAACTCGTGCAATGGTGGAGTTAAAGAAAGAGGACCAATAGTTGTGCCCCAGGGCACAGGTTGTGCTGCCATCTTTCTGACAAGAGTGCGTATGGGGATCCAAGTGTTGGACAAGAATAACGTGCGACAAGTTGTAGACATGTCTCGTTCTTCAGGGATCCGGTTTCTCTGAACAGGCGAAGAACTTCTAGTTTGGTTAGAAATAATGTTGTTGGGGGAAAGACTGAAATTGTGCCATTGTAGCAATTTAAAGAGTGGATCAATTTCACCTCGGGCTCGGTGGAACTGAGTGAAGATCTTTCCAGCCAGCTTGAATCGGGAAAGAAATCTTGTTGAAAATAATGCAAATACGGAGTCGTCAGACACCAAGAGGATAAGCTTTATACTATTAATCCGTGTTCCCTAGTGGAGTCGCCAAAAATAGTTGGTTGGATATTTTTTCAAGACAAAATATGAGGTTCAACCACAGTACATGGGATTAAATCCCTCCTCAATGACAGGTGAGGCTGCCTATTTATTACTAATCTAAAACAAAATAGAAATAATGCATACAATATTCACACTAATCTAACCATTAGGGTTGGGATAGAATCCTGAAATGCATATCCACACTATGTGAAGATGTTGTTTTTATAAATGGACTAGGTCAAAAATTATTACAATGGAAGAAGCAAAATGGAAAGGAAATGAGGAGAATGTATTTTCTTTCGAGTAAACACAAAGTATGAAATAATCACACGAGATTTAGATCACAAATATAATGTTTGAAATGATTAGGATCATCAAGATGCTAAACGAAGAATAGCTTAAGATTACGAACATAAGAACAATATCTTAAGAAAAACACATCTCACAACACAAAGTTTGCAAAAATAGTATCAACGTCTATTCCTCAAATGATTAAAAGAAAACACAAAGTTTTTCTTCTTCATAACAGTTCTCAATATTCCAAAAATATCAACCCTTTGGAATGTATGCACATCCCTTATTTATAATAAAAATAGTTGAGAGAAAATAGGACAAACCCTATAAAATAGTTTGTTAGCAAGAGTCCTATTTTTCTTGACTCTCACGTAGGAGACCAAGTCAAAATATGATTCCTATGTGACGAAACAAAAATGAAAAATACATTTCAATTTCAAGATTGAAATGACATGTTACATCAAGACTTAGTTTGAATCGTCATCTTTTTCTTCCTCATCTTTCTCTTCCTCTAACTGAGCCTGTTTGTTCCGAAATTCTTGGAACTTCCGGATTATACCTTGCATCTCATTTTCGTCAGGCGCAGTGGAATGATCACTAAAGAATTTTCATGTTTCATGAGTGTCACTGGCACCACCGGGAAGCTTTCTCAATATTTTGTTGAGTTTTCTCAAGGCCTCCAAATAATGTTCAATCTTCACAAACCTGTCGATGATTTCAATACCAAATCCGTGAGTTGGTTCATGTTGAATAGATTCTTGGATTTGTTTGAAAAGATCATCGGCTGGTAGGATGCTCGAGTTTCCAACTAACACTTTTACACAAATTTTTAGCATTTCTTCTTCCAGGTCACTTTTTCCATCAATCAATTGATCTCTTGATTCTCTCAATTTTCCGCAAGCTTCATTGAAAATATTTACCCTGAACCTAATGGTTTTGGTTAGCTAGAAATGCTTATCCGCATGTGGGATGACACCTTCTTCTACCAAGATGCGTGATAGAATTTTCTTGAACACCTGAAGAGCTTCGAAAGTCAAATCAAGCTGTCCAATTTCTTGGCAGAAATCATCATCCATATTTTCCCCATCACTCTATATATTCCCCAAAGATTGATAGACTTCCACGGTGTCTTGAATCACTTATTTTCCCTGTTGGAACGACCTTTGGGTCCATTCATTGACCACTCTCCCTTTTTCATTAATCTTTTCAATTATAGGCATGGATGAAAAATCGAATCCGACAGGGACAAAGGAAGATGGTATGGATTCAAGGGGTTTTGAGAGCTTAAGTAACACTTCAGTTAATTGCTCCACCTTTCCTTTGAGCTCATCTCTTCTGTCCTTTGTTTCCTTCAATTTATGGCATAGCACATTCATAGCATCTCGTGCATCCTATTGTGCTCCTTCTGTTGTCACTTCTCCTAGAGCCACCCTGGTTATCTGATAGTCAGAGGCCATTATGTCCCCTTTGGTTTTGTCAATGGCGGGAGTGGTGATCTCTGCAAACTTATGCCCTGAAGCGTCCAGTAAAAACCTTGAAACTATTTTGGGTTTCTTGGCTGATTTAGCAGTAGGAGCCTTGAGTGAACTAAAATTGAAGGCCGGTATGGGTACAACCACCTTCCTTTTCCTCGGGGTTTGCTCGAGTAACCATTGAGGCGTGTCAGAGGGAGTTGCCATTATTGTAGAAGTTGGGATCATACTTTTAGGGGGAGAGGGATCCACTGGTGGAGTGGGGATAGTTACCAATGTGGTAGCAGATTCACTGAAAAGAGGCACAGGAGGGGGCATGTTGGTAGTTACTTTGGTCCCAGCAGAGAGGGGTGAGAGTCTAGAGAAAATGCTGGCCATCACCGATGAAGTAGATGGGGAAAGAGGAGGTAGAAGTGGTTGTGAAGGAGGAAGCACAGATCCTGACGCCAAAGCCTAGGATGCAAGAGATAAGGTCACTTCAGTTGGGCAGTCAGCAAATGGTGAAACTAGGGTCTGGCTTACTTTTCCTTCCAAAGAAATTTCTCCTATTTCTAGAGGTGTTGGTGATTCTGGCACATCCACCATTTCAACTGGAGTGACAATTGAAGAGGTTTCTTGTTCTCTTCTCTTCTTGACAAACTTGACCTTAATAGGTCCCTTAGAAGAGCTTTTGTCCTTTCCCTTTTTGGATGGCCCCGCCTCTGCAGCAACCAACTTTGAAAAATTATCTTCTTTAAAACTCATTCCCCAAGAGGTGAGCCATGCTTTAGTGCGTGCAAGAATCGGGGCTGATCTATCTGTAATGGAGGCTTTTTCACCGATAGACCAATCAATAGGTGGGAAAACATATTGATCTTCATTCAATCCATCATAGGAAGGATCTAGAAAACTTTCATTATCGCCAGTACCTTCTGGTATGTCAGTGAGCTCAAGTGTCTGAATCTCAGCAAGTTTCAATCTGCTATGATCTTTTCTTCGGACAGCAACCTCATCACGTAAATCAATCCAGATGTCTTCTATGCTTGACACGTGCAGGTGTAGAGTTACACATGCCTTCAGGAATCCTCAAAAATAAAACCTGTCTCAGGGCTTCTTGTGCTTCTTCAACTTATCTTGAAGCTCATGAACAATGTTCTTGGCTTTCACCACCGTTGAACAAGTATACCTTCCAATCGAAATTGGGAAAGATACAGCGGCCTCGTGTTTACTCTGTTGGAATTTGCGAAAATCCAACAATTGCCTGACCAACTCCATCAAGATTAGTTTATCCCCTGGATATCTAGGAAAACGGAAAGGATCCCTTGGGTACATGACTACTCAAATATATGTGAACTTCTTAAATTGCAAGAAGACACAACCCCATTTTGAAACTTCAGCCCATGCCTCATCAGAGACTCTTGTTTTCCTTAGTTCAGGGTTTAACCTACAAATGTTCTCGTAAAAGAAGGCATCGTTTACCCTTCTGAATTGGTCTTTAGACCCTTTTCTTGTTGGCAGAGGAAAATACAAATAAACATGCTCTACTGCCTTTTTCCCCTTAGTGTCCAACCCAGGATAGTTCCTCATGCCGGCTGCTGCATAGGTGACATACAAGGACATATAAAACTTCCCCGTAGACAGGATTGTTGTCATTTGAGAATCTATCTCGTTACTGATAAGAGTACCCCAATCAATTCCCTGTTGATTCTTCTTAATAATGATCATGAACTGGTACATCCATCCTTGGAAAAAATTTGATTCGGGGAAGCCAAAAACCCGACTCAACAGAGTAATGATATCTTTGATTTCTTGAATGAAATCACTTTTGGGAACAAGTCTTGGGAACCTGGAAACAGCCGGTTTGGATTTGATTAGGAACTTCTTATTCACGTGCTTGATGCAATCCTCATGATCATTGTTCCAAGATTTTTCGGTTGACTTGAGATCCACATCTCCATATTCCTCAAAATTAGGCAACTTGAGAAGGTCATCGAAGTAACCTCCGTCCAACTTGATTACAACCTCTCCCACTTGATTTTTCATAGAACAAGAAGCAGAGTCATAGTTCGAAGCACAGGCTAAGATGAACTCGGGGCACTGAGCAGACATAGGGAAACTTGCTGTAAGAGGTAGACCAATGAAAACTATTGATTTCATCCATGGAGTATGGGAGGAGCTCTTGACCCTATTCCAAAAATCCTCCATGTCTATGTTTCCGAGCTCTGTATCCCGGATGTCGTAGTTACAATCAATGTAGGAGGGAGACTCGACCTTCCTAAATTTGTACTTCATCCTCCCTAATTTTCAGTCTTATCTTGTGACGAACCAGGGTCCGACGTGAGGAATTTCAAAGGAGGAGAGTGTCAGAGATCAGAAGGTGTTGAACACTTCAGAAAACCCGACACACTGGAGATGTCGGAGAGTTGGAAATATCCGACACACTAGAGATGCCAGAGAGTTGGAAATGTCTAACACACTGGGGATGTCGGAGAGTTGGAAATGTCTGACACTTTAAACTTTTCAACACACTGCGGGTTCTGAACACTGTAAAGCACCCTGCGAAACCCGAAAAGAGGGAATCGGGAAATTGTTAGGTTAAAACATGCAAGTTTTTCTTCACTGTTGATATCCAAAATATATTTTTAATTACAATGACATTCTAGGGAATAAAACAAAGTGATCATTCCAAAGGGGTAACCCTAAAACATAAACCTGATTTAGAAAACAACACCCAAAACGGAAAAGATAAAACCCCAACAACCCTGAAAAGAAAAAGATAGAAACTGGGAAGAATTCTTTACATAATCATTCCACAAAAACCACAAAAAAATAATGAAGAAAAATACCTTCAACTTTAACAAGAAATGATAAAAAATGAGCAATGCAATCAGGCACAGAGGTGAGTCGGGTTTCTGGGTCAATGGTGCATGCACGAAAATCCACGAGGTAAAAATTACATCTATTAAAAATGACATGGAAATCTGAATATTTATAAGAAAATTCACATTTAATACACTTAATTTGACACATGCCAACTACCCAACAACTTGGCATTAATGTCATGTCAGCATGCTTGGGATATTTGGAAACCCGACAGAAAGGATTTCAGAGCAATTCGGGTTTCAGGTTGCGGGAAGCAAACGACATGAAGCATCATGCTTGATAGTCCCGAAAACCCGAAACAAAGGAATAAATCAGGCTTCGGGGATCAAAAGACACGTGACATGAAGCATGTTTTGACGAAGGTATGTTTCGATGCTTGATAGTCTCCGAAACCCGAAACAAAGGAATAAATCAGGCTTCAGGGATCGGAAGACACGCGACATGAAGCATGTTTTGACGAAGGCATGTTCCGATGCTTAGAAGGCCCGCAAACCCGACTCGCCTTACTTGATGTGGGTTTTGGGTTTCGGGGAACACACGACATGAAGCATCCAAAACACATGTTGTAATGCTTGTGAAACCTGAAAACCCGATTATCTCTCTGAAAGGTGAATTTTAGAAAACCAGCTCAAAAATTTCATAGGGTTATCTCATTTTTGGCGTAAAATAAAAAATGAGATAACATTACTTATGATGGTTTCTCAGACCGAGTTGAGCACTACATAGCCATGAACTTTGGATTGACTGACATTCCCTGCCGAGGTATGACAACTGTGGTTAGGAGATGTATGACCAATCCGTGGCTAGGATGGGTCCCTATATACTTATTAGCTCTAGTCAGCGGTGTGTTGCTTCCTGACAAGATTGGTGCCTGATTCTCCCTAGGTCCCATTAGAGTGATCCACGACCTGCTTCAGGGAAGAGTCTACTGTTGGGGTCAGTGTATACTGGGTCACTTATATTCCAATTTATATTTGATATCCTATCATGGTCAGAGGACACTCGACCCTACTACTTTGTTACAAATTTGGGCTTGGGACCATATTGCCATTGGACATCCTTTAGAAACATTGAGAGCTCGGGTTCTTGGAGAGCCTTCTCTCATGAGGTGAGTTCCTGATGGAGATGAAATTCACAGCCACAAAGTAGAAAAAGATTACTTCTGACAAGCATTCGATGAGGTACAACCCCACATGATCACATGGTGGCTATACATGCTATAAGAAGGGCCACAAGATGCAGACGAGTTGGGGAAAACTGTGGTAAACCACTTTACTATTGGGAGTAGGAGCCATGTCTTAGAGTGGTATAGGGTGGACCAAATTCAACGCTAGTTTGGTCTCATCCAGGGGATTCTTGGCAATGAGATGTGGTACGAAGAGAGATTTTTGATATGGGACCGTGGATTAGGTTGGACTGAGACCTTGCGAGATTTTCACAGGTAGTCTCACAACCTTAGGTACAACGGGCATCGATAGTAGATCCAGGTACTACACCATACTATGCAGCGTGGTATGTGCTAGTGCTGCCACATCGATTGTCTATTCCTCTGGAGATATTAGACATAGCAGAGCATGATGATTAGAATCCAGATCCACCGATAGAGGCACATACATAGAGATAGGTAGTACCATACATGGGGGTACTAGTGTAGGGAAATTTATCAGCCCCTCACGTGAGTCCACGACACAGTCCACCACGAGGTGGAGGAGATGAATGACATGATGAGGATATGGAGGAAGAATTTCCAGACATTCAGGATACGTAGGATGCACATGCTATGCATGATATAGTGGATATGCAGGATATACCTGATACACATGATGTGCTTGATACATAGGTTATACCAGATACACAAGTTATACCGGATATACACGTGACTTCCTTGCAACAACTTTAGCAGGTGACAACCTTATAGTTGCAGATGGAAGTTGAGAGAGATCAGGCCATTGCCAAGAGAGATCGGGCCCTTGCAGATGGGGGTCAACTTGTGACAAAGAAAGACTAGGCAAGGATAGAGCAAGGACAAGTGATTGTAGATATCTTAAAGCCACAGGTAGAGTGAGATCATGCTATAACAAATCAAGATCAACTATAGGTAGAGTGAGACCAGCTATAAGGAGAGCGAGATCAACTATAGGAAGAGCGGGAACAACTATAGGAAAAATGATATCAGCTACAGGCAGAGCGGGACCAAGTGATAACATATAGCCTACAGCTACAAGTAGAGCGTGATCAGGCTATAACAGAGTGGTCACAGCTGCAGATAGAGCTAGCTAGAATTAGGGCACAGTGTGATACACTGCAGTAGGAAAACACATCCTCGGGGATGCAGATGATGATTGGGCATAGTGATAATGTAGCAAGTGAGGCCACCTATTATAGAATGTAGTACTACATGTTCGTTTCAGCCAAGTGGAGAGTTCCTAAGTATAGTCACATAGCAGATAATAGGTCACGATCTAGATCCCATAGACCATCCTGATCAATGTGATCTATAGAGGGCCTTTAGGATAAGAGGCTTCAGAGAAGCATGGGTCAGTTTAACTTGGGTTAGTTCACCCTAATGGAATTCATCTTGATGCAAATCCTTCTACATGTTCAACATCTTGGATTCCCCCTCCTAGCAGTCTTATTGGACTAGGTAGTCTCGATGGGGTGAGAGTCATGGTTGACTCTCTTATTGATGTGCCAGATGTATTACTTTCCTTTTGGTGTACCACCTCGTGATGAAGACATAATTTTATAAGGATGTATGTATATTGTTTCTGATCATGCCTCATGGTGAAGGCAATTTTTTTTATAGATGCCCATGATGACTTGTTATATCAGATGTAAATGGACATTTATATTTTTTTGATGATATATATGATGATAGATGGATTACCGATGTATCACATTTTATATGAGATATCATGCTTAATCTATTTCTTTATGTTTGTATCACATGTTAGATTATGAGATAGCCTTAAGTGATATCATACTATACGCTGATGAGATACTTTGAGTAAAACATGTTTATATTTTTGATATTGGTGTGGGGGGATAGATTTGTGATCATGCATAACCCCTCTTTCCCCATTGATGATATAGTACTTGATGATTAGCATTTAGTATACATGCGTGATGTAGACTTAGATTTATTTTGATATGCAATGTATAGATTTGATGAATATAGACGATATGATGATGAAATGATAACACAATGTACAAGTAAAAATTAACAAGCACAAGTTTAAACAAATCTAATCAAAACAACACATTTATTTACAAGTATGCAATACAAAATGGACTCAATGTAATACACTATAGACTAAATATATATTAAATCTAAGTAAGCAAGTGAATCCAATTTAAAGAATACAATACGAAAAATTAATTCAACTAAAACCATACAAACCAACAAATAAAAGTAAGCAAACCACTGCATTGTTTTTGTGGGACAATTTTGGGACATTTTTCATTGTTTTTGTTCTTTATTTCTAAGACAATTTTCTATTGTTTTGGAGTTTTCTAGAAATGTTTTTGATTTTTTTTTCAAGGAACATATTTGTATGTTTTTGGGATTTTCAAAAGTTATACGAATGTTTTTGATGTTTTCTTAACATTTTTCCAAAGTGAATGTGCAAGGAAATGAAGAAACATGGATGCTCCAACATTATATGGGATGCACAAGGGCAGAATGCCATGTGGTATATGTCAGAAGTGACACTATGAAGTTTCCCCCAGTGTGATATGGGATGTACAAGGGTATAATACCACGTGGTATATGCATGAGGAAACATTGCAAAGTTTCCCCCAACGTGAGATGGGTTCATTTAATGTTAAATTCGTGACACTAAAAAGGTTAGATTAACCGGATCAGGGAAAAAATGATAGGCTCAAAAGGGACTCAGATAAAGGTAAAGATCAACCTATGAAAAATTTGTCGTACTCCTAAACCTGAACTACGTGTGAACAACGGACCCTCCCTTGGTGCCGAAAACTGTTTTTCACCAAAGGATTTGTTCAAAGTGCCACAATTACTTGGTTTTCACTATTGGATGCACCTATTTATTTATCTTTATCTTGTTTTGTTTTTATACTTTTCTTTTCTTTTCTTGGTATTCTATAGAGACCCCATACTTAAGCATAGAATTTCTTAAGATGCATTATGTTCATGGGTTCTTGAAGCTCTTGGCCATCTAAATAGGCCAACTTATAGGCACCTAAACCAGACTTGGCAACCATAGTGTATGGTCCTAGCCAGTTGGGCTCAAATTTCCCTTTTTTTTTTCTTAATATTAATTGGTGTTCTTCTGATTATTTTTCAACACCATGTCTCCTTCCTCAAACTGACGAGGTATAACCCTCTTATTGTAGCTCCGCTGCACTCGATCGTGATACACTTTTAGGTGGTTGAGGGAACAAAGGAATTTTTCATCTAATAGCTCCAAATCTACCAGTCGGGATATTATATAGTCCTCCTCTTCATTCAGGAAATCCCTTAGCTCGATACACAAAGAAGGAATCTTGATCTCTAAAGGTAAGATGACTTCTGAACTGAATACTAAAGAATATGGAGTTGCACCTGTAGGAGTGAATTCCCAGAGGGTAGGGTGAATTTGCATATGCTAGTTACAGCTTGTGGTATTCACAATTTTATCCATAATGAGAATTAAGGTTTTGTTGGAAGCTTCGGCCTACCCATTACCATGAGGGTAATAAGGGGTCGAAAACTCAAGGGAAATTTGAAATCATTTTAAGAGTGCTTTCACATTTTTATTCTTGAATGACTTACCATTATCAGTGATAATAGAATAAGGGATAACATATCTGTAGATGATAGGATTCATTATAAAATTAGAAATTTGGGCACCTTCTGTATAGGTAATAGGAACAACATCTACCCACTTTGTAAAGTACTTAGTGGCTGTTATAATGAACTTGTGGCCATCCAAGGAGATAAGATTAAGTTTCCCTATTAGATCGAGACCCTAATTTGAGAATAGCCAGGGTGTCGTGATTGGTTGCAAGGATTGTTCCCGTGTATGTATCAAATTTATGTACTTTTGACAATCCACGCATTTCTTCACATGTTGAAAACAATCATGATCCATGGTAGGCTAATAGTAGCCTACTATGAGTATTTTATTTGCAAGGATGATCTGATTAGTATGATCTCCATAGATGCCCTCGTGCACCTCCTTAATTTATTGGATAGATTCGGTAGAATTTAAAAAAAGCAATAGATTCCCTTTGTAGCCTTAGTGGAAGAGGGTGCCCCCAAGTAGGGTATAACGGGCTATACGCTGGATGAGGCTACACTATTTATCATGGGAAATTTTCATAGGGAAGGTTCCATCATGGAGATTGTTAAACATTTCAGCGTAGCATGGTGAAAAGGGACCAACAACTTCACACACTAACCAAGAGTCTAGTATGTCATATGCCATTGTTCTTAGATTTTCAACAAAGAATGGCATATCATTATTTTCTAGCGGAATGCTCAACATAGATCCTACCATAGAAATGGTGTCTTCCACTCTGTTTTGAGCTCTTGGTATCTTCTCAAATAATTCTTTTGAGGAATCGACCATTATTTTATATGAAATCAACTTTCATCTTTAACCTTATATTCATTTGTGACCTATTTGATAATAAGCATTGAATCACCAATACATTTTACTTGTCTGATATCCCATTTGATGGCTAGATTCATTCCTACAATGAGAGCTTCATATTCTACTATATTGTTCATGCAAGGGAATCCAAGTTGAAATGCCTATGGAATCAAGTCTCCTGTGGGATTTATTAGCACAACTCTGGCACCTAAACCATGAAAGGTAAAAGAGATGTCAAAGTACAATTTCCAAACTATAGATTCTTTGAGGTACATAATGGATGCATCTGGTAGTTCTAGACTCAAGGGTTCAATACTTGGTAGCAGAGATTTTACAATTTGATCTGCTAACACCTGTCCTTTTAGTGAATTTTGATGAATGTATTCAATGTGAAACTTACTCAATAAGATGATCCAATTAGCCATATTTTTGGTTAATGTTGTTCTGGACAATAAATACTTTAGAGGTTCGACCTTTGAAATAATCTTAATTTTATTGTTAAGCATATAGTGACGTAGGTTCTGGAAAGTAAACACCATGGATAGGAAAGATTTTTTGATTTGTGGATAATTTAGCTCATATGCTACCAATGTCCTGCTCAAGTAGTATACAACGTTTTATCTCTACTCTTTGTCAGACTGGGCCAACAATGCCCCAATTACAAAATGTGTATTAGATATATAAAGTAACAAGGGTTCTCCTTCATTGGGCGGCATGAGAACAACGGTTTTGGCCAAGTATTCTTTTAGCAAAGAAAACACTTGCCGTTGTTATGGTCCCCAATTGAAATTAACATCTTTCTTAAGAAGATGTGTAAATGCATGACACTTGTCTGGTAGCTGTGAAATAAACCTTCTAATTGCCTAAATTTTCCCTTGTAAGCTAAGCAGTTGTCTAATATTCGTAGGGGGAGGCATATCTGTGATAGTCGTGAAATTTGCAGGGTCCACTTCTATTCCTCTCCGTGACACAATGAATCCTAGTAATTTCCCAGATAACACACCAAAGACACACTTCTTTGGGTTAAGTCAGACTTTGTAATCCCTTAGGTGGTGAAAGATACACTGTAAGATATTTGGTTGTTCCTTGTGGGTTCTAGATTTAGCCAGTATATCATCTACGTAATCTTCCATGATTTCACTTATCATATTGTAAAAGATTACAGTCATCTCCCTTTGATATGTAGTACCTACATTTTTAAGGCTGAAAGACATGACTTGGTAATAGAACATCCTCCATGGGGTTGTGAAAGCCATCTTGTGCTGATCTTCTTCCGCAATCTTTATCTGATTCTAACCTGAGAAGCCATCCATGAGTGAAAACATCTTATAACCTGTTATAGAATCAAAAATCATGTTGATGTTTGGAAGAGGAAAATCGTCCTTAGGAAAAGCTTTGTTTATATCCCTGAAATCAATACACAATCTAATACCAACTGAATTCTTTTGAACCAGGACCACATTGGAGATCCACTTTGAGTAGTCAATAGGCCTGATGAAGCCTACTTCTAGTAACCTTTCTATATTTTCCTTTACCAGTAAGGCGACGTGAGGATGCATCTTTCAGAGCTTTTTTTTAATGGGCTTGGCATCTGAGTGTACCACAAGATTTTGTACCGCTAGTTCAGGATCAAGTCCTGGAATGTCAGTGTAAGACCAAGCGAATATGTCTACATACTCTCTTAAGAGTCCTGTGAATGTTTTTTTTCTTTGGTTGAGATGGAAGCTTATAACTTAACTATTTGCGACAGATCCTCCATGCCGCTATTAATATCTATCATATCTTCCACTAAAAACTTTGATTTATCCCCCATGCGTGTAGGATCAGGAGGGAGATTGATATCCTCCTCTATTAAAGGTTCTTCAGGGAGCTCTTCATCTTGAAGTGGGTATATTATATTTTCCATATGTTGTTCTAGTTTTTTGTCCATAAGTGCCTCAAAGAGGTTTTCACTATAGGAATTCCCCTTTTTATTTACGCAAGGATTTTCTTTGAAACTTTTTCCCTTGCTAACTCTTTTACTTAAATGTCCGCATAACTCTACCTCCTCTCCAAAGTATGTGCATGCGTTAAGCTGAATGGAGAGCCCCTTCTTGTGATAATTTCTTGGAATGTTGTCTATGATTCCCAAGAACTCACCAATGGCCTCATCATTCTGAAACACGTCAATAGGTATGTGTTGTTGTTGTTGATCCCAATTCATGAGTGATGGGTAGATAAGGGTTAATGGATGAGTTATAGGGGATACGGTGGGTATAACATGCATTATAATAAGTATAGCCATATTGGAAAATAGTTTCGTAGAGGCAAGGTCTTTGTAAAGACTACATCAGGAATCTAGTTCGCTTTCATTTGCAGACAAACTATCCTCACTCTCAGAAGAGGTGTATTCATCATCTGAAGAGTGAGACTCATATAAATGGATTCCTATACATGACTTACCTACTATATGATGAGGTATTGCAAGAGCCTCTAATGGGCCTTGTTCTTGGCAGCCACAACCACGTCCTTTATACCTCATGGATAACATTATTTGATTAAGAATAAGATACTTAGGTGATTTATAGCATGTATCCATGTCATCATCATCATGATGGAACACAATGTCCATAAGAAATTTTTCATCTTCTAGCAAGCCGCAAGGAGTACAATTATTGAAAGGGAAAGTATCTCTTGATCTCTGAACTTTAAAACATGGCCTACCATGCGCTTGGGCTGATAGCTAACCATTTTGAACCATTAAGGCTTGTTGTAGATTATACTTTCCACAACCACTTGGTTTGACCTTCATCTCCCATGTAGCAAAAGGAGTTTCTAAGGTGGAAGCACCATTGTCATTGATAGACAGGGTATCTGGATCCACTCATGAAGCAAGGGCCTCTGACTGAATAGGAATAACAATCTCTGTAGATGGACACTCATAGATTGTAGGAAAAAATCCTGACAACGCTCTATAATGAGCAAATGGTTGGGGTCCCCATGTACGGTAAGTTTCTGTCCCTCATATTGCAACTTTAAACACTGATGATATGTTGATGGCATGACCTGCATGACATGAATCCATGGGTGACCGAGCAAGATATTGTAAGGGAGTTCTAGGTCCAAGACGTGGAACTTCATATCATGTGTTATGGGACCCACTTCCAATGAGAAAGTGATCATTCCAGCTGATTTTCGTTCTTCATTGTCATATGCCTTAATGGTGATGACCTTTGTTTCTAGATTAGCTTCTATGCAACCTAGTTGGTGGACTAGTTTGAGAGTACATATGTTAAGACCTGATCCACCATCCACAATCACTCTCTTAACCTTCTTATGTTTGATGATAACCTCAATATGTAAGGGTAGGTTATGTGAAGGATCTTCAACTAAGGCTTCTGTAGTGCTGAAGGTTATATGTTCCAAAGGAATGAGTTGTGCTACCACAACTTGTAAATGTGTTGGGTCAACATCAATGGATACTCTTGATCCCTGTAAGGTTTTGTAAATTATATCCTTATGGATACTAGAGATATTTATAAGGTCTAAGATGGAAATATTAGCCGTAGTTTTTTCTAGTTGATCTAACACATCATAGTGACTCTCTTGAGGAGGAGGGGGAGTAGGTTCAAAATTTATAACGAGGTGAGCCCAGCCATGTTTCCACAACACACTCTCTTGTCTTGATTCTAACTGTATTGATTTTCTCAATGAGGGGGTCAACACAACCTATCAAGGCATCAAAATGGTCTTTGTTTGACACACAATTAGCATTCTTATTCTATGAGATGATTGTCCCTAATCCGAATTTTTATTTTCCTTGTGATTGGGAAAAGGATTTTTAAAGATCCCTAGTTTTTCATTTGGAGATTTTGTAGCTGTAATGGAATCTACTTCAATATCACCGTTGTCGACTAGGTCTTGAATATAGTGTTTTAATCTTAAACACTTTTCTGTTTTGTGACCCTTTACGATGTGGAACCCTCAAAATTAATTCTCTTTAAACCATGATGGTTTAGGTGTATCATTCTTGTAGGGTTGTGTATCAGGGTACTTTACCATGTTTATGATCTCTAAATATTTTAGTATAGATGATATGGATTCAGATAGAGGAGTAAAAGTGCAGCGTTTATACTCAGTAGGTGGATTACCCTTTGCAAGTTTTAAAGGTGTGTGGTTCTGAACGGCTTGCACCCACTTAGAGTCTACTATCCCATCACTAATGACATGCTTGTTTTTATTTTGAACAAATTTTGGTTTATCGTTAGATTTAGAATCGTTGTGTTCACGGGAGAAAGGTTTTAGAGTCCCCCTAGCTAACAATGCCTTTTCAATTTGAATCCCTTTTTCTATTACCTCTTCAAATGTGTTACCACAATGCATTTGCAAGTGGAACATAATGTCATGGATGGAGGTTGGGAAAAAATATTCCTATCATATTCTTTTCAGGTAGGGAGCAAGGGAAGTGACTAACTAACCCTCTCCATCTTTGTAAAAACACAACGCAGTTTTAATTGTTTCATTGTTTGGAATTGCAAAGATCTAACATGGTAACGTCATTTTCTATATTGAAAGAGAAGTGTCATATGAAACTCTCTGCTAGTTCTGGCCATGTTGATATGGATCCCTTAGGGATATGTACAAACCATTCTAGTGTCGTTGCTCCTAAACTTCATGGAAACAAGCGCATAAGATAATTGTCGCTATATGCAACCTCTTGACATGCCATATAAAAGTCTTTTATATGATCACGAGGGTCACCTTTTCCCTTATATTTATCAAATTTTGGAAAATCAAAATGTCTTGGGAAAGGTACTTGTAGCATGTCTTTGTCAAAAGAGTAGGGAGATAACTCATCGAACCGGTATTTCTTGTTATTGTTACTAGTTTGGCCCTTTTGTAACGCTTGAAGGGAATTTTCTTCATTGTTGACCACTCTTGATTAAAAAGTGGATCTTGCATGGGTGGCATAGGCCTATATGAAGGATTAAATCTAGGTGTATTCCCACCTTTATTTTTTGTGAGAATCTCTTCATAAGGATCTCTTGTGTGCCTCCTGTAGAGGAGTGTTTATTGGGAACTCATAAAACGAAGCTTTTGGTTTTAATTTTTGTATAGCTTGTTTCAAAACTTTTGGTTGTTCCTTTTGTATATGTGATGCCAAACTTGCCAATTGGCGAGGTTGAGGGCTTGGACCTGTTGCTCTAACGTCACCTCTTTAATAGGTATGTCATGACGATTTCGTTAGGAGGAGGTTGTGCATGATGAACATGGTCTTCATCATCTTCACAATGAACCCTAATTGTAGGTATGCGATATTCCTCGTCATTTTCAAAAGGCATCTCCTCATTATTTTGTTGTCTAGAAGTAGAGGCATGACATGGGTTCAATATTTCATTAAGAGTACGACAAGGGTGGTCTACTTCTTCTTCTCCCTGAACCATGCCAACAATAAGAGAAGGGTCTACCGTGGAAGGTAATTTGGCCCCTAGTTCCATAACCCGCATAAGAACTTCATGTTTGTTATGAAAAATGTAGTCGTCAAAATGGGTGGAATGAAGCTCTACATCCACGTGAGGAGAATCCTCCTCTCCACCACTATGGTCAACCATGAGATTATCCTCTAAAAGAGGGTTGTCACCTCCAAATATATTGGCTTCTAACTTTCATGACCCCATTCTTGTAGTAGGCATTACTTAGACTATAAGGTACAACATGAAAAATTTCCACTAAGGTTTACTAACAACGGACCTTATTTAGATTTGCGCAGTGTAATGACCCTAAGTCGTTAAAAATAATAGTGACTATAAAATAGCCACAAATTCAATAGGTCAATGTGAACCTAAGAATTAAAGAATAAGCTACCCTAGCAAGGTAATATATGACACAAGTTTTTCTAGAACAATACAATGATGTATAGTACTCAAAATTTAGTCACAACCAAATAGTTTATTCCCTAAATTTATCTAGATAGGTTTGAAACCAAATAGTGACAACACAATATCACCAGTTAGGTCAAGTTTGAAACAAACAAGGCCTAAATGATAAGAGAATGTTGACATGACCTTCTAACAAGATATAATAAAAACTAGTTTCTAAACACTAGCAAAGTCTAAGTCTTTGTAAAATGGATGATACAAATGTGAGCAAGTGTAACAATGCTATTTGGACATGTAATCAAACTTTGCAAGAAAGTAAAATTTTAGTATCAAAATGGCATTATAGTCAATGCTAACAAAGTAACCTCAACACTTACAAAATTCAAGACAAGGCTAGGGTGTAAAAACTACGTCTAAGTATAGTAAGGAATTATTAAGCGTGCGAGCAACGTAATGATACAATATAGAGATTTAGGCCAAGTTTCACAATGGAAACAAGACGTAAATATCACAATTATATGGCTATAATGCGGGAAGCATAGAAAATCTAAAGAAGACAATGATAAGATAACCTAACTACAATGATAATAAGTCTCAAATATGGGTTTTGAGACACAAGGGGCTACTAGATCGTGAAGATGTACCATTCACACTTTCAACTCTTGCATTCCTACCGCAACATGGTCATGCAAGAAGACTACAAAAGTGGTGGACATGATTATATCTAGTAGGTATCCATGTATGTTTCTCCTTTTGTCTCAAAATGAGCAAAAAGAAAACAAGGGGATAGACCAAATGGTGTTGAAATAAACTTGGTGTTATTTTGGCAGAGTTTCGCCTTGTCTTAGGACAAGTGAAAAACTAGGACAAAATGAAACTAAGTAGATTTTGTGATGAAATGTCACACGGTTTCAACTTTAAGAGATTCTTTCCCTTGTTCGAAAAAACAAGAGTTTGAATCTAACAAAGTTGTCACTTTGTGAGAGCTCTCAAAGTATACTATCTAAGATAAAAATAATGGCTCCAAGCTGACAAGCTTCCTAGGTGGTTCTCTCTCTAGGTGTCACAAGATATCTAGGCGAGCTCAATTTACCAAGGTTTCCCAAGGAGTATCTTAGCTTTACTTTACCCCCTTCAGTATAATGAGCACTGAAGTGCATTCAGTTATACTTTCACTGGGGTCGTGATACAAATATCTTTGACTCTAATCTTACCAAGGCGTACTAGACAAGTCAGTAGTGTGGAGCACTTTCTTGTTTCGTTCACAAGGTTCCCTCTTGCATGAACTACTTTAGGGTTCCTAGGACCACCCCCATTGTTGTAGCTTAAGGCTTATGCCAAAGGGGTTATGTCCTAGTTAAGCGGATGAGCCGTAGCTCTTAACCAAAACTTGCCAAATACAATGTGATGATTGTGGTGTGTTTTTTATCTTTTATACTTTAATTTGGTTTTTGTCATATTCCTTTTGGCAACCTAAAATCACACGCGTAGTTAGAAAAATTGTTTAGGTTCTCCTTTATTTGACTAGCGTTAGGTCCTTCACACAAATGGTTAGTAGTTCCAAAAAGATTCACAATATCATAGGAAAATAGTCAATGAAAAATGCTTGTAAATCAACTAACTACCATCAAACTTTGCAAAAACAAGGTTTATTCCCAATTCATCCAAGTGCTTTTTAATGAAAGACTAAAATTGCTTTTTATTCCCAAGATCACACTAGGTGCAAGGGAAGAGCATACACAAATTTTAGCCTTGATTTATTTATTAAGTGAAAAAACTCTTAAACTAAAAGATCAAGCACATGAAAAAAATGAAGGTTTATTCTCTTAAGCACAAAATGAATGATAATTGTTCCTACTTACTCCCAAGAAGCAAAAAGAATGGTTTAGAGGTGTTTTTGGTTTTCAAGATCACACTAGGTGCAAGAGAAGAGCATACACAAACTCTATTCCAAACTCAATCAAAGTATGAAAACACAATCACTCTTCAAACACAAACCCAATTTACTCATAAAAGACCCTTTATCAAACCCTAGGACAATTTTGTTAAGAATATTTCTCTAAAATCAATAATTTGACAAAAACAACATCTAAGAACCCTTAAAAACTGATAGGAATCATAAAATTGAAGTTCTGGAATTTTGAGAAAATTTTACCTTGATGCACAAGTGCCCCTACTAGTGCACAGGCACTCACAGTCATGCAAAGGTGCTCATAGTCATGCACATGTGCTCAAAGTCATGCACATGCTCCCCTCTGTCATCTTTCACACAGTCAATGATGCACATGCACTTCTAGTGAGGCACAGGTGCTCACAGTCATGCACATGCGCCTTTTTCCTGTAGATGGTCAAAAATATGAGTTTGAAGCAAAATTCTTAAAAAAAGTCCAATCTTTGGGATTTATTGGAAATTTTGATAGGGCTTCGTCCTCCTTATATCCTGCAAAAAGCAAGAAAACACAACTTCTACCACTAATCTAGTTGAAACAACTTTTAAAAATGGAAATTGATCTAAAACTTTGAAAATTACTCTAAAACTTTGAAATTAATCTAAAAATCTTGAGAAACTAATCTAAAAAGATTAAAAGTACACTAGAAAGATTGAAAGTAAACTAGAAAACTTGAAATTAATCTAGGAAACTTGAAACTAATCTAAAAGTTTGAAATGAAAAACTTTGAAACTAAGTTAAAAAGCTTAAAAAAAATGAATGCAATAGGGTATTGTCCCACTGGGTGTGCCAAATGAAAGCACCCTAAAATTTACAAAGAAAATTGCATGACTAAACAAGGAAATCTAACACCATTGCCATCCATCTAGCCAAGGTTCTAAGTCTAGGAATGTAACATTAAGATAGAAGCTTGAAGGAATGCTTAACTAGTATGAAAACAATACAAAATCTAACTAAACATGCCTACTAATATGCTTAAATTACCTAACATGGGCCTAAATAGACCTAAGTGGGAAATCAAATAGTTATGGTTGCTACTCCAAACAAGGTTAAATGGCCTCTCCAAATACCTACTTGGTCATTTTGGATATCCATTTACTAACCCCATTGAAGGCTTTAGGCAAGGATTGAGCTTGGCTATAAATCATATTTATTATATGAGATGCAAATCAAAGCATGGTGTAAAGTATAAAGGAATGAGGTGAGTTGTTTTTATAGTTTTCCTTTTGGAAGAAACTTGTATTTTGGTGCATGTGGGACTAAAAGCCCCAAATTAGATTAGAATTGCTAATCATGATTAAGCTTTGCTAATCATGATTAGTGAATTACCAAGTGATTAAGAGGTGTGGAGCCTTAATCAACCACTTAGGGTTAACTAGGAGGCTAGGATAATATTTTGAAGCTTGTCGAGACATTGTGGAGGTGAATGGGGTGATTTTGAGTGGTTGGAAGAGGGGTTTAAGCCAATACTAGGGTATATTGACCAAAACAAGGGTAAAATAGGCTTAATTAACCTATAGTCGCTAATTGTCTGTTTTGAAGAGGATTTTGGCTTACGATTCGTCATAAAGTGGCATCCTGAATGTGAAAGGGGTTACACAATCAAAAAAGTGGTGTTAATTGGCTTAATTTGGTAAGAAACGTTAGTTAATTAGCAAATCACACTAATTATAATGAAATTGGCAAGAATGAGAGTGATTTGCGTGTGTTTTGGCAATAAGATTGTAAAAGTGGAATTTATGTGTCTACAAAGGATATAAGAAATGCAAGAGAATCAATAGTGTTTGTGAATTTGTTAGATGAAAGGGGAACTATTTGGATCGTATACTTATCAAAGTCTTGTAAGAGGAATTTAGTAATATTTTTATATTTTTTTTTATAGAATTTCATTTTTGCATTGGTAAGTTCCTTTGATTCGATTGATGATAAGTTGAGAGTCTCCCCCTAGATTTACCTGGGGGTGGCCTTGTTTGGGCCTCATCTGTTGCCCCAGGGGGAATAGTGGTATCCGCTTGTTATTGGTTTGACATTAGTTGCAATATATTTGTTAGCTGTTCGAAGGTGCCTTTCAGTTGCAGATACCTCCTGGCATTAAAAAAAATAAGAGTCTCTATAGATGTCAAGGATTTGAACACCGAGCATGACGGTGGTTTTGAGACCCATGATGAGGGCTTCATACTTGCCCTCATTGTTAGTGCATTAAAAATTTAGTTTGAAGGAGAGAGGGATGGGAGTCCCCCAATGAGATATAATTATGATACCGACACTTCCCCCCTCCCAACATTTAGAACTATCGAAGAAGAATTCCATTTTAAGAGGAGTTTATTCTTGATCGATAGTGTTGATGGATTCTTCGGGAAATTGTTTGTGAGGTAGTTGATTATTAGGAAGGGGAGCTTTCATGAGTTGGTCGGTGATGGCTTGCCCCTTGATATATTTTTGTGATATGAATTCTAGGTCAAATTTAGTCAAAAGCATGAGCCATCGAGTGATGCGATCATTGTGATATGGTTTGAAATGCATAACTTTAAGAGGATTACAATTGGTGATGACATAAGTCTTATGGTTAAGGAGATAGTGACAAATCTTGGAAGTTGTGAACTATAAGGCACAACATAACTTTTCAACTTCAGTGTAATGAGTTTCATAGTCGTTAAGAGTGTGGCTTATATAATAGATGACCTACTCTCTACCTTGCTCATCTCGATGTAAGATAATCATAGATAAAATGACTCTGCCTCGTATGGAGGTGTGAGGATAGGTGGTCATAGGAGGTATTGTTTGAGGTATTTAAAGGTATTTTGACACTTGTGATCCCATTTGAAATGGACATCCTTTCGTATAAGATGATGAAAAGGATGAAAACGATATGAAATTTGAGAAATGAAGCACCAAACTGATTGGAGTGTACTTTGGAGATTATGAAGTTGTTTGATATTAGAAGGAGGAGGCATCTCAATGATGGCTTTGATTTTGGTAGGTTCTACGTCAATACCCTTGATATAAACAATAAACCCTAAAAGCTTCATGGTGAGAACACTGAATACACACTTAGATGGGTAGAAGTATTGAATAAGGTAGGTGAAGATGACATCAAGGATGGTGAGATGGTATCTTTGGTGCTTAGACTTACTTAAGATATCGCTAATGTAGTCTTCCACAGTCTTATGAATGATATCATGGAATATATAAGTCATATCACACTGATAAGCGGCCATTGTTTTCTTGAGTCCAAAGGTCATGAAATGATAACAAAATTTCCCCCAAGGGGTAATTAAAGATGTATTGTGTTGGTCGTCCATCGTGATAAGTATTTGATTATATCATGAAAATCCATCCGTGAGAGATAAATTTTTTTGGCTTGTTGTGAGGTCGACAAGTTGATCGATATTAGGAAGGGGGAAGTCATCTTTAGAAAAAGTGAGATTGAGATATCAAAAGTATGTGAAAATACATAACTTTCTAGAGGATTTGGTTATGAGTATGATATTAGAAACCCATTGTGGATATTCAATGGGAAGTATGCAATTAGCAGAGAGAAGACATTATAACTCTTCTTTGATGAGCAAGGATACGTGAGGGTGCATCGTACGAAGATTTTCTTTGACAGGTTTGGCATTAGGAATTATGATGATGTTGTGAACGACAATGTTAGGGTCAATACCTGACATGTCACTATATGACCATGCAAAGCCCTAACTGTGCTTGGAAAATAAGGTGGTAAAATCCTTTAATTCTTCTTAATCTAAAGATTGGCCAAATTTGACCATGTGAGGTTCTTGTGAAGTCCCTCTATTGACATCAATAGTGGATTTGTTAATTAGTGTTAATGTGTCAGGTTTTAGCATCTTTCCAAGGTAGTGGTCCTCTGCCCCCATATAGGATAGGATGGATTCATCGTCATGGCATTGATGAATGTCAATGGTAGGGGAGTCTTCCTCTACCATTTTGGGTTGTACAAGAGGAAGGGTCTCATGTCATCGTTAGTCTAATAAATGAGTGGTCCTAAGGTGATTGTGTTGATTATTTTTTTTAGGAGGAATGGAAACAATATCATCTATGTCGGTAGAGTTGTCATATGAAGATGGAGAGGATGGATCAGATTCTGCTATGGATCCAGATGTAGTGATCGTAGAGGTGTCCGAGGAAGGTTTTTCAAAACTTAGTTCAAACTTCTCATGAGGCTTATGAGAATAGTCAAAGACCATGTTATGTACACCCTATTTGTAATGTCCTAAGACACAACCTTTCCAGGTGCAACGATGAAGGTACATTTGAGTGAAGGATTGGTTATATAAGAATGAAAAATCAGATATAAAGGGTTTAACATGATGTTGATTGTCATGATGTGTAGAAGGAAAATTGATCTCTTTGTAAATGAGATTAGTTTTAAGATGGGGAGGGCCAAAGGAGAATATCTTTAATGTTCGGTTTGTACATAGGTTGTTTTTAAGGTATCCCATATGTTTTAGGTGTAGGCAGTGAGTTGAGAGTTAGGAGGCGGTACTCCCCCAGCGAGAGACATTGTATAACATATTTGAAGGAGATGTTGTTTTGTAGCTTAGATGAGGGGATGGAAGAGCTTAGAGAGGATTATTAGAGGACCCCAATTTTTTGTTAGGAATGAGCACATCATTAGGTCGATAGATCATGTGAAATGCTTTGAAAGGATTTAGGTCAATGGGAACAGTAAAGGTTTTACCTTCATGATCGTACTTTATATAATGGTATAATGTAACTGGGATACAATGCATAGTGTGTATTTAAGGTCATCCTAGAAACATGTTGTACTGGTACTATCCTTATTCGAGATAAAAGATTTCATGAAGTATTTTAACGTCTACCTTGATGGGAAAAATGACAGTGCCTAATTAAGAGGAAACAATGTCGTTAAAGGTGTGTATCATGGCAAGTTACTGGGCAATGATGGTGTCAAGTAACTGAATCTATTTGAAGGCGTGATAAGATATGATATTGATGTTGGATTCTTTATTAGTCATAACTTTCTTGACGAGAGTATTTTCAAATTGGGAGGTGACGAAGAGTGGAAGGTCATGGTCTTCAGATTGTAAGGATGGAATTTCAGAATCGTTAAAGGAGATAGCGACAAACATTTTACGAGTTCTAAAAAGGTTTGCCAATGGTTGATGGTCATTTGATGGTACTGAGATGGACTAGAGAGCCTCAATTAGTTCTTGTATGTGATGTGGTGAGGTTTGAACAAGCTCATAGAGGGACATCTTCACAGGAGCTTGATGAAGTTGTTTAATGATGGTGTTTTGTAAAAAGGTAGTAGATTGGGTGTGTGGAGTGAAAAGGATGGATACCTTAACCTTATAAGATGATGGATTAGATGAATCACGAGCCATAGAGATAGAGAAATTGGGCCTATTTTATTCTGATGCCTTGGGGTCTTGTGCACATGATCTTGTAGTTATACAAACAACACCAATATGATGGAGTGGGGTTTTACTATAAAAGGCCTCACTTTTGTTGGATATGGATGTGGTGTTGGAAAATGGTTCAGAAGGGGTGAATTTAGGGATATAATGGGTTGGTTTGATTTGATATGTATGCTTTGGATCTGCGGGAAGAAGCCCCTTGCTAGAAATTCTTTGAATCATGGCATGGAGGGATTTATAGTCCTTGGTGGAGTGTCTTGGTGTCTAATGGTATGCACTAAATGCTTCATAATTTTACCAGGAGGGTTTCCACCCTCGGGAGCCAAATGACTTGATAGGTGGTAATGTTATGATGGATAGTTGGATGAGATTTTTGAGGGTTCTAGTATGGTACCTTTTTTTAGTTGTCTGAGGTGGTGGTGGGGATGGAGGGAACTATGTATTGTTTGATGATTTGAAGGTTTGGAATGATGGAAAACTTATTTCACTAAATCTGGACATATTCCAATGAATCAAGACTCCAGTATTACAATTTTTGGAAGAAATATATCTCTATTTTTGCGTATGTTGGATTCCATTTTTGTTTATACTAGATTCCATTATTATTAGACTCCATTAGTTGTAATATTGGATTCCAATATTGTCATTGGAATTATTCGAGTTCCAATATCGATATTATTAGATTCTAATTTCACTATTATTGGATTCCATTATCACTATGATTGGATTCCAATTTTGTGAATATTGGATTCCAATATTGCTATTATTGGATTCCAATTTCTCCATTATTTGAATCCAATTTCTAAATTCTGATTTTTGGATTTCAATTTTGCTATTTTAGGATTCTATTTTATTATTATTAGATTCCCCCACATAAGCCTAGTGGTTGCTAACTTACATAATCCTAGTAGTTTATAACATACATAAGCCTAGCGACCGTTAACTTACATAATCTTAGTGGTTTCTAACATACATATATTAGAGTTTCCGAGAGGATCTATGATGAAAATTGAATACACGAGAAATTATAGAAATCAAAATAACTAACAATTAGATGTAATATGATCTAGAACTCACAAGGTAATAAGCTCCAAATCAACTCAATGCTCCATATTCCATATTACATATGATAGAATGATGCAAGTTATGTACATATAGGTGGTGAATGTGAAACTAAATCCTAGATCAGTGGGGAATAACTCTCACTAACTGATACTATAAGTAGAGTTGACTCAACACAACTATTAGGCCAACTCAACAAAACTGGTAAGCTAACTCGACATAAATGCTACACCTAAGAAAGCATACCCCACGTGTGTAGGAAATCTCCAAGTAAATAATAAAATACAAAGAAAATAAATATATTACACTAACACCCCCCATAAGCACAACTTAGGTGGGAAGTGAAAAATGAATCTGGATCCCGATAACAAGTCCTGATGAGGTACTTGTATGAATGAAAATGAACATGTGATCTTCAACCACAATCAAACCCCTAAGGTCATGCCAGAGTAGCTGATGTTGAATGTGTGTGAATAACTATAGGAGGATTAGTGACTGAGATTTGGTGGTGTGATCTCTTAGTAGCCGAGTTGACAAAGGGGAGATTTAGAGGCTATGAACAGGTAGTGTGAATTCCCTATGATTTGTTTACCTAACTTGGATCTAAGCTCTAAACTATTTTGAAGTGTCCATGTCAACTGAATGAAATTAACAATCTATGCTACTGCTGAAAGGGAAACTAATCTAAACAAATCACAAAACTGAAATATTACGATCACAAACAACGATTTTCTTCTATTATAAATAATTAAAATATTTCGACACTAAAACTAAACAAGAAAAATAACCTGGTGTGGTTATTCACATATACTGAGTGTATTGAAACTAAAACAAGAAATTTTCCAATTAATCTATGATATGTAGACAAACTCATATAGATATTCTCTCCTTCAGATCCACAGGGATGGGAAGAAAAGGATCCGTCATCGGGAGTTGCTATGAAAGATTCAAACCCTCGTGGAAATTAACTAATTACTTGAAAATGAAAGGAAATTGATTTATAATCTATTTGATATGATGTAATAATGATAAATTATAAGAATGAAGGAAATCAAACAAAAAATCCAACCTGGAATTTACAGAAAAGAGGTAAACCCAATTGTGTAGTAGTTTGTCCCCCCAATTTTCCCTTTCTTTCTCTGAGTGTTCATGGGAGTCCAAGGGACTAGGAATGCAAGAAAAAAAATAAGAGGATGGATCTTAAGAAATGGTAGCTTGAAGGAAATTTGAATACAATGCAAGTAGAAGAGAGATATCATAAGAGATCTAAGCTTGGCTATGCAATTCCTAGCAAGATGTTAATAGTAATACAATGCAAGATACACAAAATTCTCAGGCCTTTTTCTTGAGTATAAGCATGGAATATATAGGAATGGAGGCTAGGAGGTTAATTCATGCACAAGGAAATAAGAGGTGGTTCCAACTAATTTAAATATTATTTAAAATAGAAGGACCAAGGAGAACCAAACAAAAAAAGATAACTTTAGAAAATTCGGCTCACGGATGCATGCAAAAAGAAAACTTAAGGGATCCGTCACATGTTTAAAACATGCGTGAAGAATCTGGAAAAAGCAGGCAGGACTGTCACCCTACGTAGGGTGGTGGTTTCAGGACCACAACCCTAACTGGGTGGCGGTTTGCGAACCACCATCTAGACAGGGCAGCAGTCCTGGCATTGAAGGCCAAGACAGGCACAAAAAGAGGCGGGGAGTTGGAAAAATACATGGAAAAATTAAGTAAGACTATCTAGGCTACAAATATACACTACAAATGGATTTTGAAGCTCGAACACCTTCTTGAAAGGATTTTGAATCATCATTGGGGATTCTTGTAACCGTTTTCCCAACAACGTAGCACATGTAATTTTGGGTGTGTACATATTTCCCCCTTAGAGAAGTGTTTTAGCCATGAAAAGGCGTAAAATGAAGAGTTCAAGTATGGCATTCCTGAAATAGGGAGTTAGAAGCTATAACTGACATGCCCGTGTGTGGAAATTTCACCGCTTAAACTCTTGCTACTTGTAAGAGAAAAAGAAGACTCAAGTGCAAATAGATAAGATATTGAAAAATAAACACTAGATCAAAATGAAGAGATGACTTACCATTTGTGCAGGGATGTATAAATATACCTGCGCCAATGCTCCAGCCATGTGAACACACGTACTCATAACGAAGTTATAAAAACACACACACACACACATATAAACAAACTCACTTTTTAATTCATTTGTGCATATCGACTTGTTGATTTTTGAGCTTTGGGCCCATGTTTACTATTTTTCACTTTCAATCATGGTTGAATTGGAATGGATTTGGGAATGGTATGTTGCATTAGGCCTGGCCCTTTTTTGTTTGAATGCTCTTGAGAAGAAATCCTAAGAAACTAGTAACTAGAGTGGTCATAAGGGGCCTCAAAGAGGTGGATAGGCAGAGTGCCTTTATTGCTTAGTCTCAATTTTGTGAGGCATATATGATGTTTTTTTGTGTGCTCATTACAGGCGTTTTGACCACACCCAGTGTGTGATGGCATCATACAAAAATATGAAACAAAATGATATATACATACATCTCTTTTTGGCTCGGTCATTTCTTGCAAAGAGTTGGCTTACATTGATGATTTGATTCACGTGTGTACTCTTAGATATTTATAATTTATGATTTTCTATGCTTTTCAAAATGCATGCAGTGGACATGAATGCTAACATTATGATTTTTTTTTGCTTTTTAATGATGATATATGATAATGCAATCACATTCTGATGTTGAACTTTAGTTTCTCTAAGAAACTTTTGGCACTTCGTATTGTTTTGGTAAAACGTGGTGAAAGAGTGATATGATAGGTGAGTTAACTTGCCCCACTCCTAACTCCACATAACTAGTAGTATGCGAGGGCTCAACACCAAGAGCTAAAAAGGGCACGAGTTATAGAAATTTATCAAATGGTAATGATGAGAGAAAGACAAGGATTTGACAAAACCAAGTTGAGACACTACAACCTCACTCTACTCAAGTTTGCTTCATAGTTTAGAATGTGAATTACTTTCTAGTTTATCTAGACTTAGATCCGTAGATGGCCACTTGGTTGAAAATATCTAGTTTTGGGGTTTTGAACTCTTTTGGAATTTTATATCTCTAAATCACTTTTTTTTTAACTTATGATTTCACAATGTTTGACTAGTTTGTTTCTAGATTTCAAGTTTATCAAAGAGACCCCCTACGCCTTTCCCCATGCTACTAGTAGGAAGTGTGGTCTCATCACCATGGATAAGGAACATATGAGTAAGGGAATTTACCTCCTTTCCCAACCCTACGTCACTAGTAAGAGACACAGGCTCAACACTAAAGGTTGGTAGGGTAAAGAAATGTGTAAAAATAAAATTTTATGTGGATTTGCATTTGACTTACTCATTTGTGAAAAATGTTTAGAATGCTATTTTTCCAAGGAGATGTATATGGGATAGATGTGACACCATGAAGCTTCTATAACAAAGCATGGGCAAAGACACCTAACCTAGGAAGAGACAAAAAGTAGAACTGAGTATGCAGACCTTGGTATGGTTACCATAAAAACTTTGTCTTATATTGTTTGGATCGATGAAATGATTCAGAAACAATTGATGATACCATGAAGATTCGAAGAGACATGATTTGAATGTTTTGCCAATATTTTCAATTTTTTAAAGGAATTTCTATAAGAATAAGTCCCTTGATCACAAATTTACGATATGAACTAGAAGATGAAAATGCAATGCAGATGCAGTAATGTACATATGAAAATTTAGGTGAAACTACATGTCATGACACATAAGGTGAAGAAATTTGATGAATATAAAATTCTTCACCCCTAAAAGTACACAATGGAGAACCATTATCCTCAAAATTCCCATTCTTTTGACAAGGGCCTACCATTCAGGGTTTAAACTTACAACCCTTTCCCAAAAGTGTATATGTCCAATTATTAAAATAATTTGTCTGAAAGAGGCATTCATACACCTCTTTGTCATGTTTTTGAGACATGGTGTGTGGGCGAGAATGACTATGTTGCTCAACCTTGTTTCCTATGTGGAGCATTGTGTTTATTTGTGACTCTTGCTGAATGAAGAGGCCTTACTCCATGGATATGGCAAGATTACTTTTAGACGCACATGGGTTGAAACCAATGTTTAGAATAGAACAACCATCAAATATGGTTTTGATGGGCATCATTTTAATCTCAAATTTCCCTTTTTCATTTGTTAGTTCTTCATGTTCACACCTAGATCTAGGTTGTCGGAGGGAAGAGATGCTAAATTGAGAAGAATACCCATTCCCTGTGGTTCAAACAAGAGGAAGATCAGATCTTCACTCTATAAGAGTTTTATAATTCCCACTGTGGTTTTAGTGGACATTGTTTCCACATATATTGATCTACCCTTATCTGTTTTTTCTACCTCAATTTTTTTTGGGTCAATGACTTTAACTTTCAGCAAACCCTGGGTGATCGAGGCTAACTCTTTTGATGGAGGTGGTTTGTTCAATTGATTCGTAGGAAGTTTGTACTCCGTATGGACTCATTTCTTCTTCTTGAGGTTTTATAAGTGTATATCAAAGGGCTTAGGACCCCCTTGAGTGATGAAGAACTTCCCCAAATGAAGGAATCTAATCTCCTGGAACAGGGTAGAAGGGATAGCCTTCATTCGATGAATCCAAGGTCTCCCAAGGATCATGTTATAACTTGTTTCCCTATTGATAATGTAAAACTGTGTTAATATGGTTTTCAGACCAAGTGTGACTGGAAGAACTATGGTTCCAATCGAGGCTACTTTAAGACTATCGTACCCCCGTAAAGTGTTTCTTGTAGAGGAAAAATTTGTCTCCCCATATCCCAACTTCTGTAAGAAAGATAAAGGAACCACATTTACAACAGCCCCGTCATCAATCATGGCTCTCTTGATGTAATTGTTATAAACCTAGGCTTGTAAAAATAAGGTAGGATCACCTCTTTGGGTAATTTCAGCATCAGATTGCATCTTGTCTATATCGAAAACAAACCTAGTATCCCTATTATTCTATCCTGGAGGATGTATGTCAAAGTCAATATGATTTATTTGAGTTCTCTAAGGTGGTGTAACATGGATTAAATGACCCAGAACTAGTGCATTGAGTAATGCAGAATGATGTGCAGGTGAATTCTTTAGCAAATCTAGAAAATGAAATGTGAGAGAAGGTCTTGTTCAAATCCGATATCAAGTCGTAGGCTCCTACTGGTTTAGTGATTGTAGGAACGTCATCCTATGGGAAGG
Source organism: Taxus chinensis (assembly GCA_019776745.2). NCBI lineage: Eukaryota > Viridiplantae > Streptophyta > Pinopsida > Cupressales > Taxaceae > Taxus > Taxus chinensis. The sequence goes on along the minus strand of CM034150.1, from coordinate 330,860,185 downwards.
AATGAGTGGGTAAGGGTTGTGAAACACACTTCTTCATCCTATTTTTTGCATTAATTTCACACTCAACCTCTAGCTCAAGCAATCCTAAGATTTTTGTGTTATCATTTGAACCAAGGTTAGGAGTGACCTGAGAGTTATTGGAATTTGAGGCTTCATGGTCATTGTTTCCTATAGAAGTGACCTTGTTTGTGTTTTGTGAATTCACTTTGAAATTTTTAGGATGTGTAGGGAGAGGATTTTGAAAGATTCTTACATTAGCGTTATGGGGAGCTACAGGTCATGTATAGTCAGATTGTGAGTTTGTTTCAGGATTTGCTAGGAACATGTCTACAAAGAGTTGCCTTTAGTTTTCAGGAAGTCTTTGCAGAAACTTGTTGCAATCACAAAAAGTCCTATCATCATTGCCTCGAACCTTATGGAAACCAAAATATAGGTTAGGGTCATAATCTGTTGGTCTTTGATAAGCATCTTGTTTTTGTTGATTATAACCTCAGTTGTAGTTTTGAAATTGGTTGTTATAACCATGATTCGTTTCCCCTAGGCCAAAGTTTTGATATTGATTTAGGCCTTTGGTTTGATTTTGTTTTTGCGATGGATGGTTTACATTGACCATTTTGACTGAAGACATAGTGTTAGATCCTCCTTGATTTCCTGAGTTGTTGTTATTGTTATTGTTGCTGTTGTTTGGAAATCCGACGTTCTTGGCTTGATCAGTAGCACTATTCATGGTAGCACCATGATTATGATTCACACTTTTAAGTCCTTGGTTGTTGGAACCATTGTTTTGATAATTTGAATTATTTTGATTTGGGGATACAAATTTTCCATTGGGATCATAGGTCTTATGCCCACTGTCTATAGAGGCTTGGTCAATCCGAAGCGCTCCTTCCAAAACTTCCTCATAACTATGAAAAGGAAACTTTTGGACCTCTTCCTTAGTCTCTTGATTTAGCAATTGAAGGAAAAGATCACAAAGTTCCAGTTGGTCCATGTTGGGTGCAATTTCAGAGGAATAAAGAACTTGACTCCATCTCTAGATGAAATGGGCGAGAAATTCATTTTGCTCCTTTCTAATATGCAGGAAATCCTTAATCCCTATACGCAACAAATTGTTCATGTCAAATGCTTTGATGAACTTAGAAACAAGATGTTTAAAGGAATGTATAGAATCTTCTGGAATATGGTAATACCAATCCAATGTGAATCCTTCGAGAGTATTTGGAAATATCTTAGCGACTACAACATCCAAAGGAAGTAAATCCCTAATAGCAGTAGCGTAGGCCTTGATATGAGCATTTGGGTCCCCTTCTCCCTTAAATTTAGGAAGATCTGGAAATGGGCGTGGAAGCATGAAAAAACATATGGTGAAGTCAAGAGGATCCTTTAAGTACTTAGCGTATGTACCCATTGCGTAAGATTCCACCATTGAAGATCCTTGATGAGGAGGTGGAGGAGGAGGAGTTGGATAAGCTGCACTATAAACATTGACGGGAACGTATGGGGTCCCTTGATATGGCATGTAGGGAGTAAGAATAATATATGGGTCCATCTAGGGAGTTTTTGAATACATATGCATGTAAGGTGGGATAGTACTAGGATATGGACTAGCGGGCATAAAACCAGCGACCGTTGCATTCCCTGTTGTGGCGGAATTCGAGAAAAAACTTACGGAAAGCCCTTAAGTAGGATAAGATTGAGAAGGATGAGGAGCCATACCTAGTGTGTATAACCCTATGAGAAGATCACCTAGATTTGAATGAGCCGGATAACCTTGTTGTTCAATGGAAGGGAAGTATCCTTTGTTGTCAACTAGATACCCCATGTTATGCCCTATTGCATTTGTTGGTTGTGAATCCTGGGAACTTTATAGTTCTCTAGTCCTCCTTACTAAGGTAGAAATAATATCGTTGGGGAAGGATTGAGTAATTTGTTGGGGTGCTTGTGGCATAGGGTTTGATTGAGTAGGCTCATGACACCTTGTCATGAATTGTTCAGTGTTATAATTATTTCCTTTCTCAGAAGTAAGAATCTTAGGATAAGCATTTGAAATATTAGAGGCTGTAGCCTTCATTCTATCCAAAGACTCATCTATCTAACAAAGAGGATTAGTTATTCATGCAAATATATCATCTTCCGTTGATTTCATGGCAATGTGAGGTCTTGAGAGGACTCTATGGTAAGAACCTGTTTCGTTTGTGATAACAACGTGGTTTGCATTGGGTTGATTGCATTGAATGTTTAATAGTTGATCAACCTCCTCCATCCTTACATAGTTAATAGGGTTTGAAGTGCAACTAGGGGAAGTTTGAACGTTGTTTGTGTAATTATCAACCCATCTCGAAAGAGAAGGGGACTGTTGTGGTTGCACGTTGGTGTAATATCTATCAAAGCCAAATGGCCAACCTAACTCTCTTCCACACATATTTTGGAAAGTATAAAATACCTACCAAAATAGGGGAAGAAATGGAGAGGTGAGGTAATGACAATGAAAGAAAGGAAATAAGAAGGAATTAATACTTCACATCGGGTTCACCAATTTGTACGGATGAAAATGAACACATGATCTTCAACTGCACTCGACCCCTTGAGGTCATTATGAAGTATCCAATGTTGAATGTGTGTGGCTAACTAGAGGAGGATCAATGACTAAGATTTGGTAGTGTGATCTCTTGGTACCCAAGTTGACAAAGGGGAGATTTAGAGGCTATGAACAGGTAGCGTGAATTCCCTATGGTTTGTTTACCTAAATTGGATCTAAGCACTAAACTAGTTTTAAGTGTCCATGTAAACTGAATGAAATTAACAATATATGCTACTGCTGAAAAGGAAACTAATCTAAAAAAATCACAAAAATGAAATATTACGATCACAAAAAATGATTTGCTTCTATTCTAAATAATTAAAATATTTCTACACTAAAACTAAACAAGCAAAATAGATCGGTGTGGTTATACTTGTGCTGAGTGTATTGAAACTAAAACAAGAAATTTTCCAATTAATCTATGATATGTAGACAACCTCCTACATATATTCTCTCCTTCAAATCTATAGATATGGAAAGAAAAGGATCCGTCACCGGGAGTTGCTATGAAAGATTCAAACCCTCTTGGAAATTTACTAATTACTTGCAAATGAAAGGAAATTGATTTATACTCTATTTGATATGATGTAATAATGATAAATTGTAAGAATGAAGGAAATCAAACAAAAAATCCAACCTGGAATTTACAGAACATAGGTAAACCCAGTTTTGTAGTAGTTTTTCCCCTTAGTTTTCCCTTTCTTTCTCTGAGTGTTCATGTGAGTCCAATGGATTGGGAATGCAAGAGAAAAAACAGGAGGATGTCACTCGAGAAATGGAAAATTTAAGGTAGTATGGATGCAATGCAAGTAGAAGAGAGATAACACAAGAGATCTGAGCTTGGCTATGCAATTCCTAGCAAGATCGTAGTAGCAATACAATGCAAGATACACAAAAATCTCAGGCCTGTTGCTGTAGTATAAGCATGGAATATATAGGAATGGAGGCTAGGAGGTTACTTCATTCACAAGGAAAGAAGAGGCAGTTATAACTAATTTAAATATTCTTTAAAATAGAAGGAGAAAGGAGAACCAATAAAAAAAATCTAACTTTAGACAATTTGGCTCATGGATGCATGCGAAAAGAAAACTCAAGTGATATGTCGCATGTTTAAAACACACGTGAAGAATATGGAAAAAGTAATAAGGACCACCACCCTACACAGGGTGGTGGTTTCATGACCACCGCTCTGATTGGGTGGTGGTTTGCGAACCGCCACCAAGGTAGGGTGGCGGTACTGGCACTGAAGGCCAAGATAAGCATAGAAAGAGGTAGGGAGGTGGAAAAATGCATGGAAAAGTTAAGTAAGGCTATCTAGGCAAAAAATATACACTGCAAATAGATTTTGGAGCTCGAACACCTTCTTGAAAGCATTTTGAATCATCATTGGGGATTCTTGTAACCATTTTCCTAAAAATGTAGCACGTGCAATTTTGGGTGCGAACAATACCCACGTACAAATGAAAATATCTCATAAAGTAGAGAAAAAGAGAAAACCCAGTGGTAAAAAACTCCCCCCAAAAGAGAGAAACAAATAATTGAAGAAGGCTCGAAGCCCCCCGAAGATGATGAAGTTATTGATGTAAATAGAAGAATTAGGTCCTGGCAATAAGGCCATGTTAGGTAGCCACATATATAAAAAGATTAAATGGGAATAAATAAGACAACCTAATTGGAATACGAAATTGGATGAGGCACTCATAAATAATATCCAACAAGTAGAACTTGCTCTAAATATTACCCTCCAATAATTAGAACTTATACAAACACATATGTCTAATATTGTTTTAAAAACCATCAGTTGGACAAGAGGACATGAAAAAATAGAGGACAAAGTCGACACTACAGAGGAATGGAGAAATTGTGTGAACATGTCATGCTCAAAGAGTACTACAGGAATTCACAACTGCTACAAGGAAGACACAATGATTCTCAATATGGGTTATGACAATAGGCACCTTTTTAGATACCTATTTATAATGCATTTACAAAATTATTCTCAACAAAAACACATGTACTAAATGTTCTTATTGTAGAAAGAAGAAATGAAACACACAAGTCATAATCGGGGGGTTTGGTCTCCAACCAAACTGGGCCCCATCCTACGGTCTTCAAAATAGATTTCTGGAAAATGAACCAAGTGATCATCATCTTCTTCATCATCCATTACAAAAATCCTCCCAAAATTTGGCACTTTATAACTTAGTGCATTCAAGTACACGTACCTATTGAGTTTTGTAAGAACACCCTCAAATTGTGGAGTTTATAAAGTAGTGTGTTTACAAAACTAAATGAAGCCATCATGTAGAGAACGAGAAAACATGCACTTTTGAACAAAACAATGCTCAAATCTGAGCCATCGATCAAAATTTATAGCCAATACAATTTCCCGTAAATAATGGCTTGTTTAATTACAATTTGTAAAATAATTAAAATAATGCCAAAAATGAGGGAAAAGGTGTTTGTGCGTATAATTTTTGGAATTGGAAAAGAATGAAGAACTCATTGGTTTAATTAATGAGGGGGAATCGACCTCCTGCCAACCCGGGCCTCAACCCTCGTCTTCGTCAGGCGAAGATATAAGTTTTAAAAAAAACTTAATTTTCCTTTAATGCATTAAATCAGATAAACTTATATTTCAAAAATCATAAAATGCTAATATAAGAAAAATTCAAAATCATAAAAAAAAGAAAATTTACTTTTTCAACGTGGAGTCCACGTGGAAGGAGAAAGCATTGAAAATATTGATTTTAGGTCTGAAACACTAAAAACCTTTATGTCTTTACCATTCTTTGATTTTGTTTGATGTTGACACCGCCTACACCATGAACTAGAGAAAAAAGGAAGAGTGTAGTCTTCAATGGAAAAGAAAAATTCTGTAGGAGGCTGAATGAGGGCTCAAAAAGGATGATGTTGCAAGGTTGCAGGTCTAATGTAGGAGTCTACTGTGTGTGTGTGGAGAGGTAAAAAAAGCATGAACCTTTGTTTTGCACCACCATCTTGTAATTTCAGATCAAAATAAACATTTACAGGTTGAAAAGGGGTAGATGAAGAGATGTTTGAGGTAGGTAATGGTTTGAGATTGGAGAGGACGTATTAGAAGAAGTATTAGCTAGATCTAGTTGCCAAATATAGACAAATATACAACACATTATGGAAAAAGACAACATGTGTGTGTGGAGAGATCTATACGATGCATCAGGAGACTACAAGAACTTAGAGAAAATTGTTGGAAGGCATTTTAAAAATTAAAGCACACTATAGTGGCCATCAAAACTTTCCCAGAGAACCTGCATGCCAAGTACGAGTTGTCCAAATCCTTTAAGGGATTGAAAATGTAGTCTAATGCCTTACAAATGGCTGTATAAACCACATAAACAAATTGGATAATTCAAATAATGATATCAATGTTTCAGGGCAGGGCTAAGCCCACCAAGACCACCACGAAGGTAGGATAAGGAAAGAACCATGTAACAACCCTTAAAACTAGTAAATCTGCCTTATAGTTTGCTAAAAATAGTGGTTTTGCTAGATTAGCTACATATAACTATATTAGCTGAAAAAATCCTAGAAAGGTCCCAACAATTTTTTTTTGGTCACTTTGGGTGCTAGAGGGATTTAAAAATCCCACAAATTTTGTGATTAGGGAACCCCATAATTTGTAAACCCCTACTAATCAATTTGCAAACACCCAAAAATCACAACCGTACCAAACCAAGATGGAGTCTGATCTATTTGCACATGAAGTGTTAATTTCACAAACAAAGTATTCAAAAAATACAAATAACTTAGTAATGGAAAATGTATCACCAGAACAACTCTGATACGATATTAGAGTTTCTGGGAGGATCTCTAATGAAAAATGAATGCATGAGAACTTACAGAAATTGAAATAACTAACAATATGATCAAGAAATCACAAGGAAATAATGGCTCCAAATCAACTCAATGCTCCATATTCCATATGATATACTTGTGCAAGTCATATACATGTAGGTGGTGAATGTGCAACCACCTCTTAGGTCAGTGGGGAATAACTCTTACTAACTCATACTAGAAGTATATTTGACTCCATACAACTAGTAGGACAACTCAACAGAATTGGTAAGCCAACTCGACATAAATGGTACACCTAAGAAAGCATATCCCATGAGTGTAGGAAAGGTCCAAGTAAATAAAAAAATACAAGAAAAATAAATATCTTACACTAAAAACATAAGCCTAAAGGCCGCTAAATTACATAAGAATAGCTTCCGCTAGGTGAAATAAGCCTAGCAGCATAAATGTTACATTAGCATAGTGACCAAAATTTACATAAGCCTAACGGTCTCTAAGAGACATAAGCCTATTCGTCACAAAGTTACATCATCCTGGCAACCGTAAGATACAAAAGCCTAGTGGGAACTAAGTTACATAAGCCTAGTGGTTACTAAGTTACATAAGCCTAGCGGCCACTAAGTTACATACTCCTAGCAAGTGTTAAGTTACATAATTATAGCGGTCACTAGGTTACATAAGCCTCGTGACCACTAAGACACATAAGCCTAGCGGTTACTAAGTTACATAAGCCTAGTGGTTACTAAGTTACATAAGCCTAGTGGTTACTAAGTTACATAAGCCTAGTGGTTACTAAGTTACATAAGCCTAGTGGTTACTAAGTTACATAAGCCTAGTGGTTACTAAGTTACATAAGCCTAGTGGTTACTAAGTTACATAAGCCTAGTGGTTACTAAGTTACATAAGCCTAGTGGTTACTAAGTTACATAAGCCTAGTGGTTACTAAGTTACATAAGCCTAGTGGTTACTAAGTTACATAAGCCTAGTGGTTACTAAGTTACATAAGCCTAGTGGTTACTAAGTTACATAAGCCTAGTGGTTACTAAGTTACATAAGCCTAGTGGTTACTAAGTTACATAAGCCTAGTGGTTACTAAGTTACATAAGCCTAGTGGTTACTAAGTTACATAAGCCTAGTGGTTGCTAACTTAGATAAGACTAGCGGTTTCTATCTTACATAAACCTATTGGCTGCTAACTTACATAAGAATATATTCCACTAGGTGAAATAGGCCTAGTGATGGAAAATTTACATCAACCTAATGACCATAAGTTACATAAGCCTAGTGGAAGCTAAGTTACATATTCCTAGCTTTCATAAACCTACATCAACTTGACGACCGCAAGATACAAAAGCGTATCGACCACTAAGTTACATAAGCCCAGTGGCCACTAAGCTACATAATTCTAGCAACCCGCTAAGTTACATAAGTCTATCATTTGCAGGGTTACATAAGTCTCACATACACTAAGAAACATAAGCCTAGTGGCCACTAAGATACATATTTATAACATTTATCTGATCAAATTTTAAAATGGAAATCATTGTAACAGAATTTAGCGATCACTAGGAATTTCAAAATAGATGATAATCTAGATAATGTGAAATACTTTTATAATTTTCTATTTTATAAATCATAAAGAACAATAAAGATTTAAGAATTACACTAAGCCCTTTGTTTTGAAAAAATATATTTGAAAATTTATTTCCATAGGAAATAAACTACTTCAGGATAATTATATTTAAATATTATCATAAGAATTGATCCCTCTCCAGGGTATCTAATCCACCCAATTTTAAGTACAAATGCATTAATTATTGTTCTTGAATTTTTGCAAGGTATGCCTAAATAACATCATTTCCCCGATTTGGTATTTTAATTTTATATCATTTCCATATTTTTCTTGGTATCCATGACATGATGACGTTTCCTATATCAATATCTTTTGTTTCCCTTACTTTTTTCGGAACATTACTTTTTCTTTAAGCATTCCTGGTACCTTTCTTTTTTTGTATTTTCTTTTCCTCTGGGTTCCCACCAATGTACCCTTATATTTTTAGACTTTGTGTGAACATCTTGTATTAGAATTCATTCTACCTTTCCCATCAATATAGGTGTGTTATCATCAGTTGGTCTTACTAGTATCATCTACTCATCATTCACATCTACTACTAGGTTGAATTCATCTCGAGGTCTATCACAAATATGACCAACATATATATCCTTATTTGAAAGGAAATTTTTACTATACTATATATCCATATCAAGACATGGTGCACCTAGTATCTGATCATACATTGTGTTATCCTGAATTATTTTTTGGACAAAAATAAATCTCTCATTATCATACTACAATTGACAAAGGGATTAATCTAGGGCACGTAGAATCATTTTTCCAATATGTAATATTTAGAACCCATAATGTTTCTCCACCATCTTTTGAACTATTTTCCCAGTGTGTGATGTATGCCTGAATGCCTCTCTACATGTTTGTCATTCTCTTTTAGTTCTTTGAAGGGTGCCAATAGAAGGATTCTCTTCAGAAAAGAAAGGTTTCCCATCCACTATTTTCCATATCTCAATTGGTTGCGACCATAAGGCATCCATGATTGATGATTTGTAATCCATGATGAGGAATGTTGTTGATGATATGGAATTTAAACATCTTTTGGTTTGACTGATACCCCACAATATTTTGGTTACCATCTAGTAGGTGTGGTTCCACAAAGGCCTTAAAGTCATATAATTCCTTGATAAAGTACGGAGTGAATGGGTTGGAATCCTCTTGACATGTTTTATAAGTGTCCATTATTTGTGGCAAAGACAATGCTTCCATAATTTGTAGCAATGTTGTTGATAATTTCCCGAATGTCCCATATATGTCCTCATGTGCATGTGACCCAATGGAAGGAAACTCACATACAATGTGTTGAAAACCATTCTAGATGTCTCAGCATGGATAAAAATGTAAAAAACATGCAATTTTTTCTGTCACTAACATTATCTAGTTACCAGTAGAGAACTGGTGGTTTTTTCTAAATGAACTTGAACATTCTACTTACAATATTAGTTGTATGAGCCTACTTCATTTTTCTTCCGTGTATTCCTTGCACTTGTTATACACATCATTTTACAATAGGACATCATGTAATGGGTGTTTTGATGTCCCACTACTATATAAAAAATCACCATAATGATCTGTAAGTGGTTCTTGTAGCTTCCTGATACACAATGCCAATGATTTTATTGTGAATTTTTCTCTTCACTCAACAAAAGGGAGACCATAGTGCCCAAAACCCCCTCATTTTGTGCCCATGTGTCAACATACCAGTCAAGGTGATGGGAGGTTAATAAAATTTCTTATTGATTTTGACTTTTTTCCCATCCTTGGTATACCAATTTTAATCTTGTCCATTTTTTCATGCATAATGTTCAAGTAGCTATTAGGATGTCATTGTGATTGTGATATATGTGCATAATAAGTTGAACAAAAAACTTTGAATGTAATCATTATGCCATTTCTGGCATTGATCTACTTTTTTCCAGTGTTTTTAGACATGAGGTGTTCTGCACGTTTGTTCTTAAGCTCTATGCACTCATCACATTTGGTGAATAAGTTGTTCTTGGTGATTTAAACATGGGAGAAATGTTCTTGCCATATTTTTCTAGAGATTTGATTGTGACATTAAAGGAAGGTTCAATAGTGAAAGGCCCTCGTTACACTTTTATAGGATGTAAGCATAACTATAACATGCAAGCGATAACAATCTCATTGTTACTATAGTACCATCTTTTCCTGCTGAATGAGACATGTGTGGTGATATATCAGAATTCATCTCCACCATTTTGGATATGAATGCAATAGATGCAAGATTGCTTGTACATTTGTTTCTATTTTCTTTTATTTCTCATTTACTCGTTTGAAGAACTACATAACTCTCATTAATCCAAGATTGTTTATATTTCTTAAAGGTTCTCTTCAAGATTCCATGACATTTACCATGCATTCTGACATACATCCCTTCCACATAACTTCAATTGATCTATAGTTTTCTCATAAAAATGAGCTTCATAGAGACAAATGCTAGCATTTGTAGTGAATGCATTAAGTACAAGCAAAGTTTTAATGGAAGCATTCATCCCTAGATATAAACTGTTAAATTTCAACTATGATTGAAAGTGTTACGAGATATATTAGAGAGACATCCTTCCTTGCAACAAGCTTTCTTCTCAATTTAGAATAAAAATTGTTCTACCTTGATTTTTTTGACATTTTTCTCTTCCCTTAGCTCGTTGGTGTACTAGATGGAGTAGTATTTACCTTTTCTGCATTTTTTGAGGAACCATCAAGGTATTTTTTTCAAGTTTTCATTACTTGTTAAAAATAGAGATTCAAATCTATTTGGGTATACTTTTGAGGAAATGGCTCTGGCAAAAAACATTATGGTGTTAAGGCACTCCCTTGCTCCAGGCGATTTTTACCTGATGCTATTTTACTTTATTTTAGTTGTTACTTCCATAACTGGAACCATCTAGGATGGGTAACTTTAGTTTCCATTGCGATGAGAAATCCTTCTTATATGGAGAAACCTTCAAAAACCTGCGATCTAGCCTTTATTTATCATTCTGCACCCCAAATGTATTGCAACATTTGAATTTTTTAAAGTGCAAATGAGTTCTACTTAAACTTCAAAAACATTTTTAATTGTTTCTTCTGATAACAAATTTGTGTTATTTTAAAAAAAATGGTATCAAATTTGCAACAACCCCCTTGAAATTAATATTGAATCAGTTTGTATGTGGTAGGCAAATTCCTGAAGTTCATAATTTCTGGTGACATGAAGTGCAGTTCTTGTTTCTAGATACACTAGGTTTTTGCATTGGCTAGAAAATTTGGGAGGTTGCCCCCAATATGTAGACTTGGGGATAACAATCTGTTACCATAAGTTATAATCATTAAAAAAAATACCAAAAACTTTGTGGGTCCCAAAACTACTCCCTGAAATCACATGTTCTTCTTGTACCTGGGATATAAAGCCTTCAACTATGTCACCTGTTTTAGAGAACACTTTTTTTAGCACCACATAGGTTGTAAAAATCAATCCATATGTTTAAGTTTTGAAATTTACAATGGCTATCACTGGGTAGGCATTCGGAGATATTATCCTCATCAAATGTAGTCCTTATAGTCAATACTCAATGATTTTTTCAATGCCATCACTTGTTTTTTCATGATAAACTTATGAAAGCACATTGCTTAATCATTTTGAGAATTTTCCACTGGATAAAGTATCTTTTTTTTCAATTTATTCCATTTTCACAATCATCAATTGTGTATGTTCTCTGTACTCTACCATTGAATACTTAATACTTATTGTTGACATAAATAAGTGCTATACCCCATGTCTTCAGTCTCAATGGAGTTTATGGCTCTTAAATGGATAAACTAGTCCCTCCTCTTTACTTTCACACCTTTGGAGAGTAAATCCACATGTGCTCCTTCTTCAGGCAAATTTTTCATCAGTTCCATTTTTAAATGCATCCACAAATAAAAAGCAAAATTAGTAGCATATGGACACTTAAATCTTGAACTTGGAAGAATTGAAAATGAAAAATATTCCCATAATAATTGCCAAAAGGTTAAAACAAATTCTTGAAATCTCAATGAAAAATGGGGGAAATATACATCTTATATGAACATACACTAAACCTCCTTTAGGTCAAAATCTTGAAGATATGGAGAATTTGGCTAGGTTTCAAGACATTACATAAGCAGATTAGCATTTATTCTGACATATGAATTTTATTATCATCAGTCACATATATGACTATTTATGCCTACCTTATTCAAATAAATAAACATTGACATTGAAAATCCTATTAAAATTATAATCTAAGGTAGATGTATCTATTTGTAGAACATAAAATCCTTGAAAAAACTCTTGGAAACTATTACCATAGTGACAGTCTTATATAAGGATTTATGTTATTAGATGACTATTTTCATATGGAAATAAAGATTACTAATGATTCTATAAAAAAACTGTTAACATATTCTTGTAGCATAAATTTGTACCTATGATTATATATTACGTAGGTAATTAGTATCTCCTATTTGACCCATATAAAGAGTTTAAGATAGACTCTTAGATTGCTACGATGTGTATATTTTTATCCATAAAACACATAGTGTATGGGTTTCAAAAATGTTCTAGTCCTAGTCTAGGGTTGCATGAAGACTTAAATATTGTTCTCGTACACACAGCTAATTCAAATATTCACTAGAATGGAGCAGCTGTCAAAATGGTAGTCATCCTCACTTCAAAGTGAAGTGATCATCAGGCTTCCAAGTGAAATATCTCAAGGGAGCCAGCTTGAAGATGTTCGAGTGATCACACATTCGTAGTGATCAAATTTGAGGACTCTCCGACTTCCAGTTAAGGGCCATGATAACTGACATGTCATAAGTGTACAGATTAATACAACGTGTTGATCCTTCAATTCAAGGAAAATCAATCGCAGTTGAAGAGCGAGGATTAAAGATTTATTTGATAAAATTATTACTCGCACTAAGGAAAATTTCAATGTCCTCCAATTTAAGTTCAAAATATATTAAGGGACATAATCAAAATGTCAACGAAGGAATTCATTATGTATTCAACATGCATCTAATCATATAGGAAGAGGTCTGCGAGATTTCACTCTTTTGTATTTCTCATATACCTTGATTCCAATCTACTATATCCAACTTTTGAGGTGTTGAATTAGAGATAATTATTTCTAACAGTAACTTGTCTAATGTATCCGAACAAAGTCTATTCTTTTCAATAGTTTATTATTAATAATTTAACTTAGAAAATCCTTTTTCACATGTTGATGTACATGTTAGAAGAGAGAACTATTTGTCATAGTCACATTATTAGTGAATGAATCTCTACACATTCATTTCTCCACATTGCTCCGGATGAATCTTTCCACATTCATCTTCTCCACATTGCTCCCATGCCTTGAACATAGTCTTCTTGGGATGTGCTTTATGTAGATTCACAACAAAATTGTTCGATTTGCCACAACATTTTTTTGACTCAATTATCATAGCATCTCCAATATCAATTTTTTTTTTGGCTTTTCTAACCACCTTTGTATTTCAATGTCTCACCCATCCTCTTCATCAAAGTCTGTCTAGACTAAAAAACTTTGCAACATTAAACATTTGCATATCAACAAAACCTAATATTAAGGCAATAGATAATCTTTTGAATAGTTGTTTTGTACACCCAAATGAATGTAGTTCTCCATAGTATTTCAATGTCTCACCCATCCTCTTCATCAAAGACAAAATCTTTGCAACATTAAAGATTTGCATGTCAATAAAACCTAATATTAAGGTAATAGGTAATCTTTTGAATAGATTTACATGTGAAAAAACTTGTGCAATCATCGAACTTCAAAAATCCATTTTGACCCTTTTGTAAATATTTGAAAACATATTGAGACCTTGTTCCAAAGGTGTATTTCAGAAATTTTCTTTTTTAGAAGTTCAATAAATACCAATTGTTTGTGTTTACACACACACACACCCCCTTCATAATCCTTGTTAAATTTGTTCACAAGATGCCTATTGTCTTTTTTTCCGCAATGACTCCTTGAGCCCTAACTTCTCCAAAATCTGCGAACCCTAGAATGAAAACTCTTCCACACAAGGATTTGGCGAGACTTCTTTGGCCAGGAGATGGAGATGGAGGCGACACGACTTTGGAGTTCGTTATAGAGGATTCATCCCTGTCTTGGATCGATCTCGCTTTCAATGCAAATGTTGGGAGCTCCATTTCTACTATTCAACCTTTGTTCTAGGGTGGTGACACAAACCCTTGTTGTGGGCCTCATAGAATAAATGGGAATGGTAGATCGATTCAACCTTTGTTTCAAGCTCCCTCTGGTGATGTTGGGGAATGCTCCTGTGGTTACGACTGGTGATGGTTCTTCTTGGGCTGTGACGGAAAGTTTTGCTCTTGGCGGACTTGATCAAGGAGTCTCTATCATGGCAATACTTAATTTGCCGCCATTGGATATGAGTGAGGCTAGTCGAGGCCCTATTGGGACCTCCTTCAAAGACGTTTTAAATGGTAAGGAATCTTCCATGAAACCTACAAACATTACCCCATGTATTACATTTGGGGAAGAGGTCATTTCAACTGAGAATTACTACAAAGAACATGCATTGATTTGCATATTCGGGGGACTATGGCCCAACCTTCCTATACTTCATGCGTGGATCTCCAAGCACTGGACTCCAATACTAACTAGAAGGTTTAGACTTGTACCTGTGTGCTAAATGCATTTTCATTGTGACTTTCTCTTCAATAGCTGATAAAAACACCATTGCTTCCAAGATTTGGCCCTGTCAATCTAAATATTTGGTCATTAAACCTTGGTTCCACTCCTTGAACCCACTCATTGAATCATTCTCATGGAAACCTGTTTGGATCAGGTTGCCCCATTTATCCTTACAATTTTGAAGTCGTGACTGCCTGATATCTATTGACAACACCTTGGGAACTACACCCTATATAGATTCTCAAACCACTAATTGCACCCATACTACCTATGCCCGGATCCTGGTGGAACTAGACACTGATAAAAATCTTCTTGCTACTATAGATCTTAGAGTGAAAAATAGAACTTGGTCACAAACTCTTGATTATGAAGGTCTACCTTTCCGCTGTAGAAGATGTTTTGGCTTAGGACACACCTCTACTGCTTGTGAGATGGAAAAACATCAACATGAAAAGAGAAATTGGTGAAAATATGCACTCCCAGAGCACCTAATTTTTGATGCTAAAAGGGATCTTGAATCAAAATTAGAAACAGTGACTGAATCCAAATCTACCCTTGAAACCCCTCTATCTGAAAATCAAACTATTAGCAGCATGAATAATGCTCAAGTTGTTGAGGGCAACACGGATATGATTAAGGTTGTGGCTATCCCAATTGGGACAAATGCGACTAAGGAGAATACCCCTCCTTTGACTTCTCATCCAATAGTGGAGAATCCTTTAGGTTGGGTTACGGTTAGCAAGAAGAAAAAATATTTCACCCTGAAGGAGGGCTATCCGTCTGGATGATTTTCTTTGTTTGTGTTTGGCCGGAGTACATGGTTATCATTTTTGTGGCCGGATTACAGCATGCTTTCTTTCCAATGGTGTCGGTGTACTATTAGTGGGTGTTCGCTGTTCAGCAGTTGTTTGGTTGCTGCTGAAGTTGATGGTTGTTGTTTCTTTTTTGCAGACGATGTTCTGCAGTTGGTCCTTATTGTTATATCTGGATATTGATCCCTTTCTTTGTGCTTATTTTTTCTATTCTGGGTTTTGAGCTTGTTGTACAAGGGTATAGTCCCTTTCAAAAAACTATTTGCCAATAAAAAAAAAAAACCAATGCATATGACAATGATAGGGAAAATGAGGAGCCAAAGAAAGAATACAAAGAAGAGATTTGGCCACATCCTGATCTAAAAACATTTATTTCAAAATTTGAAGAGGTGTATGAAGATTTAAACCATGGGAATCTTGGAAAGAAACATTGGGATAAAGTAGAAGATGATTTGAATCATGTTTGTGGAAATTTTTTCAGTTGGATGCAATGTAAATACAAGTTGAGCAGGTTGAAGAAAACCTTCAAGAATGAGAAAAAATTGGAAAACACAACTAGGGAAACACCTTGAACATGAAGTTTCTATGAATATATGGATAGAATTATAGGGAAAAAACCCAAGGTTATTAGTCTTATAAAATGTTTTAATGGTAAATAATGGGTTAATATAATCACTTCTACATCTGAAAAAGACATTAAAAAATCCCCTCTATCAACATTGACAATGTTGAAGGAGTAAACCAAAAAATCCCTTTGAATAAAAGTGGAATTGAATGCAAACATGTAAAGAGAAAAAGAAACTCTTATGGATATTTGAAAGAGATAATGGATAATAACATACATATGTAAGCTATGGAAAAACACAACAATGGAAAATAAACAAGAAAATTGAAAAGCTCCTGTAATCCTTCAAAGCAAACCTCAAATAAAGGTTATGAGAGATTTGAGCTAGAGAACTTTGTGGAATATTGTGTGATGAAAATTTGTGGATGATCTTGAATGTTATCCAAATGGGGATGCATATTGCTAAGAGAAGTTGGCTTGGAAAGCTTTAGTATGCAAATTGACGGAGTTTACTTGCAAACAATCCTTGAGGATTTGTGATAGGATAAACTTGTATCGTAAGGCTAAAGTTGGTTATAATTTGGTACAAATGGATGAATTAACGTGTTATTTTTAGTATTTAAGAAATTTACAATAGTTCTGGGAAGTTAAATTCCATTTATGGTAGTAGTGGAATTAATTTGTAGAAGTTGCATCTGGAAAGGTGGTTGTACGTGCAATTGAATAGCCCCCACCTTTCCAGGATTCTAGAAGTGTGGTTGAATAGAATGGTGAAGTGGAATCCACATGGATTTGAATAGGATGAGGAAATGGAGTCCAAGTGGAGCACATGTGGGATCCAAAGTGGCTGTTATAATGTCCAAAATTAATTAATTGATCATTTAATTAATAAATTATAAATAAATTAGATAATAGGGTTACTAAGGACTAATTTAATTAATCCAAAGAGTATAATGCACATGATTAATCAATTTAATTAATCAATCACAAATGGGTGAATAATTGGATGTACTAGGACAATACTGGGAATAGGTGAGTGATTTTGGGGTGTGTACATTTACCCCTTTTTAAAGTGATATTGCGAAGTACTTGATGAGTACATAAATTTATCTATTATATAATATATATGGCTATTTATTTATTCCTAAAAATGTTAATTTGTGCGTGGGGGATGTTTTATATAGTTATATCCTAGCAAGGTTGATGCATTTCTCTTGTTTTTGTTCATGCAAACTGTTGACCATAAAAATTACCTACTAACTACTTTTATGAGTAATGTAGTGATGTGTGTAGGATAATGATGAGCATTTGCTGCCAATTCTAGGAAGTTCACAATCACCGAGGCCGAATCTTTAGCCATTATGCCATCATGGAGGATTCTTCCATAATAAGCCTACAAACACGAATCCTATTTTTAGCTTATATCATAGGATTTCATGAGCTTTAATGAGGTTGTTATTGGTTGAATCCGGTGCCTATAATATTGGCACATTTTGTAACTAACTGTGTCTATAAACACACCTTCTTGAGAACAATTTCATAGTTAGTTGATAATAGTAGTTTTATAGTATACTTATCTATCAGTTAGTATTTACTTTCACTCCCATGATAGGAGATATGTTGTGGAAACTTATTTGAATCAATATAGTCGATGTCATGTTTTGAATATCATATGGTGTTAAGAGTACCTCCATCCCAAGGAAGAGCAAGGGCCCACTTGACCAAGGTGATTGGAGGATTTATGTTTTATGCATACTCGTGATTTCTGATAAGTTCAAGTTTAAATGATTTGATTTGAATGTTTATCTATCTGAATTCAATGTGTGTTATTTCAATTCTTTTATTTCAATTTAGTGTGTGTTATTTCAATTCTACTATTTCAATTCAGTATGTGTGTGTTATTTCAATTCCAATTAAAGTATTTCATTTGAACACATTTTTATTACAACAATGTTGTTTTAGTAGTTTAGAATTGAATTTTCATAGACTATGAAGAAACAAGGGGAACCACACCAACTAAACCCCCCAAAGAAAGGAACCACTAAAATAACTGAGCTACATAAGACTTCATTGCATACATCCTAGGACAAAGAACCCTAGTTTTATAATGACACTGGAAGAATAATCTGTTGGTTAAATAATTAGAGAATACAATGACCCATCATTTTTGGTGCCATTGTCGTGGATACCATAATAAAAAAACACCATTATATTAACCTTACATGCTATGGGTGTTAATGAAGTTAATCTATGCAACCAGTAGAAGTCCTAGGCCTTGTTTACAAAACCAACCTTGATGCACAGGCCATGGGACGCTCAAGGGAGATTTATACCTTGTAATATTCAAATAATATCTCCAAATAGAGCACAAGTAGGGAACATTAAAAGTGACACTGAATCTAATACAACACCTAGAATCCTTTCTAAACAATCCACATCATCTTATCTAGAACCAAAACAACCTTCTGAGATGGGAGACAATAGGAATGATGAGGACAAAAAATTGGGTAGAACCTTTACTTATCCCATTGTCCTAAATGAAGATGAAGATGTGACCAAGAAAAAATCCTCTCCCTTCATTCTCCCTATCTTTTAAGGAATGTCTACAAAAGACCCAGATTAGTTCTTATTTTAATTCAAAGTTATTTTCCAAACATATGACTACAAAATAGACAACCAAAAACTCAAAATTTTCCCTTCCAACCTCAAAGACTCTGCTATGAGGTGGTTCATGGGATTGTCCCCTAACTCCATTCATTCATGGGAAGACATGGAGACAACCTTTTTAGAAAAATATCAAGACTATTGTAGGGGAAGAGATAGGAGAGAAGAGTTCTTCTAGATTAAGCAAAAGGAAGATGAAAATACGGAAGATTATCTTGATAGATTTATCTTTCTCCATAGAAGGAGTGGTTATGAGTCAATGTAAAAATCACTAAGAAAATTTTCCTTACAGGAATTTATGAGGAAACCAAAGACCCCCTCCATCTTATGGGAGGAGGTGATGTACAAAAACTCACCATGGCACAAATTACTGAGTTATGTAGGAGTTACCCTAGAACAAAAGGATGCATAAGGTGAAGAAAAACATCAAAGAATGACCCTAGGTACCTTAGAAATTCTCAAGGAAATGGATAACATGAAAATAAACATCCTGTCATTGACATCAACCATAGATGGGTGAAAGCCAAGACCAATACTGCAAAGGAACCTTTATATATATACTGTCCTAAATGTAGGAAGAGACATCCTTTGAGAGAATGCATTTTGGATGTCACATACATGTGCTTGATTTTGATGTCCCTAACCATGATACCAATCATTGTAGTGTCCTACCTCAACTAAAATAGAGATTAAATGCTATAACTCAATCAAATTCAGAAGTAAACTTCATGCAAAAATCAAATAATCACTATTCCTATTCCCCTCGACTTGCTCAAAACCCATGGATGATGCCATGGCCTAATTAGGATCCTCCACCAACTTGAGGATAACCTGACTAGACACCACCAAGCTCAGTAGCTTATCCGAAGCCACCACCATGGGTACCTCCATACAATTAGCAAGGTTGGGCACCTCCAACTAATATACCACCGTGGAAAAATCAACAGTGGGCACCTCAGTAGAAGGCTAATCAACCAAGGAGGTTTGCACAAAAACAACAAGCTTTGATTTCCCCACCACAATAGAATTATGAGCAAGGACAAGTAGCACAAACTCAACTTCCAGCTCAGCCTGTCTTGAACCCCAAAAATTAACCAAAAACTTCAATTAATGAAGCAGGATAGGGTGAGATGATGTAGATGAATGCCATTAATAATGTACAACTGAGGTCTGAAAGGACAGTAAAAAACCCTCCTATTGTTATCACAAAAATACCTGAGGAGAATGAGTAGATACCAGAGGAAAGTGAGGATATACCTAAGGAAAATAAGGAAACTGAACATGTTTCACAAACACAAGCCACTAGGAACAAAAATGTGCATGAAGCTCCTTTCCTAGAATGGTTGAGAGAAACATAGAATGAGGAAGAAACAATACTAGTTCAGGAGCTAAAAAAGATGAACATTGAAGTCCCACTTCTGAGAGCAATACGGGACATTCTGGAGTTAAATCAGACCATTAGAAGCCGTTATATAAAAACACTAGGAAGGAAGATGGAGTACCCAAAAACAGTCAAAGTCAAGGGAAATCTAGTTGATCTCATGCTGGAAAGCTTCTTTCATAAAAATATGGGGATCCTGGGATTCCAGTCATTAATATTTTTGTAAACGGTCAATCAATCTCAAATGTTTTGGTAGATCTTGGTGCTACCATCAATTTTATAACAACAAATATGTTCAATCTGATGTCTTTAACAGTATTATAGCCAACCAATACCATTCTTCAATTGACAGATCAATCTATTGCTATACCAGATGGAGTGATTGAGGATGTTATGGTCATGGTTGAATCTTGGGAGTATCTTGTCAATTTTATGGTCTTACAGCCTAAAGCTTGGAAGTTAGGATACCCAGTCATCTTAGGGAGGCCCTGGTTAGCTACTATTGTTGCATACATTGATTGTAGGTCGAGAAAAATGACTATTTTGAATGGGAAAAAAGCAAAGAATATTTCACTTTATCCTCCTACCTAGCCATATGTGGATGTTTGTGACCGTGTATGGGTTGATTTTTCAAATACTAACAATATGAGTTCTTCTTATATGGCCACCATTGCAATAAAAATCACATGGAAGAAATTGTTGAGTCATACACAATGTCTGATGAAGAGGATACCACAACTACAGAAACTAGAACTATGGCTACAAAAATTCAAACTGAGGCTACATAAACAACTATTTTAAACTCAATGGATAATATCACTGAGGTAAGTGACATTTCTATTGGAAATTGTGAAGAAATCTATGATTATCATGAAGAACATATAGTCACTGATTTCCATTGTCCTTTAGCCAAGGTTTTGTCCCTTGAAAACATGACTATTTTGCACATGCTACAGCCTCATGTTTGTCCCTTGAATTCTTTAATTGTTGATGTAGAGCTTGCTATTCTAAAAGATACTAAACAAGTGACTATTGACATAGGAAAAGAGCTGACCATTGGTAACAATTTAGAAGCCAGCCAAGAGACTAGGGTTGAAGAAATATTGAGGAAGCATTCCAAAGATTTTGCTTGGGATTATACTGACATGAAAGGGATTCACCCAAGCATCTACACTCACCATATTTACACTAAGGATGTTAAACCTGTTAGGTAGCCACAACAAAGAATTAATCCAACACTTAGAGACATTGTCAAGAATGAGATAGAAAAACTATTGAAGGTAGGATTCATATATCCTATATCTGATAGTCAGTGGGTATCACCATTAGTTATAGTTCCCAAGAAAAATGGTAAGTGGATAATTTTCATAGACTATAGGGAACTTAATAAAGCCACCAAGAAAGATTACTTTCCCCTGCCCTTTATTGATAAGGTTTTGGACAATCTGGCAGGAAAGAAATATTTCTCCTTCTTGGATGGGTTTAGTGGGTATAACCAAATCAGTATAACACCTGTTGATCAGGATAAGACCACCTTCACTTGTCCCTTGGGGTACATTTTCATATAGATTTCTACCATTTGGGATTTGTAACGCACTGCTACCTTTCAAAGAGCAGTTTTGGCTATTTTTGCAGATCTTACAAATGATTGTGTCGAAGTTTACATGGATGAATTTACCGTCCACGGTTAAAATTTTGATGAATCTTTAAACAATCTTGAAAAAATGTTAACTAGATGTGAGCAACACCAAATTTCCTTGAGTCATGAAAAATGTTTGATAATGGTTGATCAAGGAATTGTCTTGGGTCATCATATTTATGCCAAAGGGATACATGATGACCCCAAAAATATTGAAGTAATCATTAAGATGCCTACACCAACAAATTAGATTGACATCAATAATTTCCTTGGACATGCAGGGTATTATAGGCGGTTCATAAAATATTTTAGTAAAATTGTTGCACCCATGTTTTCTTTGCTGACAAAATATTGTGTCTTTGAATGGTCTCCTCAATGTCAGCAGATTTTGAAGTTATCAAAGAGAAGTTAACCACTGCTCTAGTTTTGAGAGGACCCGATTGGGGACAACCTTTCCATATTCACACTAATGCTTCTAACATACAACATGGGAGTTGTTCTTGGACAAAAGGACAAGGAAGACCAGATGTATGCCATCTATTACATTAGAAAAAATATCACCCCAACAAAGAGAAATTACACCACTACAGAAAAAGAGTTTTTAGCTGTTGTTTACTCTCTGAATAAATTTAGACATTATATTATTGGATATAAAATATTTGTGTATATTGATCATTCAGCTATAAGATATTTGATGAATAAACTAGTAGTAGGGGGCATAATTATTAGATGATTACTGTTGTTGCAATAATTTAAATTAACTATTATTGATAAGCTAGTGAAGGCTAATGTTGTTGTTGATTTCCTTTCAAGATTGAATGTTTGAGGAGAATAAGATCCATTCCAATACCACTTTCTGGATGAGCACTTGTTTGCAGTGTTAACTCAGCCTCCATGGGTTGTTGATCTTGCAAACTACCTAACTACAAGGAAGTTTCCAGCCTAATTTACCAATAAGGAATGAAGGAGATTAGTTAAAAACAATTCAACATACAAATGGTGTAATGGAATTTTATTTAAATGATGTCCTAATATAGTTCTTCGCAGGTGTGTTTGAGAGGAAGAAGTATATGACATATTGAGAGTTTTTCATGATGAGCCTGGAGGAGGACATTACTCAGTAAAAAGGAAAATTCACAAGGTCCTTGGAGCTAGGTACTATTATCCCTCTCTTCATAAATTTGTCAAGAAGTACATGTGGCAGTGTGATGCATGTCAGAGAATGGGGAAGCCTACATTGTCCATTGAAATGCCCCTCAACCCTCAGCTGGTCTTAGGACCATTTGAGAAGTGGGGAATTGATTTCGTTGGACCATTTGATCCCCCATCCTATGGGAAAGAGTATATGCTGGTGTGCACTGATTATGTCACGAAATGGGCTGAGGTTCAAGCATTGGCATCTGCCAATGAAGATGTTGTAGCTAACTTTTTGTACAACAAATTATGCTGAGATTTGGTGCCCCTAGAGCCATTGTATCTGATCAGGGACCTCAATTCATGTCTAACATGATTGAAGCCTTCCTATAAATCTACCGAATCAAGCATAGGAAATCATCACCATACCACCCCCAATCCAATGGGTAGGTGGAAGTCACAAACAAAGAAGTTGGAGATCAATTTAACCAAAGTTGTCAATGCAGACAGGAACAACTAGGTACCAAAACTCCTAGAAGCAATTTGGGCCTACAATACAACCTATAAGACTACTACTATTTTCTCCCCATATGAACTAGTGTATGGGAATAAGCCTTTGTTGCTAGTTGAATTTAAATTGAAGACTTCAAGGACAATAATGAAAGTTGGAATTGAGATGGATGAAGAGCAACGTGAGAGAGTAATGCAACTGAAAAAACTGGATGAAATGAGGATGGAGGCACAAAAACAAACTGAAATTATTCAACACCAAAGAAAATCCTGGTATGATGCTCATATCAAGCACATAAAGTTTAATGAAGGAGATTGGGTCTTACTATTTGACTCAAAGTACCAACAGTTCAAAGGAAAGCTGAGAAAAAGATGGTTAGGACCCTACCAGATTGAAAAGGTTTTTGATAATGGCTCTGTGAGACTACTTTCGATCGATGGAGACAAGAGAATTCTTATGGTGAATGGACATAGATTAAGGATGTATCAATATCCTCTGGATAAAGAGACTTTCACCAAAGATATGTTGTTATGCAAAGGAATGGATTCAGTGGAGGAGCTTGGCTCTTCCCACCAAGAATAGTTGTTTTTGAATTCAAATAAAGGAAGATGATCATGCTTTCGATCTTCTTCCCCTTAGATTGTAGTTGTTTTGTTTATTTCATGCTTTCAATAAAGGTTAGGGATGTTAATTATTAGAATGTACATTAATCACATTTATTCTATGAACATAGGAAGTGGAATTCTATGGATATTGGGAAGTTGAGCTGGCAAGGGTAAGTGCATTCTTCCTTGCTACAGATATTAGGTTTTTAATCACTCCCCCATTGCATTTATTTGAATTATTAAATAAAAAACAATTCTTGATGCACTTATTACAGATATAAATCAAAATCTCATGCCACGTAATGGAGTGCAATGTAATGAATAATAATAAGAAAATATACCACATGTGTCACATTTTTATGGAAAGGACAAGTGGACTTATCATTCATGATGATAGGACGTGAGTTGTGCGATGAATTAAATATTCCCATATGAACTAAGACCCTATCCTATCAAATTTTTCTGCCGCTAAATTTGTGCCGAGTCACTGCCAATTAAGAGATTAAAAAATAATTCAAAATCCCAATGTCACTGTTGCATGCAAATGCTCTATTACTCACAAAGCCTTCATTGTTTTTCTGAAGTTTCATTCAACCTTGATTTAGCTATGGGGTGGAAAAAGAAATTTGAACCAAATTCTTCAGACCCATTGCTTCGAAATGTTGTTATTTCTCAGGTATTTTATGACGTAATATGGTTATATTTTATTAGAAAATTTGAGGGTTTTGATGAGTATTTGGTTGATGAGTTCTTGATAAATTTTGAGGCAACCTTCTCATATATTGGGGGTAAAAGAATTGAGATAAGTAGCCAAATTGTTGCTAACCTATCTGGCCTACTAGATTTTGGTCTCAAAGTTGTGACTAATGCCCCACTCAAGGATTTAATATGAATGTTTCATAAAGAAGGATAATCTCTTACAAAAGTGATCCTTACTTCCTATGGTACTCAAAAGGGAATTACGATAGAGATTTTTCTTTGTCTCTGAAAAGAATTAGCTAATTGGGTCAACAAATATTTTATCTGTGATGGGAAGCCATCTATACTTGGAGGTTATGCACTAAAGATCTAGAATCATCTGAAGAAGGGTCGCACAAACCCCGAACTTAGGGTTAATTTACTAGAATATCTCACTGAAGTAGTTATCAAAGTGGGACAAAAGTAAAAGAATGGGGGTGGTAGAGTTGCCTTGAAGCACGTAGGACGTATCCAATTAATCTGTTCACATCAGGTTTTTTACAGGCCTATGAGGAAGACAAAAAAAATGAGTGCATGGGAGAGTTCAAAACAAAACAAAATAAAGAAGAAACCATCCCCAAATGTTTGGCCTAAGCTCGAATCAAATCCTCGCCCTTCAAGAGAAACTATGGAGGAATATTCTAGTAAGGATAACCCATCTTCTGTGTCATAATTTTCCAAAGGTAAAAATACCCTACCAGTCCATTCTGCTATGTCGTTGAGACCAAGAAGGTCTTGTACCTTACAAAGACCTGAAGTTTCCCAGTCTGGAATGTTTCATGAGGATTTTTCTCCCATTTTGGAGGAGAAAGATGAGGCTGGTACTTCATCCACCCCTATTGAAAAATCAAAGGATAATGAATTCAAAACCATTATTTCAACACAGCTCCCTTTCACTGATATTCTAGACATTCCTGCAGCTCCAGAAATTTAGTCTAAAGCTCCAAAAATTCCCACAGTGCCAAAAATACTAATAAAAACTTCAGAAACTGTTGCAATGGAGGTTGGTGGCTAGGAACCGCATGGAGATGAAGTGCTACGGTGTTACCAAGATGAAATTTCCTCCTTGAAATAAAAGTTGAAAGGTGTGGAAGAAACCGATTTGTCTTTACCAACTGAATTTACACAAAGAACTGTAGAGAAGGTTAAAGAAATTACTACTTTAAAGGTAGAAGTTAGCTGTCTCAAAAGACAAAGGGATATTGGTCTCAAAGTATGGAACAATTTAACCTAACTATCTCTTCAAAATAAATAATTGGCACAAGAAAATAAAAATATTAAGAGAGAGATTGAGTCCAGTACAACTAAAAATAAGGAGTTAGAATCTATTTTGGATTATGTTTGTCCTATGGCCTGCAAACTTCTATCCTGTAGGAAACCCTCCTCTGTCTACAATATGTTTATTCAAGAATAATTTTATGCTTGGAAATTGATGAGGATGTGTAGTAGAGAACCCTATGAGGCCCCAGAAGGAAAGAATTTCTTGGAAATATATCAAAAGTGTACTCCTGAGATTCAAAATCTTATGTGTGAATTTTACCTTCACAATATGCTGGTTACTAATGTGTCAGATTTCTTCATTAATTTATCTGTGGGGGATTTTCAGTTGAAGGCTTTTTAGTCATTTCTTAAAAACCAAATCATATGGAGTGAGAAAACATAAATTTTCAATCAGACAGCTCGAACCATAGATTTCTACATTAGGCCTACCCATCACAATGATGTGGCTATGAAGAAAAATTTTAGGTCTCTCTACTATCAGGCTAGCATATGACATAATACTTCAAAGGCTTTACAAAAGTGTGTGTAGGATTTTGAGGTCTACAATCACCAATATTTTCGTGAGGCACTACAAGCTTATGATAAATGGGGGATACATTGAGCCTACCTTTGGAATGAAGGGAAGTGATATTCCCCCCAAAACCTCAATTGGAGCATGAGGAGGGGAGATGCACTTTTTAAAATTATTCGACAATCATCAGAGAAAAGTGAAAAAGAGTACAATTATGAGTGGGTTGGAATACAAGTGAGACCACCCCTTCTCTTGAGTCCCATGACTACTTGGTAGAATAATACTACCCAATCACATGATACCTTCACAACATGGGTAGAGTTTATTTCAAACACTTAGGGGTGTGAGGGAACAAGAAAATAGTATGCATATCAATTTGAAGAATATGACATGGCACAACAACTTGGCCAGAGAGCAGGCTAGAGATGAGCTTGCATATGGACATGCAAAAGGTAAAGTACAAGGGAGATAATGAGTTCATAAATTGATCCATTATATCATCTATATGGCTATTGATTTATTCCTAAAAATGTTAATTTGTGCATGGGGATGTTTTATATAGTTATATCATAGTAGGGTTGATGCATTTCTCTTGATTTTGTTCATGCAAACTGTTGAACATAGAAATTACCTACTAACTTATTCTATGAGTAATGTGGTGACATGTACAGGATAATGATGGGCATTTACTGCTAATTCTGGGAACTTGCAATCAAGGAGGCCGAGTCTTTAGCCATTATGTCATCATGGAGGATTCTTCCATAATAAGCCTAGAAACACAAATTCTATTTTCTCTATATCATAGGATTTCATGAGCTTTAATGAGGTTGTTATTGGTTGAATTCAGTGCCTATAATATTTCCATATTTTAAAACTAACTATGTCTATAAATACACCTTCTTGAGAACAATTTCATAGTTAGTTGATAATAGCAATTTACAGTACATTTATCTATTAGTTAGTACTTACTTTCAATATTATGCTGAACATGTATAAGAACTTATTCAAATCAATATAGTTGATGCCATTTTGAGTATCATCTAGTGTTGAGAATACCTCAATCCCAAGGAAGAGCAAGGACCCACTCAACCAAGGTGATTGGAGGATTTATGTTTGATGCATGCTTGTGATTTCTGATAATTTCAAGTTTAAATGCTTTTATTTGAATGCTTATTTGGATGCAGTTATCTATCTGAAGTCAGTGTGTGTTATTTCAGTTCAGTGTGTGTTATTTCAATTCAATATGTGTGTGTTATTTCAATTTGGTGTGTGTATTTCAATTCCAGTTAAAATATTTCCTTTGAACACATTTTTATTACAACAACGTTGTTTAATTAGTTTAGCATTGCATTTCCATAAACTAGAGGGAAATAACGGGAACCACACCAACTAAACTCCCCAAAGAAAGGAACCACCAAAACAACTGATTTGTATAAGAATTAATTGCATACAACCTAGAACACACAACCCTAGTTTTATAATGAAACTCGTAGAAGAATCTATTGGTTAAATGATTGGAGAATACAATGAACCATCAGTAATAGTACTTTAAAGATAATAGACGTATGTAGAGTAGTGAGGAGAAAGCAATGAAGCATTAGGATGCATCTATAAGTAGGATAGTATAGGAATTCCCCCTCAAGTGGGTGGATGACATAGAAAAGCAATGGGTAACTGCTTGATAGGAAGAAGACAAGGGATTTTAACAAGGATGGTAAGGATTTTGCTCGTAGCATGAGTGCCATTTGGGGAATAATTTTAGAGAAACCTTATTTTTAATGTTACATAATAGAGTTGTCACCATGATTATAAAAAAATCAAGATGGATGACCTAGATGTGTGTAAACAAACATACACAATAAAAAGGAAATCAGAACCAATATACAAAGTAGGTGCAATCATCAGGGTTATAAAAGAACTAAGATGTAATAAAACTACTTCAAAGTGGTCCAAAAAATAAACATCAACAATGCAAAAAAAATTCAAAAAAGAAGACAATTAGATATGCCCCTAATGCATGCGAAAATGATGATTAAGTAGATGCAAATGCTCCCAAGGTGGGAATAGGATCATAATTGAAGAGTGGAGTAAAGAGAATCCTTATGACACTGTTTTTGTATCCATTTTACAAATGATCAGAGTTGAAATTTCCCTAGGTGAAGTTATATTGTGAAGGAATTTTTTTTATGACTTGCCACAAGCAGAGTTAACCTATCATGCAAAGGGAAGAAAGCGATAGTTGTAAGATTGTAATGATCACTAGGGTAGTAGATAAAAAGTATGACTTTACCAAGATTGTGTGGAGATGTTGAAAAATTCACTTCAAGGTTTTTCCAATTGTAGGATTTATGTGATAAGTGAATGTTTGTTCAAAAGTTTTGTAAAGTTTTTGATTTTTTAGGATTTTTGAAATATACATTTTTTTTCGGATTTTGAAAAATATCTATATTTTTAATTTTTGCAAGTTTTGAAAAGTGTTGAAATAAAAACGTAAATAAACATGCATACACAAAAAAAAGGAAAACACTCCATGGATTAGTTAATAAACCAGGAGGAAAAACACAACACGTGTTTGAGAAAAAAAGACACAGAACAAACAATGTAAATAAACCCAATATGAACATGAAGAATCCACACCAAAGTTATATGTGAACTAAGATGCTAATAAATTTCCTGAAATTGGTCTATAATCAAAAAAAAATTCTAACCACATAGAGCACTGGTTATTCTAATTAACGAAATGAGGGACTAAGCTAAGAATATAAAAGAAATCATTTTATATGTACAAACAACAGACAAGTAAAGATTAAAACAAGCTAGTGAACAATGCACACTAATGTTAATACTAACAAGTAAGTAACAATATAACACAGTTCACAACAAAAATGTATGAAAACACTCCTAATGTGTTCCAAAATGAATATATAGACATATGTTGATTTTCCCCAAATCGATAGCTTTGAACACGAGAAGATTCGATAAGGTCAAAGAGCGAAGAGATGCTTAGATACTGTAAAACAACTCTAAGCAGATCCCATTGAAGTATGATCTCTAGAAGGACAAAGCCGAGTGTTTTCCCCAAGAAAAGTTATATTGCAAAGGGTGACATGATTGATTGGAAAATATTCAGATGATTTGGAACAGTCAAATGATGAAATTGGCAAGCTAAGTTACATAGCTACAAATGTTTTTGTTGAACATTTTCAAAAAATTTAGTAATTTTTTTGGTATTTTATGAACAATTTTTTTTTTTTGGGTTTTAAAATAATTTTATATTGTTTTTGGTATATTTGGAATTTTTAACCAGACGCAAAATAAGATGGAAAAAGGAATTCCCAACCTATAACCAATGCATCACATACGAAAAAGGTGGATGGAAGAATGATGGAAGGAAAACAAGAGAGGTAGAAAAATGGCGTGATGTCCTGATAAGGAGAACATGTGACACTAGGTGAGGTAGATTGACATAAATAGGAGACAAGGTGAAATGAAGAAACAAGCAAGTGAAGTGATATTCCCCCAACACAAGGGTTAATTTTTAAAGATTCAGAAGTAGAAATTATTTAGATGAATGGTATTCATAGGATCCTTCAACTCTTTACCATCCTCAATAGACAATTTCTATGCACCAGATCCAAATTCGGTAGTTATAACATAAGGAACCAACCAATTAAGCTAAAATTTTCCCTATTTTTTATGTGGCTTGGTTGTTTTCTTATGATTTTATTTCAGGACCAAGTCACCAATCTCGAACTGCCACGGTAAAATGTTTCTATTATAGTTATGACGTAGCCGATTCTGGTACAATTACAGATGATCCAAAGAATGAATGCATCTTTTGTCTAGTAGTTCAATCTTAGTAAGTCATTCAAAAAGTTAATCCTCTTTATGCATGAGATATTAGAGGGAGACACAGAGTGAAGTAAGTTCGACTTCAATGGGTAATTTGGCTTCAGATCCATACACTAGGGAAAGTGGGGTAGCTCCTATAGGAGTACAAAAAGATTTTTGGTATGCCCAGAGGGTGGGATACAACTATGTATGCTAGTTATGTCTATTCTTATCGACTGTCTTCTCCAAAATGAATTTGATAGTCTTATTTGAAGCTTCAGACTAGCCATTGCATTGTAGGTAGTAAGGTGTCACCCATTTCAAGTTGATATGATGTTTTTTTATCAGGGACTATGATATAGTCATTTTTGAAGGAACCACCATTGTCAATGAAAATGGCAACAAGAATGAAAAATAGTATGATTAAAGATAAATTTGGAAATATTACACCCGGAAACATAGGTGAGAGGAATATCCTCAAACCACTTGGTGAAATATTCAGTGGCAGTGATAATGAAGGTATGACCATCAAAATATGGGGGATTTATTTTTCCAATTAGATTGAGTGCCCATTTAGAAAAAGGCCATGATGAGGTGATTGGATGCAAGGCTTAGGAAGGTGCATGAATTATATTACCATGCTTCTAGCAAGCCTAACATTTCTTGATATAGTTTTAGGCATATGTTTCCATCATAGGCCAATGGTATCCAACACACAAGATATTCTTTGGAAGGACCATTCCACTTGTATTTGCACCACAAATATCTGAGTGTAATTTGGATACTATTTGATTATATTCACCCTGATTGAGAAATCTTAAGAGAGTCCTATCATAGCCTCTTCGATATAGGGTGTCAACGAGGATGGTGTAGCATGAGGAACATTGTGCCAAGACTATTTTGTTAGCTGAATTCATGTTCAGAGGTTAAGATTTAGTTTGAATAAAGGTGTATATGTGATGATACCAGGGATGATTAGGACCAAACATATCATAGACCACGGTGGAATTAAGAAATTCTTATGTAGGCACCAAAAGATGTTTAATGAGGAACTCATTGTGATTTTAATTAGTCTCGAATGAAATAAGGGATATAATAATTTCCATGGCATCCGTTGCTTTGTTTTGTGCATGAGGAACTTGTTCAAAATTGATAGTCTGAAAATATCCTCTAAGACTATCAACCATTCATTTATAGGGTAAGAGCTTCTCATATTTGACTTGATATTCTCTGTTGACTTGATTGATGATGAGAAGGGATTCACCAAAAACTTTCAATTCTTGTAGATTCCACAAGATAACAAAGCCTAATCTTGCTATCAATTCTTCATGCTCGGCTATGTTGTTTGTGCAAGAGAATCCGATATGATAAGATTTAGTTATGAGGTCCCCATCTGGTGTACGTAATAAAATTCCTTATCCAAAACCATGGATGTTGCAATATCCATCAAAGAATACATTCCATGAGGGGATTTCTTCTATGTATAACAGGTATTCATCAGGAAATTCAAAGTTTAAGGGCTGTGAACTTGACAGTTTTGCTATGGCTATTTGATCTACAATTAGTTGACCTTTTATATCCTTCTGATTGACAATTTCAATGTAAATTTAACTAAGGAATGCAATATAGCTGGACATCTGTCCTATTATTATTGGTCTTGAAAGTAGGTACTTGAGATGGTCAAACCTTGAAATTAACTTAGTGGTATGATTCAACAAGTAATGCTACAAATTTTCAAAAGTATATGCGATTGATAATAAATATTTTTCATCCTATGAGTACTTAGTCTCATGCTCAAGGAGAGTTCTTCTCAAATAATAAACAACTTGTTTTTGAACCTTTTCATTGTGCTGCACCAAAAATGCCCCAATGACATGTTCTATTGCAGAAGTGTACAACAACATAGACTTGTCCTATATAGGTGGCAAAGAATTAATAGAGAGGACATATATTATTTTAATTTAGCAAAGGAGTCTTCACAACCCAGTTTCCATTTGAATTAGACATCCTTTTAAGAAACTGGTTGAAGTGATGGAACTTGTTATAGAGTTGAGAGATAAAGTGGTAGATAGATTGTATATTTCCCTTCAATCCGCGTAACTATTGAAGGTTATGAGGAGGTGGCATATCTATTATAGCTTTGACCTTGGTAGGGTCCACTTCAATTCCTCTTCACGAGACAATGAATCCCATAAGATTTCCTGAATTGACACCAAAGACACATTTTTAAAGATTAAGATGAACCTTGTATTCCCTTAATCACTCAAAGATATGCCAAATAATTGTTGGATGATCCACTATGGTATTTGATTTAGAAATAATATCATTGATATATTCCTCCATTAGGTCACGAAGAAGGTCATGGAAAATAATAGTCGTGGCACGTTGATAAGTTACATTAGCGTTCTTAAGGAAAAAAGGAATTTCTTTGTAACAAAATTTCCCCCATGGGGTTGTGAAATCTATCTTATGCTGGTCTTCTTCAACAATTAGAATTTTTCTATATCCTCAAAATATGTCTATAATAGATAACATCTCATGGCTCGCAGTAGAGTTAATGATCATGTCAATGTTGGGCAAAGGGAAGTCATCCTTGGAACATGATTTATTGATGTCACAAAAATATATAAAGATACAGATTCCAGGGATCAATTTGCAACTAGTACCATATTAGATATCTAATTTGAGTATTCAATAGACCATATGAATCCTGTATCTAGTAATTTTATAGGTCATCCTTGACAAACAATGCAACCTTGGGGTGCATTTTACCCACCTTTTGCTTTACAGGTTTGGCATCTGGGCACACCATAAGGTGATGAACCACAAGATAGGGATAAAATCCTAGCATTTATTTGTAGGAACAAGAAAATACATCCTGAAATTCAATTAGAATCTCTATGAAGGCCTTGATCTCAATGTCGAAGAGACTAGCACCGAGTTGTAGAAATTTTGGTTGGTCTTCAGTCTTGATGTTGATAGTTGTTGTTTCTTATAACAATATGTTAGAAGTTTCATTATCTTGAAATAATTTTATAGGTTTATGTGGGTTTTATGATATTTCCAAATCTAAATCTCCTCTCTCTAGCACCTCTGAAAGGTTTTCAATAGGATATGCATCCTTTTATTTCTTTTTATTTTTCATTTTTTTCTTCTTGCATAACACCTCAAAAAGTTTTTCACTATGCGAGATATGATTTTACTTTCTTCTGTGTTTAATTTATTTTTATTAGGGCTGGATATTTCAAGTTCTTCGCCAAAATAGGTAGTAGTGCCAAGGTTTATATCGAAACCATTCTTGTGATCTGAAAAGGGGAAATGGTATCAAGCCTTAAAGAACTCCTGAATGGCCTCATAATTTTGAAAGAGATTGATTGAAATATGACACTGTTGGTCCTAATCAATGAGGGAAGGGTAAACAAGATCAATGGTTTGAATAGGTCCATTTTAAAGGAAAAGCGTAGTTTTAGTGAGGTCTTCGAGGAGGCTATGTGTGGAACTGGTCTCAACTTCAGAGTCTGAGTCCTCATTGCTAGTTAATACATCAAATATGACTAGTCTCTTCTCAAAGGTATCATATCCTAGACCATGTGTGTAGAGGTTAGATTTGATTTCCATAGGTTCCATAATGCCATGTCCTTTTGGTCCAAGGCCTCTTCATTTCTAGTTTATGTTTTTCATTATTCTATGGTGGATTCGTAGAAACTTTCCATCTTGTCTTCATACAACCAAGATCTACCAGAGCTTTGAATATGTTCATCTTATAGATATCCATATCATCTCCAAAGAGTATTTCCCATATAGTAAATTGGAGGTTCTCATAGATGGTGAGTGTTAGGACCTACATAGATGTGAGGTGATAATGGGAGTTTTCCAACAAGAAATGCATTTTTAAGCATGTATTCACCTATAAATTTATGGGAGAATTGAACTCGGGTGTAGCCTTAGGTGTATATGCTTTAGAAGAAGATGCAGAGGCTTGAGGGCACAACATTATTTCAGGGTCAACACAATTGGTAGCAATAGGGATACTTAGTTCAGCTAAGCAATCAACAGATGGATGATAATTTACATTTTGGAAATTTGTTTAAAAAAACTTACAATACTCAAAGGGGTTAACATTGCTAAGAAAAGGGAACTGATTTCCGTTATGTGGGAATTTTATGCATTGATGGAAGGCGTAAGGCATGGCTTGCATTACAAGTGTCAAAGGTCTATCGAGAAGGAGGTTATATGATGTTTCCACGTGAATGACATGATATATGGTTTTGAGGAGTTACACACCCACTTATATCGAAAGAGTAATGGTACCAGAGGATTGACACTAAGTATTTCCATAACAAAAAATGGTAATAATGTTAGCATCTAAGTTTTTTATTGTATGACAAAGGCAACATAGCATCTTAATAGAGTAAATATTAAGAGATACTCCATTGTATATAAGAACAATTTTTACCTTGTGGTATATTATGTAAGCTTCAATATGTAAAGAGTTATTGTTTTGGAGGTTAGGGTTAAACATATACTAAGGACCAAAATACAAGATAGGAATTTTAGGCATAAGGTTTGTAATCATAGCTTGAAACTGTTGAACATAAAGGGTTGGAGGAATACATGCTTCATGAAGAGAACAAGTGAGGATGTCCTAAAGATTAGGTGACTCTTTTAATAGTTCCATCAAAGATATATGTTCTGGTATGGTCACTATCTATTTGATGAGGTCATACTGACTAGAGGTGGAAGATTTGACATTAGAGGTTGACTTCTGATTCGAGGGACCCGTCAGTCTGAACGTTTGAGGCTCTACAGAAGATGTAGATGGTTGATTTTCTACAGGCACCCACATCTTATTTTGGCATGTAGCAAAAACATTAATCAGAGGTTTGAATTTAATGGTGGATACTATAGGAGATGATTCCTTAGTAAATAAAATAATTGAATTGTAGTCAGAATTATTGGTGAAGTGACCTTTGTTAGATTTTTTATTATCAACACCATGTTTAGGAAATGGATTCGAGAAAACCTTGAGATTTTCATTATATTTTTTATTTGATGAAGATTATTCAACATTTATATGCCCACTATCGATGAGGTATTGGAAAAAGTGACGTATAAATGTAAACATCGATCATTTGTGTCACCATCTATGCGATGAAAGTCACAATAAGTGTTGAATTTGAACCAAGTGGGCTTGGGTTCTCCTTCAAACCAATGTATTGCGATGGGATAGGTCACCATGTTGGCGTTAATGAGTTTTTATAGGAATTTTGAGAGAGGTTCTCCTAAAGTAGTGAAATGATGTCACTTTGATTTGTAAAATGAAGAATCCTCTTTAGTTGTAACAATAAGAGGTTGTTTGTCTTTATTAGGATTAACTTGATTATTCTTAATGTTGTATACATTTCAGTTATCTGTGATACTGTAATTGAAAAATTTATGATATTGATTAACATTTTTGGATTTATCATGATGAGAGCTACTGTGATTATTGTGATGCCCATTGTCCTTTGAGTGAGGTTTGATCAAACCTTTTGCGATAAGGGCCTTTTCAATTTGCGACCCTTTCTTGATAACTTCCTCAAAAGTATTGAGGCAATACATTTTAATGTGAATGGATAACTCACCAATGATATTTGGAATGAAAATACTCACTATTTGTTTTTCGGGAATTGAGCATGGGAATTGGATTGCGATTCCAAGCCATCTTTGTAAGAACTGTGTAAAGGTTTTGTTAGAACGTTGTTTAGCATTAAACAAGTCCATCATGGTTATTTCAGAAGTCTAGATTGAATGAGAAATTTTTAACAAACTTCTTTGAGAGGTCTGTAAAAGTATGGATAGAACCCTTGGGGAGGTGTAAAAACCAGTCCAAGGCTTGTCCTCCTAGACTATGTGGAAAGAGATGCATTAGGAAGATGTCACTATATGCCACTTCTTGGCAAGCCATGTAAAATTCCTTGATGCACGCTCCCTTAGGTCATTTTTTCCCTTGTATTTATCAAACTTAGGTGTTTCAAATGATTTAAGAAAGGGCATGCGTAAGATGTCCTTATCAAATAGGTAAGGATACAACTCGTCAAAGTTGATTTATTTACGTTGGTGTTGCATACCTGAGATAATTTTTTCATAAGTTATCATTCACGAGCAAACGACAAATCATTGTGTAATATGGATGATGATGAGCCATCATTCTTAGGTTGTTTGTTCTCTTTGTTGGGCATAGTATGGCTCTTAGATGAGTCATCACTAGTTTTTGTAGAATCTTTGTTAGGAGGTTCAATAGTGAATTTGGAGGATAAGATAGATAATTGCTTAGCCATCTCATTGATTTGATCTATAAGGACTTTAGTGGGATTGGTGGCTGAGTTAGTAGATTTTTCCTTTCTCCCAACACTCAATTTGTTTGAGTTTGATCTATCGTCATTTTCATTGTTTGAGGTGGACTTTCCTTTATCCTCATGGTTTGAATGGCTAGGGCTAGACCCATCGTCATTGTTTTTTGAAATGAATGGGTCACCCTTCTTGGTTTTTGGTTTGCCAAGTAATGTTCGTAGAACATCCTCATCGAAATCAAAGGTAATTTTTCTCCCATCTCAAGGAGACAAAGAAAAAATTGGTCTTTATTCATACGTAAGATATTTTCAACGTGGGCTTGTTCTTTAAGAGAGATGTCATTTTGGTCATCCTCATGGTTTTTGGTCATTGTCACTATCGGAATTTCCAAAAGGATTTCAAAGTCTTTCGTTTCTTCTAAAAGGGATATAATCTCTTTGTTGTGTTCTCACAATTTTTAAAAGGGGGGATCAAAAAGAGATGTGAAAGATAACTCAACCCATAATAACGTGAATGCTACGATGGAAGAGAGTTGTGTGATTAAGTTTGATAATAACTTGTCCCTTAAC
This sequence comes from Taxus chinensis, assembly GCA_019776745.2. Lineage (NCBI taxonomy): Eukaryota > Viridiplantae > Streptophyta > Pinopsida > Cupressales > Taxaceae > Taxus > Taxus chinensis. Next base: position 330,822,856 of record CM034150.1, on the reverse strand, counting down.
AAGGTGAATGCTAATATGGACAAGATGTTTGTAAGACTTTTAGTGATGTAACCCTTAACAAAGTTAATGCAAATGTGGAGTTGTGCGAGAGTGATGATAAACTCAACCCTTGGAAAACGTGAATGTAAATGGAAGAGAGGTCCATGTGTAATTAAGTTTTGCAATAACTTGTCCTCTAAAAAAGTGAATTCTAGATGAGAGGAAGGTTATGGTGATGGAATCTTTGGATGATGCTCACCCTTAACAAAAGTGAATGTCAAGATGGAAGCAAGGATAGGTCATGTGATGAATGCTATGATGATAAAAGGTTCAAAGGTGCTCAACCTCTAACAATGTGAATGCTAGAATGGAGGAGCAAAGATAGACTGATTTCGAATGTACTCTACCGCTAGCAAAGTGAATGCTATATGGGAAGAGAGTTTGGCAAGTAAGGTTCAAATGTGTTCAACCTCTAACAATGTGAATGCTAGAATGGAGGAGAAAAGATAGATTGATTTCGAATGTACTCTACCACTAGAAAAGTGAATGCTAGATGGGAAGAGGGTTTTGACAAGTATTAAATGTTTTAACAATTGTGAATGCTATAATGGAGCTCAACCTAAATTGATTTCAAATGTAAATGTTAGAATGGAAGAGGGTATTAAGGTTTGAAGTAAGGAGTCAAATATGAATCGTATGATGTGCTCAACCCTTAACAAGAAATAGTTAAGAAGGAAGAGGATAATGAAAGGATAAGGCTAAAATATCGACAACGTAAATGTTGGGAAAATATATGATGCAATGTATAAAAATTAACAAAAGGGTTTGTCAAATTAGAGACGTGAAGCAAATCATCGTGTATGGTTCAACAATGATGATGTCAAACTAAAGGATGTAAGAAAATGATGAAAGTATCAAATCTTTAATGAAAGATAGGATGTGATGGAATTGATCATGATAAAGTGGGATATAATAATGTCAAGATGTGAGTCATAAGATGAAAATACTTGAGCGAGGATGTGGATATCCATAACTCAAGACTTGATGTCAAAAAGAAAGTGAAAACTTAAACTTTGTCCAAATGTTTAAGTCAAGGATGAAATGGGAGATAAAATCAAAATGAGGTAAGTCTTAAAGATAGGGGAATTTGATGTTCTCAAAAAAGGAAGACTCAAAAGGGTAAATGAGAATTCCTTTGGAATGAAATAAAATAAAATGGGAAGTGTGATGAAAATGAAAAGATTGAAAGGATGAAAAAGAGACAAAATATCTAAAATAGGAATTTTCGAGAGTAAAAAGAAAGGTAGTGAGTGATTGAAAATGAAGAGAAAGGATGACAAGAAAAAGAGGTGAACGAAAAGTCCAAATAAGGATAAATTTGGAGATTGGGAATATAATCGAAAATGAGCCCAAATAAGGAGTATTTGGGGTATCAAAAAGAAGTTGAAAAAGAATCCAAGTAAAGAATACTTGGAAATATGAAATGAGGATGAAAGATGAATCCAAACAAGAAGTATTTGGAAATGACGAAAATGTACGAACGTGAAAGATGAATCCAAACAAGGAGTGTTTGGAAAATGGTGGAAATATATGAATGTGAAAGATGAGAACGAGAGTGTGGAACACTACTACGAAAAGAAAGAAAACAAAAGAAGAGATAAAAAAGAGAGTTTTTGTTTTGGTATGTTTTGGCCTCTACCTTAGCTTGGCTTGGAAAATGTTTGGATTCCTAGGCGGCTCTCTCAACTAGGTGTCAGTAATATATCCGAGCAAGCACGGTGCTATTGCTAGATGTTGGCTTTACTTTACCCCCTTTGAAACCTTGAGCAAAGATCTTATTCAAAATGAATCACACTGGGTTTGCCACTACTGGATATCCGTGACTCTAATCTCGCAAGGTTTTATTAGTCAGTTGGGACAAAGGTACCCATTCCGTCAGCCAACTCTCTCAATGTGTTAACTACTTTGGGGTTCCTGTGGTACTCCTCAAGTGAGTTTTATGGCTTATGCCAAGGCACTTCCCACAGTTATGGTGGTTGGGAAATAGCCTTGTCAACCACACCTATAAATACATTATGTAGTGTTCATTTTATCTTGATTAAAAAAATTCCCTGCACACAATGTATTAGTAGTTTGACTAAGCTCACGATCAAGGCAAAATAAAGTTAGTAGTTTTGAATGGTCTTTGGAATGCAGTCCTACAAACAATTGTTAGTAGTTTCTGAGGTAGATCAAAAAGAAAACAATGAAACACAACACAATCACATTTCTGATTCTCAAGATGGCTTGTAAAAAGTGAGAGAGAAGAGCATACATGTGAAGTGTGTTGCAACTAATCTTCACAAAAATTAAAAAGTGACAATGGAAATGTAAGAAAAACACGCTATAAATCATTAGTTGATATACAAAAATGATTAAATGTGTGAAAAATGACTAGAAATCTAAAAAAATGGATCAGAACGCTGATATAGAAGAAAATGAGATGGTTAGAAAAATGCCAAAAATGTGATGAAAATATGACCAAAACGTCCAATAGCCCTATAAAAACAAGTTTTACGATTAGTTTATTTTGGCTAAAAAAGTGAAAAATTATTTTAAAAGGTCCTAATTATATTAAAAAACCTAAGTTAAATAATTGAAATGAAAGGACCTAATTAAATTAATTAATCTAATTAACTAAGTACCAAGTCTTAATAAATTAATAAAAAATTAATCGAAAGTGTATTAGTTGAACAAAACTAAAGTTTAAATGGGATTAATATAATATAAAGGTAATAAATGAATGAATGAAACTACACTAAAGTGCGAACATGAGAATAAAATAAATCTAAATTTAAAAATAAAGTTAAAAAAGTAAACCTAAGTCACCAAAGACAAGTATAAAATCAACAAAACCCTAAATTGAAATCTATTAAAATACAAAACCTAAGTTGAAATCTTATTATATAAAACTAAAAACAAAATCATAACCCAAAATATTGTGAGCGGGGGCTGTTGTGGTTTGGTTTGGTTTTTATTTATGTTGTTAGGAACCGTGGGGTGGCGCGATGGTGGTTGATTGTTTTCATAGGCTATAATAGAGATATGGTGATGGGTCTTGTAGATGGAGGTGGTTTGACCCAGGGTAGGCAAGATATCTGCTTGGCAGAGCCTAAGGCTCGTGGGGGTGTCAGGACGTCCACAGGGGAGGTTGGGGAGAGTTGGGAGTCCTTAGGGATTTGAAGGCGTTCGGGATGGGGCTTGGTTAAGTCATGGTGGGGCCGAGGTAGGTGGGATCACGTATGTTACCAGGGGTTTGGGCTTATTGAGGGGGGGTTAAATTGTAGGCGGTGGGGGGAGAGTTGGCTCGGCAAACCAACTCACCAGGGTAGGTATTATGGAGTCGGGGGGAATGGGTTGGTTACTCGGGGGGATGGGGGAGGTGCTCAGTGAGGAAGTTCACCAAGATGTGGATGGGGGATGAGGGAGGGGGGTGTGGACAGACCTAGGGATTTAACAATTTCTTCTGGCTATTATTATTGTTTTTAATAAAATTTGATTTGTTTCATGAAATCTGATTTGGGTAGGTAGAAATATATATATATATATATATATATATATATATATATATATATATGATTTTTAAAAAGAAACTAATGGAATTTCTTTGTGTGCAGGGACTAATTTTCTTGCAGAAAATAACATAGAGTACTTGTTGAAAACCAAAGTATTTTTTGAATCCCAAATATTTTTTGTGCAGAAAATAACAAAGAATATTTAAAAAAATAGATGATGACACAAGTAACAAAATGATTAAATTTTCCACTAAAAATAAAAGAGCTACCAAAAGTAATATCTTTTTTTATCTAGATATCAAACTGATTTCTATGCCCAAAATCTTGTAAACACTTAGAAAATATGCAAAAATAAAAAAGGTATCATGAAACAAATGAAATAAAAAAATGAAACAGTTGAATAACAATGAAACAAAAAAAACAGAGATGGGTGTGGTCCCATCGGGCGTGTAAAAATGTAAGATATTGAAAAAACATAATAATGGAAAATAAAAAAGCAACTTACAAACCTCCTGTAATCCTCTAAAGAAAACTTCAAGTAAATGTTGCAAGAACTTTGAGCTGTAGAACCTTGTGGAAGAATGTTGGATGCAAATTTATGGGTGCTCTTGAATGGTCTCCAAATGGGGATGCAGATTGCTACAAGCAGTTGGATTGGAAATCTTTAGTATGTAAATTAAAGGAATTTACTTGTAAAAAATCCAGAAGGAGTTTTGATAGGATAAGTCTATATTTTATAAGTCTAAATTTGGTTATAAATGGATGAATGCACATGCTATTTTTAGAATTTGAAGAAGTTGTAAAATTTCCAGAAGTTAAAGGCCATTTAGGGACAATAATGGAATTAATTAGTAGAAGTTACATCTGGAAAGGTGGTTGTATGTGTAATTGAATTTCCCCCACCTTTCTCATATTTTAGAACTGTGGTTGACTAGACTGGTGAAGTGGAGTCCATGTGGAGTTGAATAGGATGAGGAAGTCAAGTCCAAGTGGAGTCCATGTGGTGTCCAAAGTGGGTGTTATAATGTGCACACTTAACTTTTTTTTTTTTTTTATATTAGGTAAAAGAGGGTTGAGGGGACCCTACCTTGTATAGTAAGAAGCTCCTACATAGAGCAGATATTCAAAAACATTACAGTCAAAATAAAATGATAATTAGTGGGTGTTATCATTTAATTAATAAATGATAATTAATTTAGAGTTTTTTGATATTAGGTAAAAGAGGGTTGAGGGGACCCTACCCTGTATAGTAAGAAGCTCCTATATAGAGCAGATATTCAAAAACATTACAGTCAAAATAAAATATAGAACTAACAAAACAATACTACAACAACCAACCAATAAACTAACAAGTATGATCATGGAACAAACAACAAAAAACCATAAACTAACAACAACCATCACTCATCCTTCTTCTCATAGTTAGCCAACAAAGTGGCCCATTACTTCACCATGGACTCTATGTTAGTGCCCAGACTAGTCAGATCAGAATCAAACAATCCCCTCATCCTCTTCTTTGATGTCTCTTGGTCCTCACACTTTCTATAAGAATTGAAAAGCTGCCCCAGAATATGGAGGTATTGAATCGTATTATTGACATTCATAATACTCCATTTAGTGAAGTGTTGAAATATGGCCTATAATTGCTCCATATCATTGTCCAGTCCTTTGCATTTTGCTCTCAGAATCTCAATACTGCCACCACTTAAAACCTGAGCCACACCTTCCACTTTCATCTTCATAGCATGCCAATCATTAAGGATAAATTATATAGTAATTTTTGTGAGATGTGTATCGCTCTTTACATTCTCAAGGTCTTTAAACATTTTAACCAAAACCACTCCTTGCTCCACAAAATATTTTCCTTGTGTTTCAACTTGGGTTTTTCCCTAAGTGTTATCATAGACCTATCTCCCTTGCTGTCTGGTTTAACCCTTCTCAACCTCTTCCAGAGTCACTTCCTTCACCTCTTTCTTCTTAAGGTCTTGAAGACCCTGTATAGCTTCAAGGGATACTTAACTTAGATAATAGGGGCACAAAGGACTAATTTAATTAATCCAAAGGGGTACAATGCACATGATTAATCAATTTAATTAATCAATCCCAAATGGGTGAATAATTGGATGTACTAGGAAAATATTGGGAATAGGTGAGTGATTTTGGGGTGTTTACAAAATCTATCCACTTAGACAATGAAAAAAATTGAGTAGCGAAGACTTCAACTTAAGTGTGAAAAAATGGAGCAAGAGAGTAAGTGAACGGAGAAAATATTGGATGTTCAACTTCAAATTGCAAGTCTTTTTACCCAAGTAAATTATAATTTTTTAACCATAATAGCATATTATTACATCATACAGTCCATTATCAAAGATGATATATATTATGTAATAAAAAGATCATGCATTTCATTTAGCTTGTTATTAAATGGCTAAAATGATATGTAGAATCCATTATAATTTGGAGATATATAATGTTTCCTTCAATATGGAATGTTGTTGATGCTAGTACTTCTCTATTTTTCATTCTTCTTTTTATTTCAGAACAATTCCAATTATCAACATCATGGGTGCCACCAGGAGCATTGAAACACACATCCCAAATATTGTTTGTGCAATAAAACACTTTAAAAATGATGTTGGTAAATATGCGTATTTTTTTCGAGACAGTATGATAATTTAATATGTGACATCAATCTCACCACATATCATTGGAAGTAGAGTCAAAACATGGAATACTTATATACTCACTATGGAATTTATAGATGATAACATTGACAATGACCACAGTGTTCTTTTTGATGATAATATTGATAATGATTCTCTTACACAATACAATTTTTCTATTGTATTATAGATTATACCAGTTCTCTTAAAAATGATAATATTGATGATGTAAAACAAGATAAAGTAATTTCATAGATTGTAAAATGTGCCATTTGAAAGTACGTACACTATTCAAAAGATGTGTGCCATTTGAAGTAGTTACTTTTTCATAGCCATTAAATCTAAATCAATGTAATTTTTGGTTGCTCAAATGTGCACCTGCATCTCAGATCTTGGAAGGGTCGAGGTGTTTGAGAACAAAATGGAACTATCCCCAAGTTGTGGGACCTTGCGCACTTGGGACGGATCTCTAGAGAAGGCCAGTTCCTCTATCTATTTCTAATGCTACTGCTACTCCTAGTGCTACAAGGGAAAACTTAAGCTAATAATGCCAAGTGACCAGAGATAGAAGGATGACATGAAAGGAAACTACCCTAAAAGGTGATAGCACCAGAAAAGAGGGATGAAAACTATCTGTTCTGAGCAAGAATGAAAGGAAATGCGAGAAAGGAGGCTAGGCACGATTAACACAACTAAATATGTATTCACCAGATCATTCTCATGGAACACAACTAAATAAAAAACTGCAAGGGACGTGAAATGGAAAAACCAACATGTAATGCAAAATAAAAGGAAATAAGAAGGAATGAAAACACGTTAGGACAGAGAATAGTAAAAAAAATAGTGCTTTTATTGCTTCTAGAAATGCACAGAGCTGTTACAATGATGAAGGAGGTAAATATACACATGCAAGAGATAGATCTAGAAGTATAAAAATAAAAATATAGAAAGTATGGAGTCCTTAGAAAGACGCATAAGGATTTAGAGTGCCCAACATAACAAATGAATCTATCTCTTACATTTATGGATGAATCCATGGAGGAAGAAGGGAAGAAAGGGGGAAAACCTGAATTTGAAATACAACTACCAATAAGAAACATTCAATGCCTACAAATATACCTAGAGATCTGTGAAATACACTTCCCCAAGCCTGTTTGGCATGTTTAAGAAGAAAGGAGGGAAAATCATATCAAATCGGGTGGTTGGAGCAATCAGATCTGCTCATTAATGCTTAGAAAGACTTTTTACCATTTCTCACCTACTAGATCTATCAGGAATTTAAATTTGAACTTTTGGCACTATAGCTGATGTCATAATATCTCTGAAAAGTCTAGGTGCATGCCAATCTGAGCTTTGCAGTAGAAGATACAGATGTCGGAAAATGTCAGAGCCATCGGCACACGAAAAGCATGTGGCGCATGCAGATTGGCTGAAATGATGGCCAACTGTGTGAATATTTTTCATTTATACCACGTGTCACTTGCTCATTTATTATGAGGATTCGGCACCCTGTTGGCACACTTTGATTGTTTGCGCATGGAACATTTAAGTATGAAAAAGGTTCCTGACACAAAAGGGCTTAAAGGAGGGCACACCTGGATGCGTGTGGAAGAATGAAGAAGAAAGGCACACAAGGGTGCAGGGGGAGGGGAAATGATGCAAACTGGTGAACATTTAACACATGGTCAAGTTGTAACTATTAAAAATTAATGGGTGCAGCACGCGAGAGGGCCAAGGAATTCACTGATTGAAGCAAGTGTGAGATGCGTGCAGGGTGAAGAAGATACTTAGGAGGAAAGTGAAAGTTCAGAAGGTGGGCACGAGGGAGGAGTGTAACAGAGGAAAAGGAAAATGGAAGGAGAGAATAAAAAGTGCGCAAGGGTGCTCGAGGAAAAATAAGGGGTGCTAAGGGGAGACTGCAACCAAGGAGTTGTGCCAATTGAACTTGAGTGCACACAACCCTCAATGGGGAAGTGAGAGCTAAAATGTGTATACAAGTTACCCAAATAACTAGGAGAGTTATTTGGATAATAGTAACTTCATATGCATGTCTTTTGTAATTCGTGCACGAAATAAAGTGGTAGTTGGAAGTGTCAATTCTATGTCTCTATATAGATTATCATTTTTTAGTATATTTTTTGACAATGAATTTTTTGAATCTTTTGGCAAGAAAATTGGTGTAAATGAGTCATTGCATTCATCTAATGGAAAATTTGATTTCAAAAATTCTGAGCACAATTTGATTTCATCAAGGTGTCAAAAATTAGTATGCGTTCTCACCTTTAACCCTTGCAAAATTTTGAAAATATGTAAATGTAGAATTTTTCGTAGCCTTTTCAACAAAACCCTATTTTGTGAACTTCCAGTAGTCAATTTTTTCCATGATACCATATTATTTCATGTTTTTTATCAAATAGTTCTCAATTCAAAGGGTTTGGCATCATTTTGTCATTCAATCTGCTGATCCTTAAATGATTTGTAAAATATGTGTATACCGTGCTTGTAAGAAATGCGTAAACATGTTATGGCTATTTTTTTTGCAAGAGGACTGAGAAATGTTTCCTAAAATACCTAACACATACAAAAATGATTGCTGAAAGCAAACAAAATGGGTGTTGTTGAAAAGGCTGAGGAAAATACATTTTGTTCAGTCAGGGATTTTATTTATTTAGGGATTTTGTAGACAATTAAATGAAAGTGAACTTTAGGACCGCTATCAGTAGGTTTCTCTAAACATTTCATTAAAAATTGATTATTGAAATTATTATTGAATTTCAAATTTTTCATTTAAGATTTTTTTTATGTCACAAATACATTATTAGAGAAATTTTGGTGAGAACAAATGCATTATAGTGAAATGTTAGGGGTTATTGTGATATGGAATGCAATTGTTTTTTTAAATAAATGATTTCATAATAGACTCAACTTAATTCTTATTTGATGAAAGATTGAGGTGAGGGTTATTGATGCCTTAGAGAAGGGTTTTTTTAATAAAATAAAGTAATGAAATCCGGATAATAACTGCAACAGGATGACATGTTCTTCTTTTACTTAATGAGGTTGTATAGAAAGTTCCCTTAGTAAATTTAATATTAAGAGACTAAAAAATACAAGTAATTTTTTGCTTGTTTACAATAATTGTTTTCTTGTATAAGGAAATTGTGGGAAATACAATTTGAGAAAAACACATATGTGATGGCCAATGAGAAAATACAAATGGTTCAGTCTGCGTAGGTTCCTCCCAGAAAAATAGTGAATTGGAGAAGTATAAAACCTTGATAAAACATGCTAAACATGATTTTGACTATTTTATCACTTACTAAATAGTTTTGTAAAGACACATGTAAAAATTACAAACTAAAATGATAGGATTTGGGTTTTTTAGTTAAATAAAGTAATGATATTTTTACACTAAAAATTTATAAGATGAAAATATTTTTATTTCTTAATTTTGCTTTAATAAATGTGATGATTTTTTTACTAAGGATAATGATAAGAGCCAAGAGAAGACCACTACTTTACATGAAGATTAAGATAAGTGAGATAATGGAATTTATTCCTTGTTTGTGATTAGTGGCAGGTGGAAGCATAAAGAAATTTTGAGATTCAATATCTTGGGAAATTGTGATATTTAATGTCCATGGAGATTATATATAGGGTTCGGAGTCTGTAAGTTTATACTAACACTAGAAAGAGTGTGGTAATTATATTTAAACTCATTATACCATGTTTATAATGGATAAATTGATGCGAATAGTAACATGGTCAAAGAGGTTTTATCTTCTTGAAAATTTCCCAAGTTTTAAGATTGTAATGGTCACATAGGAGCAAAAATTCAAGATCACCTACACTACCAAAAAGATAGATGTATGTATAAAAAATAAATATCTTCAAAATAATCCAAGAATAATTTTTTTGTAGGTGAACAAATTTTTTTATGATTGATGAAGTTACTTTGGTTCTCATTTGCATCATGTGTCGATCATCATGATGTTGTAAGAGTAGCTACCTTAATATATTTTGTAATATTTAACTTTTACCGATTAATCAGAGACCTCAATGACATTTGATACTTCATTTATCCTTAAAATGTGTAATTTATATATTCCTTTCAATAAATTATAACATATATTATGATAACTACATAAGTCTTAATCCCTCTCGAGGGTATGTAGTGCAACACTTGGCTCTGTCAATGATAGTCCAACCAATATGATACAATTATAAAAAATTAAAGAGATGTATACATAAACCTGTAAAAAAATAATAAGAGCTACATAAATATTTACCCCTTTTGAAAACATGTATTGTAACAGTTTGTTTTGTTCAATAATAGTTGTCTAGTGAATTATGGCTAGAAAACACTAAGTTAAAAATATATTATCAAGGATGATCTTAGTGACCATTAAAATTGAAATATTTCATTGTGGCTAACCTTAGCAACCACTAGGAATAGAAATATGTATGTCTTGACTGCTCAATAATGTATGTATTCCTGTACTTTCCTCATTGTATTAATAATTTTTCTATTAATTATGCCTGACGACCATTGAGCTCTAAATATTTCATTCTGGCTGACCGTAGCAACCACTAGGAACAAAACTACATATTTCTTGACCCTTAAATAATGTATATATTTCCACACTTTTCTCATTGCATTAATTATTTCCTGTTAATGATTCATAACGACTGCTAAGCTCTAAATAATTCATTTGTGGATGATCTTAACAAATTCTAGGAGTAGAAATTTGTATTTCTTGACCCCTCAATAGTGCAAGTATTAGCACATTTTTTCTCATTACAATAATAATGGTCAAGTGAATAATGCCTAGATATGGCCAAACTATATATGTCCTATGAACTATATATATATAAATATATCATTAACTTAACGACCGCTAGGATCATAACTATGTATGTCGTGAAGCCTCAAGACTACATGTATTGTTGTAATTTTCTCATTTCATTAATATTTTTACTATGAATGATTCCTAGCAACTGCTAAGATCTAAATATTTTGTTATGGCTGACCTTACAATCTACTAGGATCAAAATTGTGTATGTCCCCTCAATAGTGCATGTATTGCCACACTTTTCTCATTGTATTAATAGCTATTCCGTGAATGTTGCCTAACAACTACTAAAATCTAAATATTTTGTTGTGGTTGACCTTAGTGACTTCTTAGATCAAAACTAAATATGTTTTGACTCACCAATATTACATGTACTTTCATGGAATTTTCTCATTACATTAATAATTTTCCTATGAATGATGCCTAACGACCGTTAAGCTCTAAATATTTTGTTGTGGTTGATATTAGCCACCGATAGGATCAAAACTATGTATGTATTGACCCATCAATAGTGCATGTATTGCCGCACTTTTCTTATTGCATTAATATTTTTCATGTGAATGATTTCTAGTGACCACTAAGATCTAAATATTTCAGAATCAACACTTACATTTATTTTCCAAATGATTTTTTAATCTAACCAAATTTTTAGAATAAGAGACATGAGATTATTTTTATAAATCCAAGTATGTCATTTGTCTCAGTATCTTTTTTTCTTGATGATATATGCAACGTTCCTGGACCTGTAATTTTTCAATATGGTAGGAGAACTGAAACTATCAACTGTAGATGCTTATTTATATTCCTATGTGGACACCAAAGTATTTAGAGATATCGTCTTTGATATATCTTCTCTAAATCATTAATTTCATCATTACTCATCTATTTTTTCCACATTCCAAAATGAAATTCTTGATGTAGATGTCATAGATGAAAAGACAATCTCGACAGATCAATCCCTAATGTCATGAGATATAAGGGAAATAAAAATATATGGTCTATATTTAATTTTCACTAAATAATAGGTGTTTTCATTTTAGGAATTGATCTCTTCCTATCTAATTCTTACCAAGTCCAAGGAGTGGACCTTATTTTCTAAATCATGGAAAAACAAAATAGGTTTTTATATTGGGCATGCATATAGAAGTTATTATGAACTTCAATATCTAGAAACCCTATAAAATGCATATATAGTTGAGTCATGGATGACCATAAGGAAAATAAGAGTTCTTTTACAAAGTTGGGCCATGGAGCTAATAGAATTTATTTATGATTATCATCTAATCAATATCCTTATTAAAAATTTTATACGAGGAGTACATATTAACATGGCCCTAATGAACATGTTATATGGGAAACCTTAAATGTATAAGGTAAATGTATCTTGAAATCCCTTTATTTTATATTATTATTGATTAAGGAAATATTCCTTCATTAGGGAAAGTGCTCGGTTTCAATTTGGTAAGCTAAAGAAAAAAATTTGTAGACAATGGGAAATCATTTTACATGGCTTCCTATCTTTTGGATGCAGTATGTGGTATTCTCAACTATTAAGAAATCTATCAAAAATGTCTTCCTTCATTCCCTTTATAGCTAAATGAACTATATTAACACTTGTATGCCAATCAGTTCAAATTTAATATTCAAGATATATACACTTATTTGTATCCTACTCTCTACAAAAAAATTACGTGAAAAAGAAACACCCTGAATATCTATTGGAATCGTCACTTCCATAAGGAAAATGGGATTTATATTTTTCTATCCATAATATGTTGTCATCATCATCAAGGGACTCCTTACATATCCTTTTAAGTTGTCATACTATGTTACTCACAAATTGGCAGAACAAGAGATGACATCATATTTGTAACAGTATTGTTGGAAAGTACAAAGAGAAGAATATTAAAACACATCCTTCCTCTTGGTCACTATGGGATGTAGGAAATTTAATAATTTTCCTAATTTGAAATTTTCATCGGCCTATATAAATTCATTCCATCTCTCCCAACATACTCTAATGAAATATGATCACATGAAAAGGGTTTCCAAACACCTTCAACCGCTTAAAAGACAAATAAATATATCACATACACACGATGATGATGTCAATGAATTGGTATGGATTACCCAAAAAAATTATAGCCTTGATAAGAAGAATATGAAGATGACTGGGGAAGTTCCCCCTATGAGAGGAACTTTTAAAAAGAGGCTCCAAAGAGAAAAGTACAATTCTATTTAGAATATTTAGAAAATTCATGTGTTCCCATTTATCCATCAATTGAAACTCTATACGACGTTCAAGAATTCAAGATCACACCAACTTAAGCTCCAAATTTGGTAGCATATACCTCAATTTTTTTAGATGAAGTAGAATAGACTATGCAAATTGAAATTTTAGATAGTGCAGCCCTAGTGCAACCATCTCAATATTCTCCTTCCATACTCCACATGAAATAAGACATGATTGTGTTAAGAAATCCGTAATTTCACAAATAACAACTAGATTTTTAGGCACAAGAAGAGCCCTTAGTAAACATTGAATTCAATCCAAGAATGGAAACCTTGAAAAGGATAACCAAAAATAAGATGTCAACACAACAAGCCATTGTTTGACACGAAACTTTATAATACCTCTTCTCTCTTACAAATAAATGGAAAACCAAAGGCTCCCAAGTGGTTTAATATGAATAAGATCTAGAATCCTTGATAAGGGCTACAAATAAAGTATCCATAGAAGTATTGAGAGGCATACATACTAGAAATAAAGTGCTTAAAACCAATTAAAGGTCAAAATTTTTGTAGGTACAATTTATGATGTAGAAGAGGCATCACATGACTTATTTAATGCTATAAATAAATTCATTAAGGAAAAGACGAAGGAACAATCCTACCTAATGAAGACCGAAAATATCATTAAAGCCATGGGATTGATGTAGAAAAACAAAACATATACATATATGAATATATATATATATATATATATATATATATATATATATGGGGCAGGTTATTGAAGAAGACATTTTTAAAGACCCTTTAATTATAACCATGGAAGATATTGGTACATGCAAGACATATGCTAATTATACCAAGGAAAGACAAAGGGGATGGAATGATCAGGTAAAAAAACTATCTCTCCAATTTTCTTACATTATTTTGAGAGGAAATCATATTTTTCATAGAAGCCATAATTATGGAAGTATTTCAGGAAAACCATGAATTGGTTTCTAGTGAAGAGTTTGCTATATCACTTAAGCAATTCTTGGTTAATTTTCAAAGGAGAATAATAGAGGAAAATGAAAGAGAAACTTTACATGTCATTGATATTGTCTCCAAAACTATGGAAAAGTACATAAAATAGATAATCTGAAGGAAATCACAAAGAAAACAAATATTACTCAGCAAGTTTTGCTGGACAAGGCTAGTGTGCTATTTGGAAACCCAATTGTGGATATAGGAAAAATAAATAGAGATTACAAGATTTGAAAAGAATTTATTCATGTGGAAAAATAGAAATATGATATAAAAGGACCCACACAAGAGCAACAAACTTAGGACACAACTTTACATGCGGGCCCAGATCAACACATGCCCATAATTAAGAAAGAACCAAAATGAATCATGAGTGGTAGAATTTGAGAATAACAGGAAAGAAATGAAATATGTATGACATGAAAATAGATTAATAGTTATAATTGGTTGAATGTTCGTGTATATACTCCAAATTTTATACTTAGTAGTTGTACATATGAAACTACCTAGTAACCAATAATCTCCAAATATGTTTATATGGCATAACCTAGTAGATGCCAGGATCACAATATCTTCCTTTAATTTGTTAAATATTGGCGACACGTTTTCTCGAAATATTATGTTATAGCAATACATAATGGCCACTAAGTTCAAACTATCTCAATTTAACTTGTTAACTCCTAGTAACCGATAAGATCAAAATAATATGTTGTGGCATAATGTAGCATACACTAAGCTCACAATATCTTACTTTATGTTGTGGCATAATGTAGCATACACTAAGCTCACAATATCTTACTTTATATTGTTAAATCTTAGCGATCGATAATATTCAAATATTTTGATGTGGCATAACCTAGTGGGTGCTAAACAAAATATATCATTCTTTGAATTGTTAAATGCTAGCAACACCTATGCTTGAAATATTATATTATGGAAGTACCTAGATGTTTATTAGCTCAAAATATGTTAATTTAATTTGTGTAAGGATATGTCCGATAACCTCCAAATATTATTTTTTATCATAACATAGCGGACGTGAAACTCATAGTATCTCAATGTAATGTGTTAAATCCTGACGATCGCTATAAACCAAATATTATGCGTTAAATCATAACAAACGCGAGGCTTTAAATATGATGTAATTTCATAAAATAGTTTCCATTAAGATCAAATTATCTTCCTTTAATTTTTTAAAACCTTTCGACACATTTTCTCAAAATATTATGTTTTAGTAGTACATAACGGCCGCTAAGTTCACATTATCTTATTTTATTTTGTTAAATATTAGTGACCGCTATGCTATTAATATTACATTGTGGTAGTGCCTTAGTGGCCAAAAATATCAAAATATCCATAACTACTTAGCGAATGCTTAGCTCCAAATATGTTATTGTGGCATAACCTAGCGGCTACTAAGCTCATAATATGTTACATTTTTTTTGTTAAATCCTAGCGAAAACTAAGCTCTAAAGAATATGTTGCAACATAAACTAGTGAATGCTGAGATAAAAATATCATTATTTAATTTTTTAAATGCTAGATACCCCCAAGTTCAAAATATTATGTTGTGGCAGTACATAACGACTGCTAATCTCATACTATCTTGTGGCATTACATAACGATTGTAAGCTCCAAATAATAGGTTGTGGCATGCATTAGTGTCTGCTAAGATCATAATATTTTAATCTAATTTTGTAAATCCTAACCACCGATAGGATCCAAATATTATTTGGTTGCATAGCCTAGCGGTTGCTAAGCTCAAAATATCTCACTTAAAATTCTTAAATCCAAACAGTAAATTCAACTTATGTATAAAGATATTATTTTAATAAAACAAGATTCTTTTGCCATATTTAATCGAGGATTTACCTAACAATAGCTAATCTCTAAACATTAACCTTTTATGTGTTATAAAATTATATATTTATGTATATTTACAACGAGATTTAAATAGAGTTTTTTACTTTTTTGACAATTTAAGAAACTTGGACTAGCGACCGAGAAGCTATACAACAAGTTTTGTTTATAATGAATATTTTTTTTTGCGCATGGAAAAAAAAACAAATGAGCCATGGAGCCACTAAGATAAACAAATGTTTTCTCCAAAAAATAATTATATCCTAGCAGCCGCTAGGCTAGAATTTTTTTTTCATGATTGAGTGTATTCCGATAGTTGAAATCAAATTGAAAAGTATAAATGATAATAAATACATCTAGAGTTTACATATAGATACATACATATACATGTATAATTGTGAATTAATATATATAACAACACTCTATCTTTCACCAATAATACGTAGGATATTAAAAATTATGTTTTAAATGAATATAATTATCTCTGGTTTCACATTTAATTCGAAATAAATTTATGGTTTTGTAAATTGGTGGCTGAAATAAAGAATTATATCATTGTAACCAAAAATTTATGTGATTTTTTGGCATAGCTTAGCAGGTGCAAAAGGAAATTTATATTTAATAATATTTACATGTATATATAAGATGTTTACCTTCAATTGTACAAAAATTAACTTGCTGAAGATATTAAATTTGACTATTTTTACATGGGTAAATGTATATAATTGAAAATATTTATCATACAATGGAAAAATTAATATGGCTCTATAGTTTTAAATAATTTTGTTAACCTCAAATATCTTCTTAGAATGTCAATGATGAAACCACATAAACAATGTACAATGAAATAATTACCCACGTTTATTTCTATCCCCATAATAGATATCATTAAAGGTTGTCGTAAGGAATATATAAATAATAAATTGGGTGTCACAAACCATTAAAATTTAAAAAATATGACTATGCAATAGGCCATCATCACCAGGGAAGAAAATTACAGGAACAAAAATGAAAAATCCAAAAAACATATCTAGAGAGACATAGAAGGGCGGAAATGGGAAAGCGTTCAATAGAGAGAAATACTAGAGATGAAAAGGGATTAAATTTTATTTCATTAGGGAACAAAAAAAAATATGTTTTCATAAAGAACAAGGTGGTTTGCAATGGTGATCAGAAGGAATTGGAAAGCAGGGATGGACTGTAGAGCCCAATTCAGTATGACAAAGCAGGGCTAGACTGTCATGAAAAATATAGGAATTAGTCGAAGATAAAATGACTGAACGAGATCGCAATAAAAAAAGGTGCACATTTACTATAAAATATGTTTTTTATAAATACCTGATTTAGTAATATCTGAGATTATTTCTTGCTTAGTGATGTCTTTGAAACCTTCATCTATTGCATCAAAAAAACTATCTGCACGATTATATCTGCAACCTCTTTTTCTTACCTCCTTTGTGTGCGTCCTTTCTCTGCAAACAAGATTATAATCACTGCTTCATTATTCCCTTGCAAAAATGGCCCGGATTCATGTACTCGAACCTGCAATCTATGACATGCTTGTATTATTTTATGATTTCATGAGCTACTTTTCCACGATACCAAAAATACAAAAACCCCAAAAAATAGTTCTCCGGGGTATTTACTAAACTTTTAGGAACATTCCATGTTATAAATTTTGAAAATAGAAAAATTGTGGGATATTGAAATTTCAAATACTCACAAATGCAAGGGAATTTACAATTCAAAGTATGAATTTACCCCTCATTTAAAAAAGGTGTGGGATATCGAAAAAATAAAAAAATTCAAAACAACGCCATTTTTTTATTATCTATAACATATATTAATATAAATGTAATAAAATATATATTATAAGAAAACAAAAGAAATAAGTTCTAAAAATGTATATGCACATTTATTTTTAATTTATTTTTATCAAAATCGATCTCAACATTGCTAGATGCAGTGCACAGTGCACACTAATTTAATATAATTCTCCAATTAAAATGTGCCACGTGGCAAGTTTGAACCAAATAGTTAGGAAACAATATAATTGACACATTTACAATGAATTTTTTTATATAAAGAAACACCTATAAAATATTTTAAACCTATATAAATCCATAATATTGTTATATAAATAGTACCCACTAAAATTCTGACACATGGCATGAAATTTCTAAAATTTCTAAAATTTCTAATCGTGTTATTTACATTTTACATTAGTAACCCTAAAACATAACTTTTTTCTTCAAAAATATTTCACATCAGCTTATATATAGGGAAAAACTTGGCAACTGCTAACCTCCATTTTTATGATTTGTTAATCCAACACATCCTCTAAAAAATTAAAGTGTTAGGTATTACTGGCTGCTAAGTTATTCTTTTAAGTAGGTGTTAATGAACTGTTATGCATGTTTTCTGTTGTCCATTTATTTATCCGTGAGAAGCCTAGTGGCTGCTAGCCTCAATATTTTTGAGGATTCCTTTCTAGAAATGTATGAAAAATTACACATTATCAAATAATTTATAATAATTAGTTAGCCGAGGAGAAGCCTAACAACAGTAAATGTCTATAATTGTTGTTTCTTATTTGTTCGTTATTTTCAAAATAAGAAACTGTTGAGGCTAGCGGCTGCTATGCAATTACTTTCAATAAGTAATGGATCTTAGCGGTTGCTAAGGATTTTCTTTGATATGAATCGATGTGAAATATGTGTTACAAAAAAATATCTTATGAGAATTACATACGACTTGATCCCTCTCGAGGGTATGTAGTGCAACAATATGCTCCGTCAGGGATAGTTAAATCTAATATGATATAATTATAATCAAGGAAAATCATTAGAAATCCAAAGCTATACAAATAGTGTTTACAATGACAAGAGTTAATGGTAGGATCCTAGCGGATGCTAAGCTAGACCATAATTTGTTATTGTATTCCTATTTTTAGAATAAGAAATTGTTAAGCCTAGCAACTTCTATGTAATTCCTTTTAATAAGTAATGGATCTTAGAGGTCTCTAAGCATTTCCTTTGATAAAAATTGATGTGAATTATATGTTACAAATAAAAGAAGTTATGAGAAATACATAAAGCTTAATCCCTCTCAAGTGTATGTAGTGCAACAATTAGTTCCACTGGGGGTAGTCAAGCCAATATGATACCATTATAATCAATGAAAATGACTAGTGATCCAAATCTATATAGATAGTGTTTACAATGACAAGAGGTAATGGCAGGAGCCTAGTGGCCACTAAGCTAGACCATAATTTTTTAATTTTATCACTATTTTTAAAATAAGAAACTGTTGATCCTAGTAGTTTCTATGTCATTCCTTTCAATAAGTAATCGAGCTTAGTGGTCACTAATAATTTTCTTTAATACAAATAGATATGAATTATGTGTTAAAAAAATAATATTAGGGTAAGTGCAACATGTTGGGGGGCCAAAAAGAGGTCATAAGTGGATGTCATATTGCAAAAAACAATAAAAACACAACTTGTAGGAATTATATAAATGCATGCAGTCAAAATTAGAAAAATTTATATAAATATGAATCGTAGCATTTGAAATCTAGTTTCTAAACTACTATTTTTTTGAAAAAGGACAATTTTATCTATATCAAACACTCAAAATTCAATGACTTGTTATTTTAAAAAAAAAATCCTATAGGATTGTAGTCCATTTCCCGCGATTTGGATGACAAAAAATTGATATTTATTTTTCCTTTGGTGAAATGTTAGATGTCGCTGTCTAGTTTGGGATATATTTTATTTTGTATTTTTTTTAGCAATATTTTTTTTAATGATTTTTTCCATGAAAGTGGTATGAAAACATAAAGAAAATGGAGCACTTTTTTGTTTTCCTACCATAAATTCATCAAAAAATATCGAAATCAAATAATTTTTTAAAACATGTATAGAGTTTTTCCACGGTTGGGATGGTATAGATTTGATCTCATTCTGATAAGTGAAACAAAAGTTATAGTCTTAAACATAGACGTGAACATTCACGGGAAAAGTGTCTTAAAGACCTACTATTAGTAAAAAATTATAAAATGATATTTATCATATTCTATTCAATTTAAAATAAATATTTCTATGAAGCTAATAGTCTCCCCTACGCAATGGTACTATTTCGTGACATGTTTTTTATTTTTCGGCATGGTTTAAGTCCGCGGAAGAGAAAATTTGATGTTTTTGGCCTTTCACACACCATAATGACCTCCCAAATCTTAGGTTAAGGAAAAATAGAGATTTCCTGAGCCTTGAGGGTCAAATGTGATGATATAGTTAGGACCACTATCACGGTTTATAAACCACAATGGAAGTGCTGAATTGACCTATTTATAAAAGAACTACAATCATGGTTTGTAAACCACGATCATGGTTCTTAGAATGATGTTTACATGAATCCCAACATCCAATTCACCACGTGCTTTTATTCTTTGACCTGACTGTATGAAATTCTGTGAAATTTTGCCACCTTTTGCACTTTTTTATTGTCATTGGAATCTATTTTTTTTACTATTTTTAAGGTTCCCTGCATCATTTGGAGTTTTCCTACATCGATTGAAACATCATTGGAGACAAGAAACAAAATTCAAAAAAGAAATCAATAAGTAAAAAAAACCAGAGGAATTAGAGGTAAAAATATTGCAAGATTTAGAGAGAATGTGTGAACTTCATGAATCAAGAAGCGGTTCATCTCAAACCCCTACTATTACAAGTAATGAGGAACCAGGTAATGTTTTTACTGTCAATGTTGAAGATGAATTAAATAATCATGATGAATATGAATTAAATACTCGTGATGAAGATGAATTAAATACTCATGATGAAGATGAATTAAATACTCATGATGAAGTTGATGTTGAAATTAAAGGAGACAATGAAAATGTGAATCAGGAAATTCATTTTGAAACCATAGACAACAAAAATTTGGCAAAAAAACCTCCTAGGATTTTACAAAAGAGACTTAATTATTTTATTGAAATTTATGATAACATTTTGAAACCAATGTTTGACAAAATTTCTTAACGGAAAATAAGAAGAAACACCACTGAAATTTGGGATAATCATTTTGAAATTTTAAATGATTCTTAAAGATGTTAGTTGTTGGTTAGTTAGATGAAATTTAATAAAATGATACCTACATTAAAAACCTTAGGATTGAAAACATTTAATATACACAGTCAAACCTCTGCAATTACTAAAAACATACATGATGCATATTACACTGTTGGTGTCAAGAGACGCAAAAGGGATAGTAATACTGTGCATCGTGTACTTGCGACTAGTGTCGTAAGTGAATAAAAAATAACATTTGATTAAGAAAATAAGCTGAATGTTTAAATTTAATCAAAAAACTCTAATGAAAGAAATTTAAAGGCATAATATCCTTCAATCACCTAATAACACTGATTTTTGTTCATTTTATACTAGAGCACCATGTAAAGACAAAGATATATCTGATGCTATAAGAGAAGCTGTTGTTCTATTTTGGCATGATAACACTAGATTTTCACCTAATATAAGAGATGTTGTAAAATTAAGAATTGGTTATAATAATCATGAACCACATCCAAAGCATTTCTTAGATATGAATCAAACTCAATTTTTTTGTAAGTTTGAACAAGAGCATCTAGAAATTAAAATTAGTCAACGTTTTTTTAAATTGTTAAAACCATTCTATGTGAAAATCAACCACGCTCACACCACTTGTTGTAGGAAACATGTTGAATTTTCTATGCATTATGATAATTTTCGACGTATTCATTCTTATTTGCATTCTAAAAATATGTTACTGAAATGTGGTGTTCAAGTTCAACCAATATCTTCCAGGGATTTCATTACTATGATATTTTGTGAAAGAGAAGTTGGACTATTTTTTTATAGTCTGGATTTTTTAGATGGAAGTTGTGGTACGTGTGGCGGATTACCTAAATTTGAAATTTGTATCCATGAGAAAATTGGAGGTGCAATACGATATAATTTAGTTGGGTTTAATAAATATAAATCAATACCATACCAATTGAAAGATGGAAAGGAGTCTAAATGGTGAGAGCTAGTTACAAAACATATACCTATTTTTCAATTTATGAGAAAATTTTAAGATGAAATTGTTTATGAGTATGCTAGGCATACACACAGAGCTTGATGGTTGGATGAACAATCCAATATATGCAAGGACACATTTCTTATTGGTACTATTGTTTTAGTGGTCGATTTTGCAAATAATTACACGTTACAACCACAAATGGAGGATCAATCGCAATATTATAACTTAGTAAAGGTTTTTATTTTTGTGCATATAACATTTATACATTCTCCTGACAGTATAGAGAATGATCAATTTCTTTTAAGAGTGCCAATTTTATATCAGTGATGATCAAACTTACTCTACTAAATTTTTGCAAGGGTGTTTCTAGTTATTTTATGAAAACTTGTCTGATAGGGACATCCAATTCAATCAACATTATCTATGGTCAGATAATTGCAAGTCTTAGTTTAAGAATGCATGAATGTTTTATTGGATGAGAAGGATGCATGCCAAGATGGGTGTAAAACATATTTGGAGTTTCAATGAGGCTAGACATGGAAAAGGAGATCATGATGGTGCACGAGCATGTGCAAAAAGATATATTGCAAGAGAAGAGTTGAAGTAAAAAGATGGTGCTAAATTGAAATATGTAAAGAGCATAGTGGAATGGTGTATTGACAACATGGCTCATGGTTCTCAAGAAAATTCCATAGTTCATAGATATTTTTAGTTGATAGAGAAACAACAAATTGCTAACTACGAGGATTGTATGACATTCACAGGGTCTAGTGATCTACACTCATTTTGTATCTCAAACACTAATTCATGGGCCACATGGACAAGAAAGTTGCAACATCTAAGGAATTTGATGACATTTCAATTTTGGTGTGACAAGGTAAATGGTTATTTACAAATTTTTTATTGAGTTATGTCCATTGAAATTAATATGTAATTTAAATTTGAGTTGAAACCTTTGTTTTTTGTAGGACATATGTTTGCAGTTATTGCAACAGACAACAATGAAGAAGGCACATACTATTTATTATGTCATTGTATCGAGGAAAGAAAGAAGTTAAATTCTCCTGTTATAGATGGCGAATATATTGAGTACCCTACAGGGTCAGTAGTAGTTATTGAAACTTGGATTTGATGGTTTCCATTAAAAAATTCCTCTGTTTGGGTGCTTGAAGACTTTGAGACACACGGGAAAATAATATTATATTTGCATCTAGTTCTAGAGGCAAATATTTAGCTATATAGATATTGAAGAAGGCCTAATAGCAAGATTCTTTGGAAGGTTCGAGAGTAAGATCATGAAGAAATCTTGTCTACTATTCAAAGTAGATCTGATCCTAATGGTTCGTTGGAATGAATTTACATGCTTGTCTTGTATATATTTCTTTGAAGTTTTTAAATTTTTCTATTAGATTCAAGTTCATATATTTTATTAAATTTGTGTATTTTGTATATATCTAGTATGGTTTTGATTCAACTTAAATTACTTTGACTAACACTTTTATACAGGTTAGTGGTTCCATAAAAGCTTCTACCTTCACATGGTTGGAACTGTTAGTAGATCCAATATTGATGTTTCATTGGAATGAATTTACATGTTCATCTGGTATATATTTCTTTGAATTTTTTAAATTTGTATACTAGATTCAAGTTCATATATTTTATTAAATTTCTGTATTTTGTATATATCTAGTATGGTTTTGATTCAACTCAAATTACTTTGAATAATATTTTTATGCAAATTAGTGGTGCCATAAAAGCTTCTACCTTCACATGATTGGAAATGGTAGTAGATCCAATCTTGATGGTTCATTAGAATGAATTTAGATGCTCGTTTGGTATATATTTATTTGAAGTTTTTAAATTTGTATACTAGATTCAAGTTCATATATTTTATTAAATTTATGTATTTTGTATATATCTAGTATGGATTTGATTCAACTTAAATTACTTTGACTAACACTTTTATGTAGGTTAGTGGTGCCATAAAATATTATAACTTCACGTGGTTGGCACTGTTAGTACATAATTTTATATTCACGAAGCTAAGGGAAGATTTCATTTTTTTGTGGCAAAGAGAAGAAACCAACAATTATTTATGTACATGTGAAGGGGGTTCTTGACTCTGTATCAGGTGGTAAGACTCCGAACCAGGTCTACCTGGAGCCTGCCATAGCATCCGAAGGCGTATAACCCCCCAACCGGACATGCTGGCAGTGGCACTTTGCTCCCACGATGTTTTGGGGCATGACTTCTCACTACTTGGCCACATTCATTTCCTAGGAGTTCTTAGAAAAGATAACTTGCAAAAAAATATGCCACAAAGGATTAAGGAATGCCACGGGCCTGAATTTATGGGTATGATTAGAGGACTCCTTTGATCAAGTTTTGGATTAGACAGTTCTTAAATTGGATGATCGAGTGCCAAGTTGTGACTCCCAAAAATTTGTGCTAAAAATGTGAATTGGGAACAATAGGGAATGAGTTCTTGGCTCCGTATCGGGTGGTTTGAATCTGAACTGGGCCTACTTGGAGCCCGCCATAACACCCTGTAATGCCGCATTCGATGTTCCCCCCACCCCTGGCATGATGACCTTGTTGCTAAGCCTGGGAGAATTGTGTGTGTGTGCTTTTGTTGACCGTTGTTGACCTTGTCCCTGTCGCAGTGAAGATTTTGCACCTTCCATCTCCTTCTTGCATTTCGGGTCGTTGTCAACACCCCAAACTGTGGACCTCGTAACGTCATGGATGACTATCCAATTAAAGGAAAATATGGTTCTCAGTTCGTCGAGTTTGCCTGGTCATCACCATTAATAGGATTAATAATTATTATCATTGTTTTAGCCATAAAATCATAAAAATAATGTTTATAATAATATTATAATTTATATTGTCGAGGTGTGATCATTATTATTATTAAATTTGTGTTGTTATTATGAATATGGTGATCATAATTAATTGTGCTTATTATTATTTTACTTTGTTTAGGGTTTTTATTTTTTATTTAGTTAAAACAAAAAAAATTTAATTAAAATAAAAGTTTTATTATTAAGAAAACCCGTGATTTCTTTGTTGGGGGTAGTTTTAGGGCAAAGGGTACCTTTGTGGTTTTGGTTTGTCTTTTTGTTGTGGGGGAGTGAGCGCTGCCACCTTGGAAGGAGGGGGGAAAGCCCCAATCTACTGAGCTTATCCTTACCAGCGCCCTACTAGCTTGTGGCAACATCCTCCTAGCCTGCGTCCAAAGAAAAATGAGCCCCCTAGACCTGCGTGTCATCTAGCAAAGTATAAATGATTTAGGGATTTTTTCAGATGTTGTAGTTACAAATACCTTGGGGATGTGATTGTAGGGTTTGACCAGAGGAAAGAATGGGACAGCTATGCATGGGGTAACGTTATTGTTGTGCGCGTATGCTGCAAACAGGGTTCTAACCCAATCAATTTAATTTTGCCACATACTTCCAACATGCATCAAAAGGGGAATCCTTATTTGCTTTCGCCTACTCTTGATCTTCATGTTTGCATGGTCTTCTTCTTATTGTCAGCTATGAGAGACATTGACTAGTCTATCCTTGGTTTCAACGCATATGTGGGCATTTTGGCATATTTAGAATGTAATGTGGGAGAGATAAGGTTGTTTTCAAATGTGGAGATTTGGGCATTCTACCATTTAAACCTGTGGTAGTTGTGTGGATTTGTTTGCGGGTTCTGCACAAAATGGGTTTGTTGAATATGGCTTGGAACCTTTAAAACAAATTTTGCATCCATTGCTAGCATCCTCACGCTAGTTTCTTAAATACGAGATTTTTCAGGCATAGATGTGGCAGGTGCTCGGTTATATATATGAATGCAAAATGTGGAAGTATAGACAAATCCCATGAAATGTTTGACAGAATGCCTCAAAGAAACGTTGTCTCATGGAATGCCATGATTTCAGGATATGCACAAAAATGGATTTTGTTGAAAAGGCATGTGATCTGTTTGACATAGAAAATGCGGTCTCTTGGATCAGGATGACTACTTGAAAACACAAAATGGTTCTTTTTGATGAGACATGGGTGCACAATGAATGGCTTGGTTTGCACGTGACTACCTGGCATCATGTGGCAACAATGGTGGTCTCGACAGATTGTGAGTGTAAACCGCTTTGAGCCCCTTATACCGTTTCACTCATCGTTTCCAGGAATGGTTCACCTTCCCTCATCTTTCATATGTCTTGTATTTTAGTTTTCATTTACAACTTAAAATAATTTTAAAATATCAAGATCTTAATACAGTTAATTTTTTATTTCAACTCGTGCAAAAACAATGAAATATCTTGTCGTTACTCACGATGCCAAAATAACTCGTTACATTAAAACATGAACTTCCCCCCTCATTCTGAGGTGATTTAGAAAGTTTCCTACCTAGTTAGATCGCTACACTATTGGTATACCGACAAGCCAAGTTTGACTTCCCAGTAATATTGTTGACCTCCTTCCTATTAAATAGTTAATTTTTGCATTTTTCGGAGACTCATTAATTACCCTTCGTAACTCTGAAAACAAGATGTTAGGTTTCATTTTTGTACCTTGTTATGTGAGGAGTCACCATGACATCTGGTTTTCCCTCGAACAAACATATGTGATATTTTTTATGCTCTTATAGGAGCCCTGTTACACTGGTTTACAGCAGTAGAAAACTGTTAAATCTAGAAAGTTGGCTTCCGTTCTAGACCACCATTCGAAACCTGGAAAGAGAAATCACTTCCCGTCTTCACAAATCTCTAGCGTTTATACTATAAAATTGTATGGAACATTCAGTTTAGGAAAAATAAATTTTTGGGATATTTTGGCAAAGCCATTTTGTATGCCTCCGGTCGCAGTTTGATGAGTCCAAACAGGACCAATTTCAACTTGTCACTCCAGAAAACTTGTCACCGTTTGAAAATGGTTTTCTAGTTCTTAGTCCCGTCGACTCTGATGAATTATCCTTATATAGGGGAACTAGTAGGAAGTGTCTTGTTGTGTGCAAACCCATTAAACGTCAGTTATGGATGCGGTTTTTTGGGCCCTCGAGCTAAATTTTTTTCATTTGCAACGGGGTCAACTACAACCGGTGGCTCCGGAGAACTGGCCCCTAAATGCAAACCGTTCGCTCTTTCCCATTTTTGTCAGTTGCTATGAACTATTGGTATATCTAGGGGCATGTATAAAGTTGATCGTGGTGTGTGTTATCATCGAAAGATAACTTTTGGAAGTGGTTTCTTAGCCTTCGAGCCCGTTTTGAACGTTTTGTAGCTAGTAAGAAAATGTAAAAATAGAAAGCTGTGGGACCCTCGTAGGGTTGCCAAACCACCATGGAAACTTTAAACACGTGTAAATAACTATTTAAAACACTATAGTGTAACTTGTTGTGTGCAATAGAACTTTTGAAAAAATGAAGTTTTCTCTCTCTTCCCTTCTCTTTCTATCTCCTGTGTTACAAAATGAAGTAAAATGAAATGTAATGAATACATGTCTTTAGACCGTTTTAGACCGTTTTATTTCTATTGCAAATTGTAATTATTATCATATGTAAATGGGAAACTGAAAAATGATACTTATGTTAAATTAGGGTGGATGCCATGCCAGCGATTTATCGCTGATATCTTGCTCACGTGGTTTTTGCAGGACGAAAGAATGATGACGTAAAGGCATTGAGTAATTATTTGTTTATTTTTAGTAATATATTGAAGGACTTATTGTGGAAATTGGTAGTATGTAAAATTCGTTAGATTATTAAGTGCTCAAGAAATTGGTATTTCTTTCATGGATGTTATTTTTTATCCTAAATTTGTTATGGTAAAAGTGGAATTCAAATGTCAAAAGGAATTGAATTTTATACCTTGTAGTGAGCTTTCATTGTGCAATTATTGGTTTAATAATTGGTGTTGCAATTCTTACCTTGAAAATGTAATAAAGCAACCTAACCACAACAGTCAACCTTAGTCCAAAATTTGTATATAACTAACCTGCCTATGTTGACCCCTTGGCGTAGAAAACTGTGACCTTCAAACAAACCTTTACACTCGATGGAACATCCTAGTTTAGGAAAATAAGATCCCCTGAATGGGTTGATCATCTTAGTAGGTATGTTTAGTGACATCGACATAACCCAGACATATAGGAGCAACATAGTCAAACTTGACCTGGACTAAGTAGAGCTAACGCTTCCTTTGTGTCCTAGTGGACTGCCTTATCTTTCGAAGATAGATTTAGAATTAAATTTTTTGCATCGAATGAATTTCTTATGGGATCCAGATGACATCATGGAGCTAGAGAAATAGTGGTTCTATCACTTAAATTTTTTTTAATGAATAGATCCTCTTAGCTATATGTACTATCTTTGGTTAGTGACATTATAGTGCTTTGATATTTTACGGTGGGTTTATAGGGTGAATGTGTTTTGAACCTTAGTCTAATCTATAATAGAGTGTAAAGCCCTAAGTGAAAATTGGAATTAAACTAAACCCTAGTTGACTAGGATGTTAACTTGTGGTTAGAAAACTATAATCTAACTCCTTGCATACGGAATTGTTTTGAAAGATGTTGTTTTTAGAGAACCTTAGAAAGTGAATTCTTGTCTCATAATCCCTTGTTATGTCATTCTATGGCATTAAGGAATAAAGAATATTTCTTTTGCAGAATCGTGCAATGTAGAGATATGGGTTCTTCGTGATCATAGGTTGCTCATGGTTCATGTGTAGTTTATAATGCTTCTAACTATGTACTTGCTTAAGATGTCAGACAAGTGCTTTTGTAACTCTTTTGTTGTAAAATGATGGTAATACTGTGACCATAATGTGATGTAAAAGTAAAGTATAGAAGAAAAAAAATGAGATTTGAGGTTAGGGATACTTGCCCTCTTGGAGTTCTTATAACTTAATTAAACATTTTCATGTGTTACAAAGAATATGAATTGCTTTGGTGTGATCAAAATTTGAGAAAACAAAAGATATATATATATATATATATATATATATATATAAATCAAATTTGGAATTCAACAAGTTATTGAACTATAATAATAATGGTAGGGAAATAACTATACTGTGATCAAAGAATGTTTTTGGGAAAAAACTATATTGAATCTAATTCTCCCTCAATCCCAAGATTTCATCTTGACATCACGTCAGGTTCACTTGTGTAGCAAGGTTAAATTTTAAACATTGAATAAGCGTTTGGGAAGCAAAACCTTAACATAAGAATGAAAGAATTAGAATCTTGTAGGCAATTTGAAATATGTAAAATACTTATGTAAGTTATGAATATTTTCATAAGGGTAAAGAGAAAAATTAAATGGTTGAACAACAAGAGATGTGAAACGAATTTTCACAATTTATAGGTGGAAAGAGGAAGAAAATTATGCTTACATAATAATGTTATTGGATGTTTAATGTATCCTAGATGTAACCATGGTAATGATGTGTTGTGGGTTGTCAATCCTTAAGTCTCTTTTATTGTGGTTGCGTTATTTCTAGCATTCGTTCATTGGGGAAAATGTGGCATCGTCATGTATATGGTGTTATCATGTGTCTATGTGGGACGATGACTTATGTAAGTGTCATGTGTTATGGAGTTTTCCTTACTTGGAGCCTTGTGGCATTGTGTAGTGAGCAATGTAAGTAAAAAAAATTTATTCCTAGTATTTTACTGTTGTATTTGGGTGTGTAAAATGTGGGCACTACACACCCAAAGGTTTATACCCCCCACCAACCAGATGCGTTTGCGGAGGAATTTTGTTCCCATGATGTCCCAGGGCATGAATTATCATAACTCGACTCTGTTAATTGCCTAGGATTGCGTAGAAAAGGTAGTTTGCAAACAATTATGACAAAAAGGATCAAGGAATTCCATGGCCTTGAATTATTGGGTGTGATTAGAGGCCTCTATTGCACAAATTTTGTCTTAGATGGTTCTCAATCTGGATGAATGGGTGCCAAATTGTGACCGCCAGAATTTTGTGTTGAAAACATGAATTGGGATGAATAGGGAATGGGTTATTGGATCTTGACACTGAAATGACTCCACTAACACTTTTGAGTGGCCTGGTAAACCTTTGAGGAGGCTTAATTTTAGTGCTGGATGGAGCCACGTTGCTTCCGGGCTACTTCATCCGGACGTAGTCCCTTAAGAGCCCAGAGACCAAAAAATGTTGTAACTTAGATGGGTGATATCTCAGACTCCATGGAACTTAGAGACATTTGTTTTGATCCTACATCTCCATGTTAGGACCCTTTAGAGAAGCCTATCTCAGTTTTATTCATATCTTTTCAGTTATCTCAGTGTTCTATTGTTTATAAAAGTACAAAATAGTGTAGTTGAGTCAGTATAGGGCTGATAAACACAATGTTTTGCAAATGGTGGCTCTTGGCACCAAATTGATAGTGCCAACATGTCTAAGTGACCTGGTAAAAACTTGTGGAGGATTCTTTTTATTTCTAGATGGAGCCGTTGCTTCCGAGCTACTTCGTCTGATGTAGTCCCTTAAGATCCTGGAGACTAAAAAATGCTATAACTTCGACGGGTGATATCTCGACCTCTGTGACACCTAGAGACCTCTCATTTGATCTTACACCTCCACATTAGTACCCTCTATAGTATCATATCTCATTTTTCTTCATATACTTTTAGTTCTCTTAGTACACTCTATTGTTTGTAAAAGCGTAAAATAATGTAGTTTGAGTCAGTGTAAGGCTTTCACGCAATATTTTACGAATTACTGCTCTTGGCATTGAACCGACTGCACCAACACGTCCAGGTGGTAAGGCAAAAAATTTTGGAGGCTTTGTTTTGGTGCTGGACGGAACTGTTGTTTCTGGGCTACTTCGTCTAGACGTTGTCCCTTAAGAGCCCAAAGACAAAAAAATGCTATAACTTCGACGAGTGATATCTCAATCTTCGTGGGATATAGAGACCTATATTTTGATCCTACACCTCTATGTTGGGACCCTATACATAAGCATATCTTGGTTTTCTCCATCTAATTTCAGTTCTCTTGATGTTCTATTGTTTTCAAAAGCGCAAAATAGTGTAGTCTGAGTCAATGTAAGGCTGTCAAACACAATATTTTACAAACGATGGCTCTTGGCACCAAATCGAATGTGACAACACATCCAGGTGGCTTGGTAAATGCTTATGCTGGATGGAGCTATTTCTTCTGGGCTACTTTGCCCAGACGTAGTCCCTTAAGAGCCCAAAGACCAAAAAACTCTTTAACTTAGACGGGTGATATCTCGGTCTCCGTGACACCTAGAGGACTCTTGTTTGATCCTACACGTCCATGTAGGGACCCTATAGAGAAAATTATCTATATTTTCTCCATATCATTTTGGTTCTCTCGGTGTTCTATTGTTTGGAAAAGTGTAAAATAGTGTAGTTTGAGCTACTGTAAGGCTATCAAACGCAATATTTTATAAACAATGGCTCTTGACACCAAACCAACTTCACCAAAACATCTATGTGGCCTAGTAAATGCTTATGGAGGCTTCATTTTGGTTCTGAACAGAGCCATTGCTTTGGGGCTACTTTGTCCAGACATAGTCCCTTAAGAGCTCGGAGACAAAAAAATGCTATAACTTTGACAGGTGATATCTCGGTCTTCATGATACCAAGAGACATCTCATTTCATCCCACACTTCCATGTTGGGACCCTTTAGAAAATCATATCTTGGTTTTCTCCATCACCTTTTGGTTCTCAGTGTTGTAATGTTTGTAAAAGTGCAAAATAGTGTAGTTTGAGTTAGTGTAAGGCTATCAAATGAAATATTTTACAAACAATGGCTCTTGGAACCAAACTGGCTATGAAAAAACATCTAGGTGGCCTAGTAAACACTTGTGGATGATTTGTTTTGGTACCATATGGAGTTGTTGCTTCTGATCTACTTTGTCCAGATGTAGTCCTTTAAGAGCCCGGAGACCAAAATACGCTATAACTTCAACAGGTGATATATCGGTCTCCGTGGCACCTAGAGGCCTCTCATTTGATCCTACACCTCCATGTCAGGAATCTCTAGAGAATATTATTTCTTTTTTCTCTCCATATACTTTTGGTTCTCTCGGTTTTCTATTGTTTGCAAAAGCACAAAATAATGTAGTTTGAGTCAGTGTAAGGTTGTCAAACGCAATATTTTGGAAACAGTGGCTCTTGGCACCAAACCGACTATGTGAAAACATTTGAGTGGCATGGTAAACAATTTTGGAGGATTTGTTTCAGTGTCAGAAGGAGCCTTTTCTTTGGGGCTACTTCATCTAGACATAGTCCCTTAAGAGCCTGGAGACCAAAAAACTCTTTAACTTCAACGGGTGATATCTCGGTCTCCATGGAACCAAGAGACCTCTCATTTGATCCTATTCCTCCAAATCAAGACACTATAGAGAACCCTATCTTTGTTTTATCTACATCCTTTTGATTCTCTTGGTGTTCTATTGTTTACAAAACAAAAAATAGTGTAGTTTTGAGTCAGTGTAAGGCTATCAAACACAATATTTTGTAAGCGGCGGATCTTAGCACCAAACCGACTGCCTAAAAACATTGGTGTGCCCTGGTAAAATATTTTGGAGGCTTTGTTTTGGTGCTGGACGGAGCCATTTCTTCCGGGCTACTTCGTCTGGACATAGTCCCTTAAGAGCCTGAAGACCAAAAAACACTATAACTTTGCCAGGTGATATCTCGGTCTCCGTGGCACCTAGAGACCCCTCGTTTGATCCTAAATCTCCATGTCGAGACCCTCTAGAGAAGCCTATATTGGTTTTATCCATCTCCTTTTTGTTCTCTTTGTGTTCTATTATTTGAAAAAGTGTAAAATAGTGTAGTTTGAGTTAGTATAAGGTTGTCAAACACAATATTTTGTAAATGGTGGCTCTTGGCACCAAAACGATTACAGCAACATGTCTGGGTGGCTTGGTAAATGATTGTGTAGGCTTTGTTTTGGTGCCAGAAAGTTTTGTTTCTTCCAGGATACTTTGTTCAGATGTAGTTCCTTAAAATCTGGGAGACCAAAAATAGATTTTTGTCCTAAAAACTATTAATCAACAACATTTACTCCATCCTACATTGTTAAGAATGATTAGAAGGTGATTTTTGAGAATATGAATGCATGAACCAATGAATGACTAAAATTTTTAGTAATCAAAATATCTCTTTCTTTCTTTCATTCTCTCACACTGTCTCTCACTTTCACTCTCACTCTCAGTATTTATTTCTCTCGCTCTTTGTCTCTCTCTCTCTCTCTTTATTTTTCTCTCATTCTCACATTGTCTCATACCCAGGGCCTGTGGGTACATACCCACATAGTCAATATTTCCAATAGGATCTGAAGGGTCAAGAGAGATGAAAAGGACTTCATTTGGTTGACTTACTATTTTGGGGATTTCTTGTTTCTCTTCACGGGTCTTTTATTCTTTATTCAATTTGTAACTACCTTAAATCAAACAAACACCCAAGCAATTTCCCCATATTGTGAGAAAAGTTGAATTTAGAATATCCTATCTTCATCCACCACATGTAAAGAGAAACAAAGAAACTGATTACATGAAGCATATATATGCGTGTGTGTGTGAAATTAAAAAAAAAATCATTATGATTACATATTAAGAATTTCCATTGTTATGTGATCTTACAAAGCACAATATTTATTATTCACCACACCAATAGTGAACTTCATATATGACAAGCCTTCAAGGAGATTGAATAAGGTTACAATAAAGACATGATCGTGCATAAATCATATAAAGAGAAACAAAGACATGATTACATGAAGCATATGAAGAGAAAAAATTACATGATTACATGAAGCATATATATGAAATTACAAAGACATTTCATATGTGTGACAAAATGAAATAAAGATGATTATGATTTCATATCAATAATTTTTCCATTGTTATGCAATCTTTTAAAACATAAGATGATTATATTATGTCATATCAAGAAACAAATATGAGTATATGATGCCATATCACTTGAATGGACACATTTTTATGTGCAGACTTCCTATATTCATCCACCATGAAGAGAAACAAATATGATTATTAAGCATATATGTGTGTGTGTGTGTGTGTGTGTGTGTGTGTGTGTGTGTGTGTGGTCTGGAAAGATTACAACAAAGATGTCAGATCACGTCAGCACATCATCACAATACATTTCATTCAATGAAATCATGTTGTCACACATCATCATACTTCATCAAGTCACACGTATATATAAAAATGTCACACATCATCAAATATGATCATATGTCAGATATCATTATGAAAAAATATCAAAGCATGAGATTGCAAGAACACCATAAAAATTATATCATAGTGCCTAAGAAAAAAATCCACATATATATAATATATCTAGTACACATACAATACATGCACATGCATTTGATTCAGTGCCATGTCTCTGAAAATATAAGAATAATGTATCAAACTAAGTGTGCCATATATATAGGACCACATGGTCACATAAGACTATATACATGTCTCCAAGGAATGTCCAACACAAGATCATATATATCAAGCCATATATAGACATACAAAAAAGTATGTATCACATGTCTAGATGGCATATATATCTATACATCCTATGAAGAATCATGAAACAACCTCCCTCTCTTGGCCCTGCTAGTAGAAACATGTCCACAACCTGTGGATGTAGTGGAGGGAGATGGCACTACGTATTCATCCGTATGGTCCTAGGCATGTTAAAGCCTTACAAATTAACCTACACATTAATAAACATCAAGTTTTTAACACCCAAAATTTTAAGAAGTGGATATTGTTATCCAAATAACTCTCCTAGTTATTTGGGTAACTTACAAACATATTATGACTCTGAGTTATTCATTGCAAGGTTGTGCACACTCAAGTTCACTTGGCGCATTCCCTTGGTTGTAGTTTCCTCACGTTCCCTCGCGCGTTTCCCCTTCTTCCTTTCCACTCTCAGTTTCCTCTTTGTTAGACTATTGTCTTGCGCGCATGGTCTACACATCTGCCTTCCTCCTAGCTTATATTTCATCTTGCATGTGTGCCTTACACTTACTTCAATCAACTATCATTGTCCCTTGAACGTGCCCCACACATTACTTTATAATAGTTGTGCCTTGACCATACATTCTCTACTTAGTAGTTTTCCCAATTTCCTCACGCGTGTTGCATGCACCTCCCTTCTGTCTTCTTCCCATTCCTCATTTTTCCATGTGCATTCTCATTGCACCCTCCTATGTGCCATTCTGTTCCACATAATTCTGACATGCTTGAGTGTACCACAAGCAACAAGTCAAAGCGCACTAAAAGGGTGTCAGATCCATGCAAAAAATCAATGAATGACATGTGGCATAAACAACAAGAATTTTTTTATAATTGGCCATCTTTTTAGCCAATTCACACGTGCCATGTGTCTTGCATGCACAAACAACTCTTACAAACTTCCGATAGCCATATCTTTTACTACAGAGCTCCAATTGGCACACTCCTGGACTTGTCAGATAGCTGCTGGCATATGATACAATGTTAAACATTCAAATTCAAATTCTTAGTGGATCTGGTAGGTGAGAAATGGGAAAATTTATTTTTGGGAATTAATGAGTAGATCTGATTTCTTCAACCACCTGATTTAATATGATCTGCCCTCCTTCCTTCTCCAACATGCCATAAATACCTAGGGAAGTGCATTTGACAGATTTGCAAGTGGATTTACAGGCGTTGAATGTTTCTTGTTGGTGGTTGCATTTCAAATTAGTTTTTTCCCTCCTTCTTCTCTTATTCTCCCATGGATTCATCTATAAACGTAAGAGTTGGGTTCATTATTAACATTGGATAGTTTGAATCCTTATGCATCTTTGCTAAGGACTTCATATTTTCTGTATTTTAAGTTGCAGACCTCTAGATCTAGCTCTTGCATGTGGATATCATCTTCTTTCACCATTATAACAGCTCTGAGTATTTCTGGATGTAATAGAAGGATCGTTATGTAACTATTCTCTTTCCTAGCATGTTTGCATTCCTTCCTTTTGTCTTTTCTTTTGTATTGCGTGTCTGTTGTGCCATTTCATGTCCCTTGTAGCTCCTTATTTAGTTGTGTTCCATGAAACTAATATGATAAATACATTTTAAGTCATACTACACGTGCCTAGCCTTATTTCAAAAATTTCCTTTCATTTTCCCTCAGAACAGATAGTGTTCATCCCTATTTTATTGGTATTATCACCTTTTAGTGTATTTTCCTTTCATGTTATCATAATATACCTGGTCCCTTGGTATTATTAGCTTAGTTTTCTCTTTCAGCAATAGGAGTAGTAGTAACAAAGAAATAGATAGAGGAACTGACCTTCTCTGGAGATCTGTCCCAAGTGCGCTAGGTCCCACAACTTGGGGAAGATTCCATTGTTGTAAAAAATTACTCGGTTCTTCTAGATCTGAGAAACAGGTGCAAGTTTTATGACCAATAGTTTTGGATCTAGAAGAATCAAGTCGTTTGTGACAAAAAATATATTGAAAATACATTCATAATTTAGAAACTTAGAAATTTTAATGCATGTGAAATCTTACCATAATCTCATGATCCCTATCAATTTTTTGTTGACGCTTTGCAGGGTCAAGGGTAGACTCACAAGGGGGAGTGTCTAGGGGTTGTGGCAGTGCACTATGAGTCATACCAGGCTCCATACAAATAAATAGTTCAAATTAAATATTTTATGTATAATTTGATATTGTATATTTAGTAAGAAAACATTCATCCAAAATTTAATAAATTTAAAAAATTGTACCTGCATGAGTGGATCTATAGATGCTATGGAAACATCAACAACAACCTCCATAGTGTACATAAAGGGAGGAGTCAGTGCAACAATCATAAGATATACAAAAACATGTAGATCAATATTAATTAAAAACTGTCTAGGAGAATGGTGTAAGGAACTAATGCTCATGCATATATATTAAATTCTAGAACACGTATAAATATGTATGTTAATAATATTTTAACAATATTGGACATTAACTAATAAAATATATGAAACTAACCTTCATAAAAGTAATGTGAGACATGCCAGTAGCCTTAGTGCCCATAGTAGATGATGTCCCTCCTATCTCCTACTTAAAAAAGATAAATATATTAATATGTATGTACATGTTAAACACATACACAAACATTAATGTGTATTTAATAATAAATGTGCAATAAAATGAAATTTGAAATGTAAGTAACTTGAAACTTACATTTTCACACACTGTAACATAGGATGTAGTAGCTAGGATGTCCACATCGGATGTGTCCTTAACCCGCTATTGCTGTTTAAAAATAAAAATAAATATTAGTTTTTTTACAAGTATGACATAATCAAGTATATATATTAAAATCTCAAATGAAATAAACTTTTCTATATATATTATTTATGTGACATTTACATGTGAAAGACTAGGGACATTTGCAACACTTCCAAAAACATATTCCATCATCAAATCTATAAAAAAGAGATCATGTGACCCAACAAAGGATGTCTCACCCACAGTGCATATGACACCACATGACCCGTAGTGGTGTGGTGTGCTAGAACTAGTGCCTCCACAAACATTGCTAGATGTAATCTGGATACTATGCTAGGCTAGAGTGTCAGTGAGGGACCTTGACACATGCAGTGTGTCGATCTCCAGAACCTCCTTCACTATAGGTTCTAGGAGTTATAACTGAAGGTTGTGGGGGTTTTGGGCATGGGGCATCCTAGGTTGACCAACTGTAATACGTGCACCTAGTCTAGTTTGTGTAGAGCCACCTTCTCGACCGTAAAACCTAGAAAATTCAAAATAATTGGGGACCTCATTAAGAAAAAACTCACAATATAATTTCTTTAAAAAATAAAGAGGAACCTCATTTTTTTTGCATGGTGGATAGTAAAAAATCATCCACCATCGGTCCCAAATATTGTTTTTAATCTGGTTTTCATGACACCAATGGATAGTGAACTGGTTATAATTAGTCGTGAGGGGGGAATCAATTTTGGGGTTTGTAAATAGTGCACAAATGTAATATTTTCCAAAAAAAATATCTTTCACAACTACATGTGATAATTTTTCTGCATACCAATGCCTACAATCAACTCTAAAAGTATTCCACCTATCTATTTGGTTTTTTACAGAGTCAACTTTTCCAATTAATGTTTGAAGTGTGTTGGATAAAGTCATGTGACTTGAATTTGTGGAATGACTTTGTCTGATAGTGTGAATAAAGTTCTAAATGGAAATTTAATTTTTCTCAAATTTTTGTAATGATATCACCTTGGGTTCCTATTAGTTCTGTGGGGATGGTAGGTGCCACAGGAGGCATAGGAACATTCAGAGGAGGGTTTTGAGGAGGTGAAGAAATATTTAGAGGGTTTTGAGGAAGTGGAGGAACATTTGGAGGAATTGGAGGATTAACATCTTGTCGAGAAATTGACAACAAATTTTTTTATACATAAATAAAATATTGAAAAGCTCAAAAAAACTAAAATATAAGAAAATTGATTAAAAAAATGAGGGCTTACCTTTTTATCTTGGTGACATCATGTAAATTTTCGTGATCCATAAGAAAAAATTGCAATTTGGAAGGGTAATGCAAAGCATGAGTGTCAACAATGGAAAAAAAATGTGCGGTTTGGAGAAAATGGTGGGGAAAAATGAGGGTCATGGTTGTTTTTTGGTATCAGAGGACCACGATTGTGGTTTATAAAACACAATCGCACTTTAAAACTATGATCACGGTTTATAAACCATGATCATGGTTTTAGGTTTTGGAATTTCCCTAACCTAAAAAAATAGATCACGATTGTAGTTTATAAACCGTGATCAGGGTTCATAAAATTCAGGATTCAATTTCCACTTTTTGGTCCCCTAACTTGTTACACTTACCCCTTATGATAAATATAGAAGACTTGATCCCTTTCAATGGTATGTAGTGTAAAAATTGGCTTCTCTAGGGATGGTCAATCCAATATGATACAATTATAATCAATGAAAATCACTAACGATCGAAAATTATACAAATAGTGTTTGTAATGACAAGAGGTAATGGTAGGAGCCCAGGGGCCGCTAAGATGGACCATAATTTGTTATTATATTTCTATTTTAAAAATAAGGCATTATTGAGCCTAGCGGCTACTATGCCATTCCTTTCAATAAGTAATGGAGCTTAGTGGTCGCAAACATTTTCTTTGATATGAATCGATGTGAATTATATGTTACGGATTCTATTAACTACATATTTAATCAATTAAATTATACAACATTAATAAACTATGCAATATTAAATCAATAAACATCACACTATATTGCATAAAAAATAAAGAAATACTTACAGAAAGTAAATAACAAATGACACAAGATTTATAGTGGAAAACCCGAAGGTAAAAAACCACTGTGAAAAGTAACCTTTATTGTAGAGAACCCTTTTACATCCAGTAAATTACCTCCTCCTTTAGAAACCCTAATCACAAGGGTAAAAACACCTTTATATATTTTCCAATATGTCAAATGAGGACCCAAAGTCCTTTTTATATGAGGTGATCGGGTATGTCTCCCGACCCACCTTTTCAACCTAAATGGTTGACACATATACCAAGGTTTAAAATATTTAATAATATAAATATAACTATTTCTTATTATTAAATATTTAACCTAAAGTATATCCCTAGGTTTGAATATTTAATAATAGAAATATAAATATTTCTTATTATTAAATATTTAACCTATAGTATAATGTTGGACCCATATTTAATTAAGGGGTGGCCAACCCACTTAACCATTATGTTCCAACACTCCCCCTTAATGTTAAGTGGGATAACATATGCCAATAGATTACCTTCCCGTGGTACACTACAAGATTTACAATCCTTAAACCATAAAGGTTTTAGGCTAGCATATAGGTTGAAGGAATTATAACACCTTCATCATACTCAAGTTACCTTTTGGTACAAAAGGATTTGGAATCCCAAAGATCATCCCATGATCAGTGGCTAAGTATGATTTGTGAGTTTTACATGTTCTCACAAGTTCTCGTAAAAGGTTACTTGAAACCAAGCATATAGGAGCCTTTTATAACCAAGGTCCTCCTTAACAATATGCTTACACTGGATGTTTACCAGTAAACTCAATAGCACTAAAGAGTTTACTGAAGACCACCTTTAAGGTCTTTCTACACTTATTTCTAAAAAAGAAGCCAAGGAGGTATACACATGCCCAAAGGTATTTTTACACTTTCCCAAAGGTCTTTATTACAATGCATTTTTCATTTTACAAATACCAAGTTCCATTAGGAGGTGACATTGTCATGCACACTCCCCCTCAATGGAAACTCCGACAATCCAAGTTTTTCACGAAAGTGACAAAACTTTGCAGCACTCAGGGGCTTTGTGAAGATGTCAGCAACGTTCTTTTCAGTCGGCACAAACTTGAGATCTATCTCACCACTTATCACCTTCTCACAGATGAAGTGTATATGTATCTCAATGTGCTTCGTCCTCTGATGTTGTACTGGATTATGTGCAAGAGATATGGTGCTCTGGTTATCACAGAACAAAGGAATACTACCTTGATCCTTCATCTTTATCTTGGTGAACAACCTCTTTAGCCATAGTGCCTCTTTTGCAGCTTCCATTGCACTTCTATACTCAGCTTCAGTTGAAGAGATAGAAACAGTTGGCTACTTTTTACTGCACCAAGTAATGACACCTGCACCAAATTTAAACACATAACCAGAAGTAGATTTTCTATCTAATACATCACCAACATGATCAGAATCACAAAATCCATATAAGTTAGCATTTTCATCCTTAGTATAATGCAACCCATAATTGATTGTACCTTTAATATATCTAAGAATTATTTTTGCAAGATTCCAATGATCTCTATAAGGTTCCTGCATAAACCTAGAAGCAATTCCTACTACATAGGAAATATCTGGTCTAGTTATAGTTAGATAAATCAAACTACCAACTAACTTCCTATATAAAGTAGGATCAAATTTTTCACATGCAGGTTTAGGATCAAGTTTTATTCCAACTTCCATAGGTGTAGAAATTGGTTTACAATCAATCATATTAAAAAAAATTAGTACATTGGTTGCATATTGTGCTTGAGAAACAACAATAGAATGTTTATCTTGAAATACAACCATGCCAAGAAAATGATGTAAGAGACCTAAATCAGTCATTTCAAAGTACTGTTTCAATTTTTCTTTAATCCTATGAATTAAAGCAGGACTATCACCAGTCATAAGCAGATCATCCACATATAGACATACAATGATAATGTGAGAACCTTCTTGCTTAATGAATAGATCATTGTCAGAAGAACAATTAACAAAACCTAATTGTTTAAAGAAAGCATTAATTTTTGCATACCAAGCTCTAGGAGCTTGCTTTAAACCATACAAAGATTTTTTCAACTTACAAACATAGTTTTCTTTACCAGTTTCTTCAAAACCTTTAGGTTGAGACATGTAAAGTTCTTCTTTTAAATCACCATTAAAAAAATCATTTTTCACATCCATTTGGTGGATTTCCCACCCAAAATGAGAAACAATAGAAAACAAGGTCCTAACAGTGCTCATTTTAGCTACAGGGGAAAAGGTCTCAACATAATCTATCCCAGGTTTCTGAGTGAAACCTCTAGCAACAAGTCTAGCTTTATATTTTTCAATACTACCATCAACATTATATTTTACTTTGTATAACCATCTAGACCCTATAACACTTCTTTTCTTAGGAGGTGGAACCAACTCCCAGGTTTGATTTTGAATTAGGGCATTATATTCAGCCTGCATTGCATTGATCCACTTCTCATCCCAAGAAGATTCTTCAAAACTTTGCGGCTCAGGTTCATACAAGGTCATTAATGCATGGTACATATGATGGCTTCTGGTCATTTTCCTAAGGTCAATAGGATTAGAACTTTCTAACACAGTTTGAGCCCATTTTGGTTTCTTAGCTAGGGAGACAGGAGATTCAAAAACATCCATAACATTAACACAAGAAACATCATCATGATATTTTACCATATTTTCATTATCAGAACCATCATTAGGAATATTGACAGGATTAAGAATATCATTACTATTTGAAGATGAACAGAAACATTTTTCTAAAACAATAACATTGTGATTTTTAGTTACTTCCCTTTTTATAGGGTTGTAAATCCTTAAACATGTAGTGTTAATACCATATCCAATGAAAATACAAGAAAAATAAGTCATATCAAGTTTCTTTCTTTTCTTTTTAGGGATATATAAGGAGGCAGGACTACCAAAGACTTTTAAATGTGATACATCAGGTTTTTGATTTGACCATTTCTCTAAGGGGGTCGAAAGGTGAATAGATTTGGTAGGGACTCTATTTAGAATGTAGACTATTGTGTTCATTGCTTCTACCCACATAAATTTGGGAAGACTACAAAATGAAGCATAGTGCGAGCCATATCTAGAATAGTCCTATTTTTCCATTCTGCAACACCATTAGACTGGGGAGAATGGGGAGAAGTTAATTCTCTCTTAATACCACAATCAATACAGAAATTTTCAAATGCCTTGCTAACATATTCACCCCCATTATCTGTTCTAAGCTTCTTAATTTTATAATTTGATGAATTTTCAACAAAAGCTTTAAATTCCTTAAATTTTCCAAATACATCAGATTTATTTTTAAGAAAATATGTCCAAATCATCCTGGTGAAATCATCAATAAATGTCACAGCATACAAAGAACCATTTAACAAAGTTACTTCAAGAGGTCCTCTAACATCACTATGAACGAGTTCTAGTGGTGAAGAGGAACTCTTCTCAGGATGTAAGTGAAAGGGTTTAGCACTTTGTTTCGAGTGTAAACACCCTTCACAAGCATCATGAGATGAAGACAAAACATGAAAACCTTTAACTAGATTATATCTAGACATTTCATACAAGTTTGATAATTGACATGTCCTAACCTTTCATGCCATAGTTTTGAATTATTCAAACTTTGAGATACAAAACAAGATGCAGAAGAAAAATCATCAAAAATATACAAACCATTTCTTTGAATTCCTTCAACAATTATATTATCATTACTATCTTTGATGTACCAAGTATCCTTCAAAATTTGAATAGAAAAACCATCATGAGTTAGTTGTGAACATGAAAAAATATTCTTTTTAAGCTTAGGAACAAATAAAACATTATTCAAAATACCATTTGCAAATTTTACTTTTCCTTTCTCTATTGCTTCTAAAGATGAGTTATCACCAAGATACACACGTTCATTGATTTTTGTAACATCAAATAAAGAATTGAAATACCAGTCATATGATTTGAAGCACCTGAATCTAGAATCCATTCAGAATTAGAGGAAGAGTATAAAGCAACATATAATGCAATAGTTTTAGGAGCATCATTAGAACTATCCTTTTTCCTTAAATTATATTTAGATGAGACAGTATGTTTCTGATTTTTATGGATAGGTTTCTTATATTTACACTCTTCCTTTTTATGCCCAAATTTTCCACATTTGTGACATTTACCATTAAATATTACACACAAATGTTCATAAGTAAAACTTTTCTTATCAGCAAATGAAGATTTAGATCTAAACTTCTGATCAGAGAAGGGCTTGCGTGGTTTGAACTTCAAATTCTGAGAAAGAAGTTCCTGAGAGGCATTCTCCTTAGAGTCAAAGTTCATCATCACTTTCTCTTCCTGTATCAGAAGAGAACTCAAAGTATTTAAATCAAGTAATTCATCCTCATTCTGATATTTAGAGTTTAGGATAGAAATAAAATTCCTAAATATTTCATGTATATTCAACTGAACAATAAAGTAGATTAATTTTTCACCAATTAAGTCACAATTGCATCCATCTAATTGTGCTTTGATATTTTTAATTTTGGCTAAGAAATTAACTACTTTTTCATCTCCTTTCATAGGAGTCGTAAGTAATTCTAAAACAAGTTTAATAATCTTAGATAAGTGCGTACCTTCATGCATGGATTCTAATTATATCCATACCTCTTTAGGATGTTTGATATTACCAATGTGTAGAAGATATTCATCGTTCACATTGTGTAGGATCATGGAAAGGGCCTCTACATACACTGTGAGAATGCATTCATATTTTCTGCATTCTCTTGACAACCAGTGGGCACAAGCTCAGTTCCTGAAACAATCATCCAAAGTTTCCTCGCCATAAGTTCCGATTTGACCCTGATCTTCCAAATATTGTAATTTGCTCCATTTAGGATCTGGGATTTATCAAGGAAAAAGAAACTGGATGCCATTGTCTTTCAAATTTCCTGAAACACATACCCCATTATGATATAATGTGCCACTGAGTTAGAAACATATTAATCGAAAAAATGACAATACCCATATTTTATGATTAAAAAACTTGTATTATTTCATTAAAAAATCAAGTATTATATATTTTTTAAAAATAAATAACTAATTTTAAAAATCTGATCATAAAAATATTAATAGAACCAAATCTAAATTTATAGATCTAAAGAAACTATTTGACCATAACTAATTTTGTCATTAAAATGCATA
Source organism: Taxus chinensis (assembly GCA_019776745.2). Taxonomy (NCBI): domain Eukaryota; kingdom Viridiplantae; phylum Streptophyta; class Pinopsida; order Cupressales; family Taxaceae; genus Taxus; species Taxus chinensis. Next base: position 330,778,082 of record CM034150.1, on the reverse strand, counting down.
CTAATTAACTTTCCATAATCAAATAATAACCCGCATTATAAAGGGCTCTGACATTATACCCCAGACCTATCATAAAAATTTTCTGACCATATAGAAGTGAAGATGAAACCCCTAAGAATGCACAACTTCAAATTTCTGAAAAGTGTTAATGAAGATAAAGATTTGGCCAACTTAAATTTGACGTCTAAATGACCGTCATTCTGCCTTATTTTTGGTTTGTTGTGACGATCATTTGATCGTCAATTTTAACACAGTGAAAATTTCCTGGATATGGCCACCTTAAATTTGACATCTAAATGACCATCATTCTGCCTTATTTTTGGTCTTCCATGACAGTCATTTGACCGTCAAATTTAACACAGTGAAAATTACCTGTGTATTTCCAGAATATGAAATTTTAGTATTTTTAGACAGATTCTGTTTATAAATTATAATAAGATATAAACAACTATATAATTTTTTTGAGAATAGTTTATATAATATAAACTATAATGATCTTTATTCTATAGTAAATTTTTATTTAAAGAATATAGTTATAAAAACTATAAACTTATATTTTTTTTAAATCAAGCCCTATTAGAGGGGGGTCAAAAGGACACGGTCATATTATTTTGAAAAAAAAAGGTAAAAATAATAAGAGAATTTTTACCAGGTGCAAGGAGATTTCGAATCACATGAGAGTACAAATTAACCTGAAGATTTACAGAGGGGACAAGTAATTTCACCTGGCCAATGAAATAATTTGAAATCCCTATTTTCATGAAACTTGTCTCCTCCCTTCATTTACTCTTGAATTTTACCTTTGAAAACATTTACCCTACACACATTTAAAACTATAGAGAAATAGAAATATTTCATATATTAATTTACCCTTACCTGTATGTGATTTTTCACACGCATGTAAACCCCTTTCACCTGTGCACACTCACATTAATTCCTCACAAAACATTCAAAAAAAATAGATTGCAAAAAAATTGGGGAGAAGGGGGCCCAATGATTTTTAAATACCCTTCCGGGTTGGTTGAAAAAACCCATACAAAATTAAATAAATTAAATACAACAACATTTGATCTAATCTATTTAATTTACCTCGCTCTGTTACCATGATAGAATTTGAGGATTCTATTAACTACGGATTTAATCAATTAAATTATACAACATTAATAAACTATGCAATATTAAATCAATAAACATCACACTATATTGCATAACAAATAAAGAAATACTTACAAAAAGTAAATAACAAATGACACAAGATTTATAGTGGAAAACCCGAAGGTAAAAAACCACTGTGAAAAGTAACCTTTATTGTAGAGAACCCTTTTACATCCAGTAAATTACCTCCTCCTTTAGAAACCCTAATCACAAGGGTAAAAACACCTTTGATATATATTTTCCAATATGTCAAATGAGGACCCAAAGTCCTTTTTATATGAGGTGATCGGGTATGTCTCCCGACCCACCTTTTCAACCTAAATGGTTGACACATATACCAAGGTTTAAAATATTTAATAATAGAAATATAACTATTTCTTATTATTAAATATTTAACCTAAAGTATATCCCTAGGTTTGAATATTTAATAATAGAAATATAAATATTTCTTATTATTAAATATTTAACCTATAGTATAATGTTGGACCCATATTTAATTAAGGGGTGGCAACCCACTTAACCATTATGTTCCAACTCCAAAGCTAGACCATGATTTGTTATTTTATCCCTATTTTCAAAATAAGAAACTGTTGAGCCTAGCAGTCACTATGTCATGCCTTTCAATAACTAATGGAGCTTAGAAGTTTCTAAGCATTTTATTTGATACAAACTAATGTCAATTACGATATTATGTGCGATATATTCTAAGACACAATTTCAAATAAGAATTGTTGGGTCTTAGCAGCCACTAAGTTATTCCTTGCAATATTGGTTAATGAACAACTAAGAATTTTTATGTAAAACAAATTCTACTTAGCAACCATTAACTCTATTATTATGATTTGTTTCTTAAACACTCCCTTCAAAATATGAAAAATTATATCTTAGTGGCCTGTACGCTAGTCCAATCAATAGGTGTAAATGAACAACAAGAATTTTTTTAAAATGTTCATTTATGTGTTGACTAGAATCCTATCTGTCACTAATATATATATTATCTAACGTTCATGTCATGCTATCTATGGAATGTTATAGGTTGTTAGAATTAAGGATAATCCTTTTAAAATATTTTGTATGTTAATTTTCTAGAACACTTTTGGATAATTTATGTTATTATTGATTTGATCCACAAAATATGAATTACTGTAACCCATTGAAGGTTATATGTCATGTCCAGTCAAAGCCTAGTGATCTCTAACCATTGAGTTAATAACTCTCTAATGATAAAATGTAAGGACTTATATAGGTTGGTGACCACTAGGCTAATACTTATATTCCTTATCAGAAAATGTGAAAAAAACAATTTATATTTCATATATGAACTAATTATTATTTTATTCTACTCCAATTACAAGTAAAATGTCTTTCATTGTTCACAATCACGCCGAGTGTTGGAAGAAAAGAGATGAGGAATGGTTTGTTGAAATCCATTACCCTGAAAAGTACCACGCCAACATGTGATTATTTTTTGTTATATATGATAGACATAAGGAAGTTGGTATGGTTATATCCTCGGTAGTTATTGATTCAAGAACATAACGTGTTCAGGTGGAACACATTGAATTTGAAAATAATAAGTGTCTTATTTTGGATATGTAGTTGGATGTTTCCTTATTCAGGAAAAAGGAAATGCAATCCTCAATAGACAAAAAATATATTACTATTTACTATATGGTTGGAATATGGGATTTTTAGTAGATTCTAGTAAAACTGACTATTCAAATGTAGAAGAAATTCATAATGGCATGTAAACGGTAGTAAAAAAATTGTATATAAATGATAAAACCTCTTATGTTTGTCATTTTGTGAATAGAATAGGTTCAATTTCACCTCCAAAAAATTCCAAGTTGTTTACTATGCTGAGGCAAACATATTTGGATAAGTTGGAGATTGAACCATCTAAATCAAAGTTGCATGGGTTAAAAAAGAATACTAAATCAACTACATTGCTGAAGAAAGCAACCACTATATTCGTAAAAATAGAACCTTCAACTATTTAGAAACTTCATTTGTTTCTGTTTAATGGTGAATTATTTTCAATTGATGTTTCAAAGTGCCATGTAACACCTCCATAATAGTAGTATCATCCTATATATTATTAGAATGTTGACCTTATTTTCCACTTTATGTTGATAAATGTTATTCCTACATAGAGGGACACAATTCTTCTCCCCTTCTTGTAGTCTATGAATAACATTATGGAACTCCAAGATCTTAAATACTTGGAAATGGATGATGTGAATTTTAATATAGTTGACAGCCAACATACAATATGTGCGAAAAAAATATTTTGGGCTCCAAGACTTACAAGTCTTTACATTCTAGGCTACAATTTTGAAATTCCTACATTATGTCTGCAAAAGAATCTACTGAAGCCATTTCTAATATTTGAAAACAAATTAATGAATTAAAAAAAACATAGATATAAACCAAATTTATTGATTTTCTGTATAAAACTGGACTAGTTTGACAATTGGTAGGATGTCCTCAATGGCCCGAATTGAAAAAAACCAAGATAGAATAGTGGAAGGTAATGTATTTTAATTTTATTGCATTGGTTATTAACATTTAATGTCATCATATAAAAAGATAAAAAAATATGTTTGTGCTTTAAATGCAGATATTTGAGAATCAATGTGTTTCAATTTTCCAAGTGCAAAAAACAAAGAGTCTATACCACAAATGGACTTTTCTATTGTTTCACAATGATATATGGATTAAATGGACAACAAAATTTCAGTTGTTTAGTTCAGTTGGCCTTGATTGCTCACCTATTAAATATAATAAGGTTAAGTTTCAGCTAAATTCACTGGCAATATTCACATCTAATTCATTCAGGGATGCTAGAGGAATAAACAACAAAAAACTAGCAATACTAGATTATAAATTGCAATAAAGGGATGCAATATTAACTGGATCTATAAAGGTAGGTGTAATAATAGAGACATTTGATTCTTACTACCGGAGAATAAAAGGAGACAAAAAATGAGAGCAAAATTTCTACATTATTTGAAAAATAAACATCTAGATAATATTTTATTGCCATCGTGCAACAAATCCAATGTAATTGAAAGTTTTAAATTTCATGAATCACACTACCACTAGTTGTATTTAATGTTGGGTGAATAGATAAAAGGAAAAATAAAATATGATTCCCAAATAGGGGAAAAAGGCAAAGCAAAAAAAATACCTTGATGTGGAAGATGTTAGAGTAGGTATTTACCTTAGCTCATGTTCACCTAGGTACATTATTTATCTTTATTGTATTTATCCTCACCCACTTATGTGTGTGGATAGTTATTTTTATTTATTTAGATATTAAGATATATTATCTAGTTGTTAGGTACAGTTCTTTCCTTGATCTATGGTATTGACTAGTTCTTTCCTAGATCTATGGTATTGATTAGATCCTTGATGTCTAGTTCTCTCATAAATTTATGGACTTGACTAGTTCTTTGATGACTAGTTATTTCCTTGATTTATGACTTGATCTACGACTTTGACTGGTTCTTAGATTGTTATTCCTTGCCTATTTAATCAAGGCCCATTCTCAATGTATTGCATTGAGTTCCATAATAATATATGATATTGCTGCTCTTTTGTTTGCAAAGGTTTTATGTAAAACTATTATGGTGAATTACTTTCATCTTATTGATAATGGTGTTTGATTAGCATCTATGTTCTTGGCTTGGTATGATCCAGTTATCATTCCTTTCATGGTATCAGAGCTGGAGATTGTTGTTGGCATCTGTCTATAAGTTTTATTTTGCAAATAAATTCATTTGTGTATTCATATATTTGGGATTTGGTCATATTTTTTTGTTGCATGCATTTTTATGGAAAACAAAGGCTTCCATTAGATCTGCAGAAGTGTTGTTACAGAGAAGCACATTACTTCACCTTGTGAAAACCCTAAGATCGATTTTTTTGAGATGTGTGTAGGGCATTTTTTTGTTACGGCGTAGCTGTCTCGATTTCGGATCTTCCTTTTTTGGCAGGGGTCCACGGATGCTGTATTTACTATTTTGGGAAAATCTGCAGGTTGCTATTTTCAGCAAGTGAAGGTCACTGTCTACACAGTCCTAAAATAGTAATTTTTACTAGAAGCGGTAGTTGGATGTGACTTTTTTGAAAACACGCGGCACACCCCAAGATAGTAAGTTGTGCAAACCCATTAAAATCCTTAGCCCTTGGTCATATGGTATGGTCATATGAGGGCTTAAAGCTTGTGATTCCTACTAGTAGGTGCTTAACTTCAGCCCCCTTTAATTTTATTTGTGTGGTGAAGGCAACAACATTTTACTTTGTTTTAGTGGCACCTAAAATAAATAACAGAGCAAAATATTAAAAAGCTTGTAACTTTTGATCGGTAACTCGGTTTTGAGTGCCATTTTTTGCAAAAGTGCTTGTTTTTTCATGATCTTTCCATTGGAGTTATTTATTTTGAGACTTGCACTATAATTATAAAGTGCCAAATATGGAGGAGTGTTGTAATCAATTGTGGACACAATTTCGGCTGAGCCTGACGTCCTAATTTTTTGGGAGTTACAGTTTGTACCTATCATGGATTCTGATAATGATATGCTTTTCTCTGAAGTATGTGGACTTCAAGAGGATATTGTAAAATTTTTGGAAGAAAATAGATCGCTCAAGAAGCGAAATTCTCTTCTACAATCACTCATTCACGATAAGGATACAATAATACACTCCCTACAGAACAAACTTGCTAGCCTACAACATCACCATCATATTGTGGACAACCACAACCATGCTCCTAGTCCACTTATAGCTATTGCTCCTGAACCCACTGACATTGATCTGTCAGTCTTTGAGTTTGTTCCTACTCTTGATGCTCATACACCTATGAGGCTTGTTACTGCATGCTCTTCCACATCTGTGCCTATTACAGTACCACATGTTGTGTATCCTACTTCTGCTCAGCTACATGGCTTTTTTGAAGAAGCATACCACTGCATTCAGTTCTCGCATGCTCCGTTCTATGGGTCTCACTAGCAGGAGTCATTGGTAGACATTCACAGGGTATTGTTTCCTCTATTCCACATGTTAAGTGGAATTCTCGTCATGACATTGGTTTTCGAGCAGATACTTCATTAGGATCACACATTGACAGAGCTCCTTTTTTTTCGATCGACTCTTTCTGAGGATCATGAGCAACACATGAGTTCTACACCTTCACTCAAGCTTGAGAAACCTGAGATTTCAGTTGTCAGACATGATCAACCTGACACACATTCTGATGTTCTTTTGCATGCACCCATTGTGAATTTTGCACCAAGTCATATGCAGGCATCTTCTTCATCCATTCGTGTTGATTTGGGGTGGATATCTGATCACTCGTGGAGGTGACATAGGCATTCGTTGAGAGGACTCTACAGGCATAGCTCCTCCACCATTCGGCCTCTTGCTCCACTTTCTATACCTTCTACATTGTGATGCTTCTTGTTTTGAGCATTTTTCTTTAGCAGGTGTAGTGTATCTCTCTTGTTTGTTGAGAGATTTTGTATCTGTATTTTCAACACTTTTGGCATGTTGACAATCTCTCTTGTGGGGGAGCTATTCTGGTGGAGCCCAGTGTTAGTTTTTCAGTGTTCGAGTAGTTATTTTGACAACTCATATAGATTTGTAGCACCACTCCACCCATTCAGTAGTATGGGAGGGTGTGGTGCTGATCCTGCTTCTTCAGGTTTTGTGTCCTTGCCTTTTTAGTTTTGTGTCCTTGGATTTTGTGCCTTGCCTTTTCTTTGGTTAGTTGTTCTTGGATTTTGGCACACCTATTTACAGTAGTTGATCGAATTATGTTTGGTGTTTTTTTACACTTTCGACATCACTCCGTTGACAGTCTCCTTGTATGGAGCTATTCTGGTGGAGCCCAGTGTCAGTTGTTTTTGAGTTTTGTGATCGAGCAGTGGATTCAGACCACAGTGCACACCAAACTTCTTCAACATTGTATGATTTTTTTGAGCCAAGCTTCTTGGGATGCCTTGGAGTGGGTCTTTACTCTCTTTACTTTGTTGTTACTGGTTTTGGGTACCTTGTGGTGTCCTTTTTTCCCAGTTATTGTACATGAGTACCTCATCAGGCCTAGTTTCTGAGACTCATACTGTGGACATTCCACTTCTATTTTGGCCCCTAGCTTCACTTGAGGGGGGGGGGTGTTAGAGTAGGTATTTACCTTAGCTCATGTTCACCTAGGTACATTATTTACCTTTATTGTATTTATCCTCACCCACTTATGTGTGTGGATATTTATTTTTATTTATTTAGATATTAGGAGATATTATCTAGTTGTTAGGTATAGTTCTTTCCTTGATCTATGGTATTGAATAGATCCTTGATGTCTAGTTCTCTCATAAATCTATGGACTTGACTAGTTCTTTGATGACTAGTTATTTCCTTAATTTATGGCTTCATCTACAACTTTGACTGGTTCTTAGATTGTTATTCCTTGCCTATTTAAGCAAGGCCCATTCTCAATGTATTACATTGAGTTCCATAATAATATATGATATTACTTCTCATTTGTTTGCAAAGGTTTTATGTAAAGTTATTTTGGTGAATTACTTTCATCTTATTGATCGTGGTGTTTGATTAACATCTGTGTTCTTGGCTCGGTATGATCTAGTTATCTTTCCTTTTAGAAGAAGTTCTTCCCATCGAGGGTCAAACAATATTAGACAACTATGAGATGTCAATGGAAGAAAATATACCAGCAAGGATGGAAGACACAAAATATTTTACTTGTCAACTTGCATATCCATTCTAGCTTCTGTCAACTTTATCATCTATTCCTATAACTAATCCTTTCAATGTTGAATGTGTAATAGCTGATTTTTGCAATTTGTCTAGTAATATTTCTTCTGATGTAATAATAAAGATGATACCAGTTATCATAACCAATTTTCTGGATTGTATTTTTATCATTCTCATACCAATTGATTATTGAAAAATGTTAAGATAAAAAATAAAAAGATACACGGAAAAGGTTAAATATAGTGGAAAATGAATTTTGGATAGATGTTATAGACTCTGTGACAAAAATGGGAAATTTTAAAGTTTGTGCCTTATGTACATAATAACTGGTGTGCATAACTATGAAAATAATGATGATGATATAAAAGAAGTCACTAGGGATTGGATGGAGAAACTGCCAGAGGAATTTCTAACTACAAACAAAATTCACCTACAAGGAAACATCCATCCCTTTCCTTGTGAATGATCTTATGAGTTTTGGGCTGAGATGTTTAATTGATGTTATTCCCAAAATTAAGGCTAATAATGGTTTGTTTACAGACCAGTTTTACACGGTCTTTCATTAGATGATTCCCCAAATCGAGTTGTTTTTTATTGTTGAGACACATAGTCAAGAAATATTTTTGAAACAAGACTATTCTCATATGAAGAAAGGTTCATTTCCAAAGATAACTTGAACAAGTTCTTTTGTTTAATGGATTTGAACCAAAATAAGCTACTTATACATTTATTATTTATGTATAAAAATAAAAAAACTAAGGAAGTAATCGATTTACAACCCTTTTAATTTGACGCTACACAACCAGTTCAACATTATTATTGACCTTCAATCATTTTATAAATATGTTTGATGAGATCTATTTTTGATTTCCATGGTTTTCGTTTATTTAACAATACTATATTATTTACAGTTATGATCACATATGAGGAGAACACGGTCAAATTTAGAACTAATACACAATCAAATTCTATTATGTTAGTCGTGTGAATTTATAAAAAAACTTCTTATAAGCCCCATAAATTTATAAGACAAGTAATGGTTTATGAAGACAACCAAAAACTGAAGAAAGTAACCGTGTAAGGCATGGGGTAATCATTTGAACACGAATAAGTAGTAGCAGAAGGAGGTATGTTATCCTTGTGCATTTTTAAACAAAACCATTTATAAGGCCCACAAATTTATAGGAAATGATACCAGCTAACATAGAGGGACTATTTTCAAATGGGGAATAATTCAAATAACCTATTTAAAATGTTCACGGTGACATCTAATGCTCCACAATTTGTAGGGATCGTTTTATAACTAACATACATTGAGATTTTGATGCCTTAGTCTAGCCAATGATGGCATAGCCTAGTGATCATTAATCCACATCAATAGCTCCAAAATGTTGTCCACCAAAGGGTGGTTCAAAGAATCATAATATTACCCTAGAGGATGCTAAAATTGAAAGTCCCAAGACAGAGAAAGAATTGATATCATAATTACCATCATTACCACGAAGAGCATTATGCTTTTTATTAAGATTTCATTTTCCATATCATGGTATCGATTATGAATTGATTAATGTCATACGTTTGCAATACATATTACATCAAAATAAATAGCAGTGGGTAAGAGTGATGTAAACCAAACTGTAAGATCAGTTGGTAAGTGATAGCCTTTTAAAGTGTTGATATCGAACTTACCATATTTGTGAAGACCACTATTTTTTTAATTATTGCTTTCATTTTCCATAGTAATAGCTGATTATACTGTTTATTTGCTCAAACATATCTTGCATAAAAGTATCTAGATGCGGGTAAATACGATGGTCTCCTAGATGTAAGATCATCGGTAAGTGGTAACCATAATATTAAATGTTGGTATGATTGGCTTAATTAGTTAAAATTTATATGCCATTGATAAAAATAAAAATTATTTACTTCCCTAGAATTACCCAAAATAATTACTTAATTATTTTTTATATTTCATCGGGATTGCTATATGAGAAAAACCAATCACCCTGGGGAACTAAGGAGATGTCATTAAAGTTCAACAATGACCTTTTATCATTACTATGCGATCAAACCTGAACTATAAATTTATTTGAGTCATTATCAACAAAATTAATGAATGAATTGAATGTAGTACCATACTTGGGGAAAGTAACATTGCATTATGGGAAATTGATGGAATTAAAAAAAGAGATAGAGAAAATTTGGAGTAGAAAAGATGTTTCCTATAGTTCTAAAGACACATTGTGTATTGGCTATTAGGTACAAAGGGAAACCCTCATGAACATCTTATGGTTGGGATGAAAAGGATAGGATAATATTGTTCAAATCAGATATGTGGTTGATGACCAATTTGTATAAATACTTATCACCATAATAGTTTCTTGCAGGGATTGAATGTCTTAGAGTGCATCAAATATTTGGAGTGAGAAAATGTTAAATAACGACTTATCATTTAAATTTATTATTATGCTGGTATATGCTTAACATTGTAAAGAAAATAAGTTCATACATTATTATGATGGTTCTGCTTAACTATTTTGTATGCCGAGATTGTACAAATATAAGTTAGGAGTATTTATATTGTCACTAATTATAAGTGTATAATATGAGTGTATAAGTTATGTATGTGAATTTTTGGTAAAAATCATTTATTAATGTCAAATATGTTTTCCTAAATTAATTATGAGCATGCTTGAATACTATTAATTGCTTCCGAAATTAAAAAAATGTATACCATACTCATATAAAATCAAATAACTACAATACATTTTGTAAAGATTCATCATCCTGAAACATTCCATTTGATTTCAAAAATTTCTATAAAAAAATTATTCCTAGTACAATAAGAAATGAGGAATGCCCTTTGATTTTATACTTCACCACCTACAACCATTAGTTTTTTGATTTAAAAATAACACTCAAGGAGAATATCTATGTTTTTTATCTTTGGATTGATTCATTGTCCTCAACCATTTGATTTTTTTTTCTACATTTCGTTGGGGTTAGCACACCGGTTGTACAAATAATATATCAGATCTAAGCATACATGCAAATAAAAGATGATATTCTACTAAATAAATATACAAAATGAACAGATATAAATCAACACTAGATTTAACATGGTTCACCCAGTGTGGGCTACGTCCACCAAGAAACAAGACAATGTATTATCCAAAGCTTTAAAAAGATATACAATGAAAATTTCCAATATTCCACACCTCTCAGATGTACAATACTTTATTTCCCTCAATATTTTGCTTCTTCTCCAAGAATTCTCTCTCTCACAATTATTCTCACAATAATCGTCAAATTTTGCAAGTTCTTCTTAATTATTACTTCTAAACCCTATATTTCATGCTTATATAGAAATATACAAACTTAGGGCACTTAGCCATTCAATTACAATCAATAGATCTTCTTTACTACTAAAAATAGATCTAATTCCCGAGAGTTAATTAAAACACTCCCGCATAGGTAACTGACGCTAGTTAGCCCTAATCAATATTGGTTCCTCCTTTCTTGACTGATGCTGGTCATAAGTGACCGATTCTGGTCCCTTTATAACCGATGTCAGTTACTGTGTTTTCTAGCAATTTTCATATTACATGTTAATCCAAAGTAATTGGGCTCCATAACTCAACAATCTCCCACTTGGAGATTAATTACTACACCATACCTGTACAACGTCATTCTTGGATCCTTCCTTAGCTTTGTTTCTTCCTCTTCAAGTCTCAAACTTGAAGACCAAAAGAAGTGGAGTGTATATCCAACTTCTCCTTTGCTAATGGCTTTGTTAGCATATCCACAGGGTTCTCACTCGTATGAATATTTTCTAGATTCAACTGCCCATCCTCCAATAGCTACCATATGAAGTGATACCTCAATTGAATGTGTTTTGTTATTGAATGAAACACTGAGTTATTTTCCAAATGAATTACACTCTGACTATCACTGGATAATTTTCAATCATCTTGCTCCTTTCCCAACTCTTCCATGAACTTACTCATCCATATCATCTCCTTGTTAGCTTATGTAGATGTAACATACTCTACCTCTGTAGTAGACAAAGCCACAACTTTCTACAATCTTAAAATCTAGCTAACTTCCATCCCACCTACTATGAAAATATATCAAGTAGTTCTACTTCTACCATTTAGATCTACATCCACATCTGAATAAACATAGCCACATAATGAAATATATGAACCTCTATAGCATAACTACATGCTAGATGGCCCTTTCAAATACACAAGTATCCATTGGACTTCTTTCCAATGCTCTTTAACTAGATTGGCCATATATCTGCTCACAACTCCCACTTCCTATGTAATGTCTAGTCTAGTACAAACCATAACATAAACAAGACTCCCAACTGCTGAAGCATATGGAACTCGTGTCATGTATTTGACCTCCTCATGTGATGAAAGACAATGATCTTTGCTCAATTTGAAGTGTCCAGCCATAGGTGTACTAACAAGTTTTGCATTCTACATCTTGAACCTTTCTAACACCCTGTAGATATAATCCTCCTGAGATAAATAAAATTTCTTGTTCTTCCTGTCTCTGTGTATTTGCATGCCAAAGATTATTTTTCCAACTCCTAAATCCTTCATATAAAATGTGTGAGCTAGCTTTCCCTTAAGCTCACCAATGTCATACATACTAGATCCTACAATAAGCATATCATCCACATACAATAAAAAAATAATATAGCTCCCATTTTCAAGCTTCTTGAAATAAACACAATGGTCAGATTCACATCTCAAGTAACCATGCTCATGCATAAAACTATAAAAACTCATGTACGATTACCTTTGAGCTTGCTTAAGCCCATATAGGCTCTTTTTCAACCTACACACTAATTTATCCTTACTATTAAATTCATACCCAAGAGCCTGCTATATATAAATATATTCATCCAAATCACCATGAAGAAAATTAATCTTCACATCTAGTTTCACTAAATGCAAATCATCTACTACTACTAAAATCAATACAGTACGAATAGAAGTCATCTTTACAAAAGGAGAAAATATTTTACAAAATTCAATACCTTCTTTCTGTGTAAATCCCTTTACTACAATCCTTTCCTTATACCTTTTATGTCCACCATCTTCTTCCTTGATCTTGTAAACCCACTTATTCTGCAATTTTCTCTTACCTACTGACAACTTAACCAAATCCCAAGTCTAGTTCTGTTCCAAGGAGTCCATCTCCTCATCCATGCCATGCTCCCACTAGATATGGGTCTTATCCTGCATTGCTTCTTCAAAAATTTCTAGTTCACCATTATTAGTCAATAAGAAATAAAATAGAGAAGGTATAAATATTTCTGGAGGTTTATTTAACATTTATGACCTTCTCACAGGAGTTTGGGGTACCGGAGGCTCATTCTGGACCTCCTGGACATTTGCATCCTAATTTGTCAATGACCAACACCGGCCACCTATAACCAACATCGGTTCTACTCTTCTATAACCAATAATGGTTCAGCTGACTGATGTTAGTTAGAGGTCAATCGACACCGGTTACTATGTAACCCTGTCGTTATTACTTTTAAATTTGAGAGTTCATTTTCATTTACAAAATTCTCAGCCAGTTCATCCTTGGGTACCATAATTTGATGCGTCTTCATTCTCTTTTGATTCCATTAAATATCATGAATCCTAATAATTTTAGAATTCTCTAAATCCCAAAAATGGAATCCGAAATCAGCAGATCCATAACCAATGAAAGTGCATCTCTTGGATTTTGCATCCATATTTTTTCTATTTTCTTTATCAATATGCACAAAAGCTTTTGAACTAAAAACTTTAAGAAAAGAAAGATCTACCTCTTTTCCAGTCCAAGCTTCCTCTGGTATTCCTCCATCTAGTGAACTTGAAGGACCACAATTAATCAAATAAACCATTGTAACAACTTCTTCTACCCAAAACTACAAGGGCAATCTAGAATGTATCCTCATACTTCTAGCACGTTCCATGATTGTCCTGTTCATTATCTATGCAACACCATTCTCCTATGGTTCTCTTCAAACCATTCTTTCTCTACATATCCCATTCACTGAAAAATAATCATTGAAAGCTTTCCTACAGTATTCACCACCATTCTCAGATCTAAGACACTTTAAATTTGAATTTGATTCATTATCAGTAAGGGATTTCCATCTTTTAAAAGTCTCAAAAACATCAGATTTATGTTTTATACAATAAACCCATACCTTTCTTATAGCATCATCAATGAAAGTAACATAATACTGGGATCCTCCATGAGAAGCTACCTAAGTTGGTCCCTATACATTTGAGTGTACAAGATTCAATTTCTTCTCCTTCATAGTTGCCCCAAATTTGATAAATCTCACTCTCTTTTTCTTTCCAAAGACACAATGCTCACAGAAATCAAGATCTAAATATTTCAAATATGATAACTTACCCTTATCCTTTAAGATCTGCATTCCTTTTTGACTCATATGGCCCAACCAATTATGACATATACATGCATCTGAATCTGAAGTAGATAATGCAAAAAAGGAATCAGTAACACATGTAGATAAATATAACATTCCTACCTTCTTACCACTTGCCACAACAAAAACACCCTTGGTGAATTTCCAAGAGTCTCCTGTAAATGTAACCATGCAACCAAGTTCACCTAGTTTCCCTGCAGAAATAAGATTCCTCCCGAGGCTTGGCACATGCCTCACATATTTCAATACCCGTGTATTTCCATTCTACAATTTTGGATGAACTTCCCCTTTACCAGTAATACTGCAAGGTTCATCATTACCCAAATAAACATGTCTAAAATTACCTTGGACATTATTTCTAAAATATCCCTTATTTGGGGTTGCATGGAAAGAAGCTCTTGAATATAAAATCCATGATTCAACTCTATTATATAAAGAAAGAATAATATCATATTGCATTACCTCTGTTGTAGAAAGATTTGCTTCTTTACCTTTATTTGGTTATTGGTTCTCTTTATCCTTTGACCAACAATATTTCTTTGCATTTCCTTTCTTTCCACATTTGTAACAGGTAATTCCGTTACCTTTGGATTTATATCTACTATCCTTTGACTTTGATTTCCCCTTACTAATACTCTTGGATCTCTCCTTCTTCCTGCTCTTGCTTACTACATTCAAAGCATTCTCAGATGATGATTCCTCTGTACTTTACCTGTGAATTTCTTCATTCAAGATTATACTAACCACATCATCAAACTTTAAAATAATATTAGCATATGTTGTATTACTAACAACCATTAGCAAGTTATCCCAACTATTAAGAAAAGAACATAAGAATAAAAGTGCTTTCACTTCATCATCAAATGGTATATCAGCTGATTTTAACTTATTTACAATAGATCAGAAATCATTCAAATGAATAGATGCAGATCCACCTTCATGTATCTTAGAACTAAATAGTTTCTTCATCAAATAAAATTTATTTGAAGCACTAGGCTTTTCATATAAAGTAGCAAGAGATTTCATTAACCCTACCATAGAAGTCACTTTTGTAATATTGGAAGTCACAGATGCTGCTAGGCTCAATCTTATAGATCCCAAATCCTTTCTATTAAGAATATTCCATTCTTCATCAGTCATCTTCATAGGTCTAGACTTATCATTCAACGATACATACAATCTCTTTGATACAGATAATCCTCAATCTACATCTTCCATAATTCATAATTTCGGCCGTCAAACTTCTATACCTTATAGTTTTTTCTTCTGCCATTGTTGTAGCTCTCACTCAATCAAAAAACCCTCTGTCAGTAAATATGTCAACAAAAAAGACCCTAAAAAAGCTCTGATACCAGTTATTGGGGTTAGCACACCGGTTGTACAGATAATATGTCAAATCTAAGCATGCATTCAAATAAAAATAGATATTCTACCAGAATAAATATATAGAACAAGAGATATAAATCAACACTAGATTTAACGTGGTTCACCCAGTGTGGGCTACATCCACCAAGAAACAAGAAAATGTATTATCCAAAGCTTTGACAAGATATACAATGAATATTTCCAATCTTCCACACCTCTTAGATGTACAATACTTTCTTTCCCTCAAGATTTTGCTTCTTCTCCAAGAATTCTCTCTCTCACAATTATTCTCACAATAATAATCAAATTTTACAAGTTCTTCTTAATTCTTACTTTTTAAACCTATCTTTCATGCTTATATAGGTGTATACAAAATTAGGGCACTTAGCCATGCAATTACAATCAATAGATCTATTTTAATACTAAAATAGATATAATTATTGAGAGTTAAATAAAACACTCCTGCACAGGTAATCGACACCAGTTAGCCCTAACCAATGTTGGTTCTTCTTTTCTTGACTGATTCCGGTCATAGGTGACCAATGTCAGTCCCTTCATAATTGATGTCGGTTACTGTGTTTTCCAACAAGTTTCATATTGCATGATAATCCGAAGTAATTGAGCTCCATAACTCAACACATTTACAAATAAATAAACATGCAACATGAAACTAAGAATATTTTTTATAAATGGTGTTTTGAAACACACCATCCACAAGGATTATTTGTCATACAATAATTTAAAAAAATTGGCGGCGTTGAGCTGATTTTTTTTTATTTTCTCAAAATAAATGTGAAAGAGTTATTGCAACGTTGTAAAAAAAATTCAAAATAACACTATGGACATCGACAAGGAAGTCAAATGTTGATGACATTATGCCTTCATTCCTTGAAAACATTGGCTTAGAGGTTGAAACCTTCGATTTCATATTTTGCACAAGAAGATTGGGTCGAGATCAAATGCACCGATTATGAAGGTTTTGGGAATCCCAAATTATATCTCAAGAATATTAACTTTGTTTGATGGCAGTTTAATGCAACGTACCATTATAAAAATATAGTGCTTATAGATGACACTTTGGAGAAAAATAAGTCCAATGATGTGGGGAACTACATAATTGCTAAAACATTTAACATAGATTCTAAGTCAGAAGACAAATACTTGTTAGATGATTTGTGGCCTTTTTTATAACCATTGAAGGACATCGAAGATGTTTGGGATGCTATTAGATCAAAAACCCAATGATAAGGAGCTTATTTATTAGAGATTACTATAAATTCTATTGTTGATCTGGGAGCCCATCTTCAGTAATATTGTTACAATAAATTTCAAAAAATTCTTAAAATGTTTTACTATAATTCTACCTTTAGTAAAATAATTTTAATTTATTTCATATCTATACTTAAATACAAAAAATATATCTAGGATGGTTGTACAATTAATTTTAATTAAGTTCATATCCATATTTAAATATGAAAATATATCTGGAATGGTTTTACAATTAATTACATTCTCCTACACTTGATTATCACCCTCTACTAGTTTCTTCAGAACATCTTATGTAATTCTCTAATTGTGTTGAGGTTCAATCACGTTATACTAAATGAACCTAGAAGTGTCTCATATCTACTGAGTATCATTAGCCTAGTAGCCGCTAGGCCAAAAAATGTTTTAACTAATCAAATATGCATAGTTTAATCTTAAATACATCTCAAAAATGATAAAATCCTTATTCCAAATAAAAAGTTTAAGCATAGTGGCCGTTAGCCCGTATATAAAAAAACATGTTTCTATTTTATATGGGCTAGTGGAAGCTAAGAATTATTTCTCATATCAATGTTGGATTCCCTTAAATCATTAAATGATTTTTCCTATATTCATTAATTTAATGTGTAATTTAATATATTGGACTCTAGAAGGAGATATAACAGGTTCTAATATTTTGATTTTTTATTTCCAATATATGTGATTTTGGAGTAAAGTATATTCTAATATATGTGATTTTGGATTCCAATATGTGTGAATTCCAATATTTAACATTTTGGAATCCAAAACTAGTAAAATTAGATTCCAATATTGCCTATATTTTTAGTTTCTTGGACTGGAATAAGCCCAAATCTAGTGAAATAAGCGTTGTGGGGTTATTTTATGTGGTGGTCACAAAACCACCATGGATTCTATAACAGTGATTGTGAATCTAGAAGAGGGATAAGGCCCTAAGATAGAATGCAATGGCTGTATATTATGTGACAAGGTTGTTAAACAATCAAATAGTTCAGTTTCTATTTTTTTGGATGAATATATTGTGGGTTTTGTTGACTAATTGATATTCTATATGTGGTGTCACGTGACATGATCTTCAAAATGGATTTTTGTATTTTCTATGACATGTTTATTTTCTAGGGATCTTGAAGAGGTAATAGGTGGTTCTAAAGAGGATGTGCTAGATGTAGGAGGACTCATGATCTTAGTAGTGGTAATACTGGTAGACTCAGATGATTAGGCTAATGCTTTTGTGGTATAGGAACTCGGTGTTGAAGGTGTAAGTAAGAGGTCTTTGACAATGTTGATGGTATGATGAGAATTGATGACATTAGATTGTAGTTGACTAGTGGATGGGGAGTGATTTGAGAAGGGTTGTTTAAATACATCCAAGTTTTGGTTTGGTGGTTTATTTGTACTATTGAGTTATAATTCACCTCACTCAATGAGATCTTGAACAAAATTTCTAAACGAATGACACCTTTCGATGTCATGGCCTCATACTTGATGGTATTTACAATAGTTGTTATGTCGATACCATTATGGTTTAGAAATAGACACGTCAATAGGAATGATAGGAGGAATATTAATCATGCATGTGACTAGGATTTTTTCAAATACCACACTATAATATTATCTAATGGGTGTGTAGCTATGTTGAGGTTGGGTTCGTTCAGAGTCCGAATGAACTTTGGATGTGGACTTTACAATGAACGTGTTTACTGAGCCTTTAGATTTATCATTATTAGAATATGGTTTAAATGAGGACTTAGGTTTGGGTTTCTTTGATCTGAGTTTGAATTTACCATATTAGAGGGCACGAAGTTCCATTTTTTTGGCCATGGTAAAGCCTCATCAAATGTTTGGAAGGTATGGATCTAAAATTTTGATGATATATGATTAACAAAGGATCAAACAAATTAATCCATTAACTCAGTTTATGGGAGAGAGAAAGATAGTTTATTGATAACATCCTGCAACTGAGTGGAAAATTTTGTAAATAACTCATCTTAAAACTGTTTAATAACATAGAGATAAGTGATAGATATCTTAGGGGTGACATTGATGGAAAAATTCTCTAAGAAAAAATGCACGAGTTATATGAAAGAAAAGAGTGAATATTACAGAATTCTGTTATACCAATCAAGGGTGGGCCCTGTTAAGGACATGGGAAATGTCCTCAACATAAGATCTTGGTCATGTGTGATTAGATAGCATGCATGAAAAAAGGCATTATGGGTCCTCCTTACTATATAGCTGAATGAAATTTGGGAGTTCCCAATGTGGAGGATATGATTTGAAATGTAATGATGGGTGTATGGGATCGTTACAGATTTTTTCATATGATAGGGTAATTTTAGGAGCCATTGTAGCAACTTTAAGGCTTGAAATTATATTCATGAGAATTTACAAGGGGTCATTTTGAGGTTGTTACTGAATATTTGAAGGTAATGATCCAGGTTCGTTATATATATGTGGCTTAGATTGTTGGTAAAAGTTATATGGTAATGAGACATTATGATTAAGAGGAGTACTTGTGGGAATGTTTTAGGGGTGATGAGAGACTAAGGGTTATGATGGTTGATTATCTTGATAAGGGATATGAATGGAAGTGTTGATAAGTAGTTGGGATGGATGTGGTACGTACTCAAAAGTGATCTAAGTGTGTATAATAGGCTGGGATAGTTTTGGTGTGTACTAAGAAGGGATGGTGCTATATTGTGAGATAGGGGTAGTACATATTTGCTATGAAGTGGCATGAGTGATAAAAATGGAACTATTATTGATGATGGGTATAGATGTGGGGATAAAATGACTAGATTGTAGATTAAGGATGTAGGTTATTATGAATGGATGGGTTGAGATGAAATAAAATGGATCATACTAAGGGTAATAGAAACCAATCTTACAGGAGGTGGAGGAGAAACACTAGATGTTGCGGGACTGGATATGGAAGGATATGTGTTAGTTTTGGTTTGCGAGGTTGTCAAGATTGACGAGGGAGATGGTGATGGAGATGGTTTTTGGTTAGACGTGTCTTGTGATGAGACAAGATTAAGGTTGAAACTAATGACAGGGGATGATGAAGTGGGGACTGATGTTCCGAATCCACCAATGGTGGAGTAGGGATGAAATTACTAGATAACCAGCTCATGATTGGGGTCTATGAGTTGGGAATGATTGAAGGTGATAGTAGTAATGAGAGGACATTATATGGGTTCTGGTTTTTGGACGAAGACACCTTGGGAAGCAAGGTAAGCGTTAAGGGCCACCGAGTTAGAATCCATGATTTCTGTAAAGGCTGGATCACCATTGTTAAAGAACCATGGGCTAGGTGGATCTGAGATATTTGATGTGGCTGACTAGGTACTAGGATAATTTGGGGGTTCTTGATTTATTTATGGAGGTGATCATAATTGATCAATTACACCTAGGATGATTTGAAGGCGGGTCTCAAGATTATCTAGGGATTCTTGAAGACAACTTGTCAAATCATCAATGTTTTATAGAAGGGATTGTTGTTTGGTTAAAACCATGAACTAAGAAAATAATCAACGAAGAAAAAGAAAAATGGTTGTTTGAAACAACTACAAACAAGTCACACAACAAATTTTGATTATCTTGATTAATTTAAGAAAAGTGTGAAATGAAAAAAATGTCCGAAAGGGTGATAAGAAAATGATTTCTAAGGTTGGTTTTAGGTAAGTTTAAGGTTATATTCCTTGATATAACTGAAGGAATATGAGGCCTAGATCTGTCTTGGTGTTGGTACAAGGGCATGGTATTTGGGCCTACCCCCTCACATTGTGATCCTGGAGGGATAAGGGTTTTGGGTGCTTAGCCAATACACCATCCACCAGATTGTTTATACTTGGTCAAAAAACCGAGTCACTCTTGGTGATAAAATCCAAGTAGGTCCACCTCGGAAGGATTGTTTAAATGTAAATTTGATGTGATATGCAGTTTGATTATGTGTGAAGGGAGTTTTGTGAATGTAATTATTCAACTCCTAATTAGACTAGATGAGAAAAATAGAATGAAGGTTAGTTTTAAGACTTAAAAGGAAATGTTTACTTCTATCAAAACATATCACACAAAATGCAACGTTGAAAGGAAAAATGAAGGAAAAGGGCGTACATGTGATCACTATTCATTTTAATTTTAATTTTAATTCTTAATTTGTACACTTTTTTGTAATGATAACAATGCGACACTCCAAGATGAAAAGTTAGGTAATATTGACAATAAAATAAATAAAGGTATATTATATCTAAATAAAAAAGGGAATAAAATATCCCACCTGGCATGCCGGGATGTTTATGGTGAATTTTGGTTAGTTGCTAAAATTTTGAAATACCCAAAACTATAACAAAATAGAGTTTACTGATATCAGTGCCAAAAAATACAATTTCGGGATGATTGGGTATGAAAAATATAAAATAATCCCCCTTTCACCAAGTGAAAAGACTTGCATAAAAAGACAACTAAAAAAACATATATTAGATAAGGATTTAACGAGTTGCTCGATAAAGGATGCTCCCAATTATATAAAGGGCTTCCTTGAAGGGTTTATAATCATGTTATAAAATCAAATGATGTAATATGATAATATAATAGACAATTATCTAGAAATCAAGAGGGATATAGAGATCTTATTATGTTTGATAGGTGGCTCAGGCTAGGGCTATGGCGAGCTCGAAGTCTAGGAAATAGTCGAACCAAGATTATTGTTCTACGTCCTATATTTCACGTGTGATCTCAAGTTGGTTGTCAATTTATTTTAATTTTGGTGTGATTTCAATGACACATAGACTTAGCTTGTGTGAGATGTCGAACTGATCCCACATGAAAGGCTGCTGGAGAATCAAGATATTGTATATGCTTTTGATGGGGTGTGATGGATCTGAAACAGTCATCTATAGAGAACACATCTTACGAGAAAACATATTATACTAGAGACAAATTGATAAATATGTTATAATGCTAGAAATCACTATATTGACAGGGATCGAGGGAGATCAAGAATGAAAGACAATTAGGGACAAAAAGGCTTATTTTGATAAAAGATGATAAAACATATTATAATTGATGCAAGATGAAGTTTGAAAATTATAAGATGGACTAAGGAAATTTTAAAAACATGTGAGGTTTAGAAAACATAGATTTAGATGTGTTTTAAGGTATGATGAGGATAAAAAGTGGTGAGGACACCGTTCAACAATGATCGGGAATCGACAACAATCACTGTTAAAATTACAAATATTCCAAAAGTTAACTAAATGATTAAATGAAGGACATAATGTAAAGATGATATCAAGGACTGTGTATAATATTTAATTATAAAATATATTTAATGTAAAATATGATTGAAAAGGATAAATGAAACTATACGAACCTTCTTGAATAATTTTGAGGGTGAGAGAGCTCTGAAAGGCTGATAGTTTGTTTGATAAGATTTCTCCAAGGATTGGTAGTAGAGTGTTGATATTTCCAAGTGTAGTGACTTCGTATGGAGGTGCAACAATTCCTTCCCAAATATAATCTCTAAATAACCTGTCTAACTATGAAAATGGGTAGGAAGGTGGTTTATATAGAATGAAATGCATCCACAAAAATCTCTGGAAATCATGGATCATTGTTGATTTGTCCAGAGATGTTATGAATCAAGAAATGAAAAGATGGAAAATGGTTAAAACCACTTTCCATCTGAGGATTAATTTTTTTTGATGAACTTAGGAATCTAGGTAGGAAGAGGTTAGGGGGTTAGGATGTGTAGGATAAATTAGGCTAGGTCTGTTTTAGGTGGTTAGGGGAGGGTAAATGACATTATATGTAGGTAAACTAAAATTTACGATGGTAAATTTCATTACAGAGATGATGGAATTAGGATAGTGGTAATAATGCGGATAATGATGTTATGATTAATGTGTGTTGGGTCACCTAGGGGTGAAAACGTGGTGTTTGTAACTTGTTGAGTTGGTGATTATTCACCATTTATTTTTTTGAGTTGCGTATTCTTTGCAAAAATTTGGGAGAGCATGTAATTGATTTTTTGGTGAATACTTGTGAGTTTTTGGAAATTGTATATCATTGTAGTTTGTCACTTGCATAGAGATGTAAGTTATAATGATAATTTTTAATAGACAATTATCATAAATTTATAAGACATATCAACTGGATGTTGTATGTACATGATGCTGTGATTTTTCACTCTATTTTTATTCATATCTAATAGAAAACACTTTCCGAAACAATTTACAGACTTATTTGATATATTTGTATTCCATATTTTGCATAAAATTTATATTTTCAAATAAATTTAGATATTTTAAAAATTGGCTAGTATTGCTGAGTATTTTTTGAGTCAAGTTTTTCTTGGTATGTCGAGTATAATATGAAAACTATGGTTGAATTAATACCTGCGTTAAGAAAATTTCATTAAAATAACAACTCCTCGTGGTAATTTGTGACCAATAACACATATGTGTGAGTCAAAGTCCACTAAAATGAAAAAAAATCTAATTAAAAATGATCATGGAAGCATCCAAATAGTTTACAAAATTTTAAATTAGTTTTTTTGTAAACCGTAGTTATGTTAGAAATTGAAACACATGACATCTGGTTAAGTTAATAATAGAATGTTTTAGTGGTCCCTAATGTAGTGTCCCAAATAAAACACCAAATTGTAACATGTGAACGATAAAAATTATGGAATATTTTTGTTTGAAGGGTTAAAAACGTTTAATGAGAGCTTATTTTCAAGTTCATTCTATTAAATTCCAAAGTGCTATTTTTCACATGATACCATTGGGTTTTACGCACTTGCAAATCATTTGAATTTTTCATTTGAGTGATTCAGATGCTAGTTAAATTGGAGAAGCCAATAACCTCGTCAGCGATTAAATTTCAAGCGATTTCCAAGATAAAGGATGCGGGTTCGAAAGAAATATAATGAATCATCTTATGAGAAACTAGGTGGCGAGGATGGTGGTTAGCGACCTTATTGAGATAGGGTATCAAATTTTATTTAATCATCAAAACAACATTCATTTATTAATGGAAAATAGTTTGATCACCATATTTTGAGTTTACATTATCTTGTTATAGGTTTTTATTTTACACAAATTATTTTCACTAGAGAACCTATTAATTAACTCATTATAGGTTTTAATTTTCAAACATTAAATATTCATTAAATTTCCTATTAATTTAAATTCTTATATTACCTATTAGTGCCCCTTCTAGGTTAACTTAATAACATTAATGTACCTAAATTTCTTAAGCTTCTTATAATGTTATTGAGAAATAATAATTAATTTTTATTACTTAGAGTGGCCAAACAAGTCAAGATAAGATAAGCAAGATGGGCCACTATATTAAACCTTTCCTCACCCTATATTTATAGGTTTCTCAATTACCCTAACCACATATTAATGATTAGGTTAAACCCATTTCTCTCTCTCTCTCTCTCTCTCTCTTTATTTTCATTTCTCTCTCATCTTCTTCTCATTATTTTTGTAGGTCAAGGAAGCTAAAAGGAAATTTATCAAGTTTTTTTCTTTATTCCAATAGATATGTGATTATTTTGATACATACATACATAATGATACGGATAAAATACAAAAAATACATATATCCAACTCATCAAGGAGGTTTACAAACAATCAAGTTCTACCTTACTCTGCAATTTGAGGATCATACTAAGTCTAGAATGGATAAAATATTGCAAAAATGATAATTATCATGTATAATGGTATCCTCATCACCATACCTTGTCTAACACCTTCAATAATTTCCAATTAAATCATAAATTTCATCACATTTCATGTAACTTCTCTAGATGGTCACCTTCTTGGATTGTCTCTTCTTCTTAGTTCACTGGCTCTTAATCCCAACATGCTAATCTGTCTATTTGGATTCTTTAATGCTTATTATCTCCTTAAAACTTTTCACACACTTCAACCAAGCTTATTTCAATCATCAAAAGGAATCAAAATGACCCAAACACCAAAACTTCACTTCTTGATCAAAATTGCCTACTAAATGCCCTTAAGAAAAGCATTCCTAAAAAAATCATGGATGAGAAATTTTAGAGATGAAAAGATTAAAGTGTAAGATTCATTAGTTGTATTTCAACATCCCTAATATGAAAATTTTTTAGAACTCCACTCCTTCTCTAACTTCCTCAATTTGACTTTTTGTCTTTATTGCTCACAATGCTCCTACTAGTATGTGACAATCTTCTTCCAATCATATATTTTCATTCCCTAAAGTATAAATAATTATACTAACATTTTTGTACACCCATTAAATCATTACATAAATGGGATAAGTTGCAAGAATAACCTCAAAAGATAAAACATAGTTCCTTTGTTAAATGGTCCTTATAATTAGTCCTTTCTACTATGTTTCATTGTCTTCATACCAGCTGTCAACAATATCTCATAGGTGGTTACTTGTTTTCATTCCAAACATTCAATAATAATTATATAGCCTTATGAAATACCTTTCTACCAATTTTCATGAATTTTCATTGGTGCAATCAAAATATAATCAAAATTTACTTTCTAAATCCTAGGTGTACTCTAAACAAGCCCAGGGAGCTAGTTTTTGATATAACTTCCACCATAACTCGATTCAAAGTTCAAAAATGGTAATTAAGGTTTGTTTAAAAATTTGATAAAGTAATTACTTACCATTTAAGCATGAAGGACACGTAAAACTCTCTTTCGTTAATTTTTCTCTCTTCTAACCTGTGCATGTAGGTTTTGGGTATGCAAACAGTGCTTCTAATAGAAGAATGATTGTTATCCTTTTCAAAATACCATAGCATATCTTCCATAGGAATTTATAAAAACTATAAACAATTTACTCATGTTTAAAAAACATTTTCAAATAAGAAACTTCTCTATTCATCCATTCTCATAACTGTAACAGAGGTTTCTTCTCCCAAACCACAAAGTTGAGACATGCCTTATGCATTTTCTTTTCTTTAAGGTACTTCCCTTCTCTTACTAGAATGAATAAATTTTAAAATATTCAAGATACATACATGCAATGAATCTACTCTCCTTCCAAACAATAAATAGAAATACCACACATATTCCAAGCATTTCACAGTCTTAGTTAGCATTTCATAGTTCCATACATCACACTTTCACAAGAAACTTAGTTATCCATCATCTAAACCAAATATATACTCATGTGAGGGTTTTCATTCAACTATTAAAAATTCAAAAAAAAGGGTAATCATCAAGTAATAACATAAAACTTAGACAATTCACATGAAAACATCATATCTTGACTAAATAGAGCTTTATTAAATATAAATTGTATTACTTACAAAAACTGATACTACTTATCCTATCTATTCTCCTCTCTTCATCCTTATACTCAAGGAATAACTCCTAAATCCTTACCATCTCCCATATATTTTAATTCATCTTACATGTAACTCCCTTTTTGAAGTATAACTTCCTTTTCCCAGATTCATGATGACTCGTTATGTGCCTCTTATCCCACTTTTAGTCATTTTACATTGTTTTTCACATATTTCGTGACCCTCACCCTCATATGAAGACTCGTTACATCCTATAACATAAAAATACACTTATAAACCCTTAATAAAACCCTAGTTCTCTTTAACATGCCTATAAAATTGAATTACACTTTTGGAGGGAAGAGCTCCAACTTGAAAATTCAAAATTTTCAACATCTTAAAATCCCTCTTATGCCTTTCTCATGCTCCCACACACTTGTTTTGGAGCCTACATCTATAATTATTTTCTATTTGAAGGTTTATGAAGATTCCTCTGCATCACATACATACATACATATGTACACACACACACATAAGTGTAGAAACCCTAGCTGCATGGATAAGGTTTTAGCTTAGAGTTCTAATTTGGTCACATCAAGGCTTCAAGGCCATATGTTTTGAGATGGTAGGGTTGTTCCATAGTGTGGGAGAGAGTTGAGGATGGAGAAACCAAGGACGTAGAGGGGATCCCTTTGAGAGAGGCATCCAAACCATGAATGGTGGAGGGGTGTGAGCCATACAGTGAACGTAGGGTATGCAACCCTCATGGGGCCGATCCCCATGGAATATAAAGTGTAGGGGAGGAGATGGGTGGGTCCATCTACCCACCCTCAAAACTATTTTTTTTAACATTAATTTTTTTATTAAGGATTAAGTTTTTTTACTTGGGACCCTACCTAGTTACATAGAGGCCATAACCCAGATATAAAATACAAAACAAGAGATTCCAAAACAAGGCTAAAATACCATATCACTCAAAAATCAGCACAAAAACAATATAATGTAAGTAGAAACAAAAAAAAATCAAAATATTTCGCAGCAGAAAAACATAAACAACCTAACAAAAACCCTAGGAGTAAGGAGCCAAACTAAGTTACTTCATGATCTTCTGAAAGTTCTTGACATTATCTAGCCCCCTTTTGATTTATTTGAGACTAGTATCTTTCCTAATATTCTCCTTCCCTTATTATCCTCAAGCCAGATGATGATTAGGGAAATAAAATCTAATGTGCTATTGAGAATGGAAAGAACATCACAGTGTTTAGCCCTTTGATTCTTTATCCCCTTTTCAATCTTTGAGATCCTCTTACAGGTGTCCTCTACTAGCTTCTTGTTGCAACTACCTTCATTTTTCTCAAGCCTCAGGATTTAGTCTTGACTTTGAGATATTTTAACTCATTACTGAGAGAGGTGATCTTGTTGATATGGGAGTCAAGCTCAACTCTACTATTCAAATCAGCTGAAATGACGGAGTGAGATTCCTTCTTTCCCATGGAAATAAGACCAAGGATCACCTCACCTTAACCATGGCTAGGGGAGAGGGATACAAACATCACCAAAATAAATTTTTAGAACCTTATTCTTAAGGTAATTATCCAAGATATTCACATGAGGTCTCTTAATAGAGGAGGGGGCAGAGGTAGGTGGGATGGAGGAAGGAACAATGGAAGAAGAGGGGGAAGATGTGGGTAGGTTGGAGCTGGGAAGAGTGGAAGAAGAGGGGGAAACAAAAGGATAATTAGAGAGGGAATTAAATAAGGTTGAGGGTGAAGAATCGAATGATAAAAGAACTTATAAAGCATCAAAATAACAATAAGGTGCAATGGGTAAACCCTTTTACCCCATTTCACCAAATTGACAAAGTGCTCCAACGATTGCAATATGAAAAAGGGGAAGCTAATTGGGCATTTTATTTGAAAGTGGTTTAAGAAAGTCAAATGGAAATGAGGCGTTTCCTTGAATCTCCCTTCAAGGGTGATGAATTTCATTACCAAAAGATAGATCATGTTGAAAGGAGGAGGCGATGAGTCTCTTAAAAATCCCCCTTTTGTGTGCATAATAGACTCGCCATTGTCCAAGAATTTTTTCTCCTCCATTGCATTTTCAAAATTACTTTTTTAGAATTTCAAACCCTATATATGAAGACCAGTCACCTATAAAATTAGGTCCTCAATGATTTCAAACTCCCTACCTTTATGTAAGACTTTTCTCTCATTCCAGTTCTTAGAAAATGCTTGGGAAAGATGAAGATCATTCCATTTAACTATTTCCATAAAAGTGTTAAATCCTCCTTTTCCCAAAATATTCTAGATTTATACATTTTATTTCCATTCATTTATGATGACACACTTGAATATTCATCTCTCCCTTCCCATGTTGCCAATTAACATCCAAAAATGTAAATACATCATAATTTTAGAGTAGCTTCCTAAAATTTAGTATTTTTGACATTGAGAAGGAAAGAATTTTTAGGAAGATTCTTAATCTTCAACATGAGCCAAATCATTGTCATGTGATGATTAATTTTTTTGTTCATTATCGATAATTTTTGTTGTGATAGAAAAAGGGGTCTTGTTAGCATTCTACACTTGGAAATCATTTAGGTTCATGTCAATGTTCGCCATCATATCAATGATATTGTTAGCTTTGCAGTATGTGTGTTGGATGATATTATTAGGGAAAGTTTTGAGGATTTGGGAAGCCTTTCCAACTTACATGATTGATGCCTTTATGACAATTGGGTGATGTTCATTAAATCCCCATCCACAATAAAGTTTCTAATATTAAGCTCTCTTTCCTATCTAAGATGCCATAAAAATGTTAAGGCTTTTGAGTAATGATTTGATTTAATTCCCATAGGACCTGGATAAAGCCTAACTATATGAAATTTCTCATTTCTAATACATCCACCACCTCTAGAATTCCTAGGATTCCACTTATAATCTTCCTCATAATTAATATTAAACCAAGCTGAGGGGGGAGTATGGAATTTAATATAAACCTTGTTAATGATATCCTTCTGCTGAATATTGATAGAGAAAAGATTGAGCTTCCATTTCTCCAAGATTTTACTGTCCTCCCGGATTTGGTGGATCATTTTGGGAGGTCTAAAGATAAATACATTCTACCTAATGTTTTCCACACAAAAATTTGAAATTATAAAAAAGAGAGATTTTTATGTTAAAAAATTGCTTAGTTTCGGGTTTTCCAAATAGTCCAGAGGATATGGTGGAAAGAGAGGCTCCAAAAATTCTTAACAACCAAATGTTTGGTATGAAAATTCCATTGTTCATAGTCAAACAAGATGGAATCAGGAAAGGTACATTTGATGCCCATGAAATTGAAGAAAAAATTCCAAATAGAAGAAACAAAAGATAAGTGCATGAAAAGGTGGTTAACAGATTCCTCACTACACTTGCAAAGGATGCATCTATTAGGAAAATGCTTTCCCCTATTCACCCAATTATCAATAATTAGAACTATGTTGTGAATCACTAACCATAAAAAAGGTTGATTTAGGGGGTTATCTCCTTAATCCAAATTATATTCCAATCAAATTGAGCTGGTTGCACAATAGATAAAATCAAGTAACAAGACCTTACTGAGTAAGAGCCTTCAAATGAGATTTCTTAAAGTAGTTCATCCTGATTCTCCACATGTGAAATGTGGTGGTTTTCAAGAATATTTTAGACCTCCTTGATAGGTTGAATATTCACCAGTGAGATTCTATCCCCATGAAGTTGAAACCAATTGTTGTTGATAATGTAGTTTCTCACTTTATCACCAATATGATTCTTAAAGTACTCATAAAAATGGGATACCCCTTCTATATCTTGGAAAGGTAGGGGTAATCCATTTATCTTTCCATAAGGAAAATTTTTCCCCATTCCCAAGTTTCCATCTACTACCTTTAAGGAGGATATTCCTATAGTTTAAAAGAGGGTTCCAAAATGAATAGATCGAGGGAATATCTTCCTTAGAGAGCCACTGAACATAAAAAAAATCCAAGGTATTTATTTATGACAATAGAGGTACACGGGATGTCCTATTTAATTAGTCTCCATCCCATTTTTCTGACCATGTATTTATTCATCCACCTAATGTTCTTAATTCTGAGCCCTCCACACTTTTTAGGAAGGAAAACATGCTCCTAAGACACCATAGGAATTCTATTATTTTATTCAAATCATGACCAAAGAAACCTCTTTTGGATCCTTTATTTTTTTTTAATAATAACACTAGGGATCCTAAATAGAGACATTAGATAAATGGGGAGATTCCTTATAGTACTCTTTATGAGGAGGAACTTACCATCTTGAGAGAGGAGTGATCCTTTCAAACCTATGAGTTATCTATGAAAGCATTAAAATAAAGATATCCATACCTCCATGGGTACCTTTCCAGTGAATAGGGGAATTCCTAGATAAGAGGAGGGGAGATTTTTGGTGCAGTAACCAAAAAATTTTGAGATCTTGATCTGTCTATAGCCTGGAGTATTGAGAAAGATGACATAGCTTTTGTCAAATTTTATAAGTTAACCTGAGACTTCTTCATAATATTTTAGAAGGTATTTATGTATCCTAGCTTCCGCCACTGAAACATCATAATGAATAATGTGTCATCCAAAAAATTTTGATTTGAGACTTTGAGAGCATTAGAAGATGGATTAAATCCTTCGAGGTATTTAGATAGTACATCAAAAACAATGATCCTACAGATACTTTCTGCCATTAGAATGAACAAGAGAGGAGATAGAGGGTCTCCTTTCCAAATACCCCTGTTGTTTTGAAAACAAACTATAGGATACTCATTAATGAGAATGGATAACATTGGGGAAGAGAAACAATTCTTCAAAATTTTCTTCAAGTGATCATCAAATCCAAACTTCATGAGAAATTTATCTCAAAACCTCCAGGAAATTCTATCAAATGATTTGTTCATGTCTATCTTAACAATATTGACTTCATGATTGATTTTATCCATAGAATGGATGGCCTCATTAACTAATATAATGCCATATTGAATGATCCTTCATTTAACAAACCCTCCTTCTTGGTTAGAAATGAGATGAGGAAGAAGGGCATGGATTATAGAAGTAAGAATTTTAGTAAAGATATTGTATATATTACTAGAAAGAATAATGGGTCTGAAATCCTTAAAGTCTTTAGCCCCATTCCTTTTAGGGATTAGAATAATAAAAGTGTTTCTGATCTCCTTAATGATTTTACCTATTCACAAGAATTTATTGATTTCTCAAAGAAGATCCTTCTTGCAGATTTCCCAATATCTCTAAAAGATTTTTTCCAAAAATTCATCTAGGCCTAAATATTTTTCCCCTTCCATTGAAAACACCATTCTTTGGAGTTCTTCCAAGTTGTATTTTTCCATCAATTTCTTGAAAGTATTTTGATTGAAAAAATTATAAGGAATATCTGATATGAACCTATCTTTTCTTTCATCATCTTGTGTAGAGTCTCCATTCAAGATATATTTGTAAAAAAATACATCCTCATTCTTGATGATATTTATATCCTTACTTACATTTTCATACTTAGTAGTAATTTCTAAAATTATGTTGTTTCTTCTATGATGCAGGAATTTCATGCAGAAATATTTGGTGTTCTTATCACCTTCCTTAATCCAAAGAGCTCAATATTTCTATCTCCAGTAAGATTCTTCCAGTGATTTTATTGTATGGAGATCGGAAAGAAGATATTTTTTGAGGTCATAATATTCCACATCCATCCCTCTCTCAATAACTCTTTTCTCTAAGATAGCAAGCTCTTCTTTAATCTTCTTTTTCTTTTCAAATATGTTCCCAAAGACTTCCTTGTTCCATTTTCTAATATTTATTAAAAAAAAATTCAAATTTTGAACAAAGATGAACATGGAAAATCATATAACATTAATACTCCACCATTATTCTATTCTATCATAAAATTCAGGGTGACATTTTTTCAACTTTGAAAAGAGCATGAGATTTTACCTCTTTGTAAAGCATGTTGAGAACTATTGGATTATGATCAGATCCCACTCTGGGGAGAGAAGAAAGCTTGAATTCTTGTGAGATTTTCCAATCAATAGATATAATAACCCTATTAAGAAATACTTGGATCAACTCTTATCCCATTCTTCTGTTACTCTATGTGTATTTGAGACCTCTAAGCTCTATGTCAATAAGATTGTTATCCACTATCATATCAGCTAAGTTCTCTATACTTAGAGTGAATTACTACTTGCCCCCATTTTTTTCTCTAGGAGTTAAAGGGGTGTTTATGTATCCCATGATTAACCAATTGTAGCTTCTACAATTCTTTTTGAATGTTGTAAGTTAAGCCCATAATATTTTCCTGCCAATAAGATTTTTCATGACATAAATTTTGGAGAGGATCAAAACATCCTTGCTATCCTTGACCGAGGTGAAGAGGATGGACAAATGATGTGTAAATTTAAAAATAAAAAATCCCTTAATCCAATTAGTGTCCCAAAAAAGTGGATAAAACCACCCAAAGCACCTATTGAATCAATGCTACTAACCTCATCATTATTTCCATTTTTTTTGTAACAACCTTTTTACTACGCTTATCAACTAGGGAATTATGAAAAAAAAATTCCACTAAATCATTTTATTCCTTCAATGAATTTAACACACATCCATTAAATTCCATCACAAAAGAGTTATAATTTCCCTTAAGTTATCTTACGCTAAAATGAGTAGCCTCATTTACATCCCCCCGTTGAATTACATCATCATTTGTTGATTATCTTTTACATTATATTCATGCTTCTATGATTTAAATACCCATCATTTAAATCCAACATAAATTTATAATCACATCCCATGTTTCCTTGTTCTAAATTCACATAATTTATAGCCAACATCAATCTAAATCATTCCATCCTATAACAATTAAACCATGTGCAACTCTATGAGTCGGTTGAATTCCGATGCCTCATAAATTACTCATTAGAGTAAGTATAACCATTATACTAGTGGTTTCCTTTTTCATTCAAGGATAATAAAGTTTTGCATTCTAAGTGTCTACCTAGTTATCCACCATTGAATCCCATCCGAAATTCTACAAATTAGATCTTAGTGAATTAAGGATAGTGTAATCAAAATTTTACATGATTCTGACTAGATTTTCAAGTCATGTTTTCCATTATTGGTTCCATGATGACACATTCATAAATTGGAACTTATATTTCACCATATCACTTAATTATTGTTATCCAGATTAAGATCAGATAGTGGAGTTAAGATTAGTTACAAGTTGCAGACAAGGTACCGAATTAGATCAACCTATATGAAGAATTACCTCAA
This sequence comes from Taxus chinensis, assembly GCA_019776745.2. Classification (NCBI taxonomy): domain Eukaryota; kingdom Viridiplantae; phylum Streptophyta; class Pinopsida; order Cupressales; family Taxaceae; genus Taxus; species Taxus chinensis. The sequence continues at coordinate 330,744,419 of CM034150.1, read as the reverse complement.
TGTCAAATTAGGATGTCTAGGGGAGAGTAAATGTCCCCGTAATTATTTGAATCACTGTGAATCCACTTAATTTCCTATAGACAACATAAATTAGCATCGACGTACTTTTCTATGTAGAATGATCAACCTTTGTAACTCTAACAAAACTTATTCTTAAAGGTATTATGATTGTCACAATATGTGGAACTTGATGAAACAACTTAGCATAACTACTACACAACAGTATCCAATTAATGAAATTCATCATTAAATGGATACTAATCTATAGCGGCCATAATGAGTTTTCCCGCCGAGTTTCACTAACTGGGAACATCGTATATTAAATATTTTAAAGTAATTAAATTAAAATACAACAAGTTATCCTAAGGTCACCGTGATGCTCTGATCACTTTGTATATGTACCTAAGGTACGAAGTCATCAAATTCATGTAAGTTGAATGTAGATTAAGTTAAAATTTTACATTCTCTTTACATCATAAATGTAATTTTTTACTAGCTTACTGCATTAATCCCACAGTCTAAATTTTGTCTATTTACTCAAGTATAGTATCATTCCTAGTATGTCACTCAATAGATCTAAATGTCAAATTGAATAAACACCAATCCACATTGTGCTTAACCCATTTGTATTTAATTATAACATATTCATATATTAACCATTAAATACATTATATTTAATCACTCAACTTTATACCATATTAATCAACATAGATTCATAATAGTACATTAATCAATAGAGTAATATTTTCCAGCAAAATTAATTCATAATTTTACATCATTAAATAGTAAATACAAATGATTTATTCCCTTCACAATATAGTTCAAAAATCATATTAGGATAGTTAGCCTTTTATTAATCAAAACAAAACATCAAGAATACACTTGCATACAATTAATACATTATAGCATTCAATCAAACAATTCAAGAAAAACAATATATTTCGACAACATCCACCAAGAAGACTTGAATTCCACCATTTGCAAAATGTTAGAAGAGGCCAGTTAGATTGAACTGGCAAGAAAGGTTCTCTTTCCCTCTTAACAACTTATGCCATATAATATTTGAAGAAATTAAATACTACAATATTAAACCATGAAAACCACATAATAGTACAAAACCTAATTATTGTATACTTAATTTGGTTTACCTTTCTTTCCCATAAAAACTATTCACTGCATTTTATACTTAGTGCATTAATGACGATTCAAAAGAAAAGAAGAATTTGGAACAACAACAACAAAACATTCAAACCTCCAACATACTTCCTAGCAGTGGAATGGTTTATAACTCTGTAACAAAAGTTTGTACAGGGTATTCACATATTCATTAAGGTAATCTGCTTCCTTATTCTAAAATGGAATAAGACCAAAAAAAGGGGGGTCCTTATTTTCCTTGATTTAAATAGTATTTCTTATCATAAGTATTTTTCTAAATCATGGTCAAGCATAACATAATCATATCTTCTTATACTAAAAATTAATCTAAGCACAACATTCACCTATCAACTATAGAAGAGAAAAATAGTAGTCTAAGAAAATATATTCACCATACCGCAATGATTACTAAGATGTTCGACAACATTAAGGTAATTATCATTACCTTCAATTTTCCAAATATCACCAAAAATACCATGAGTTTCCTCAATCACAACAAAGACCACATTTACCAATCATGGATCAAAGTCAAATAACTAAGGGAATACACTCACCACAGACCTTCACAATATCCCAGAAATTTTCCCTTAATAACAAGACCATGAAAAAATATGATTCTAAACAATATAGGTAAGGCCATACCTTTACCAAAGAAAAAATGACACCCCCAAAACCAAGGTAACATACTGTTCGATAATATCAAGGTAACATCGTTTACCATAAACATGTCAAATTTTACAAAAAAAAACTCAGTTTTCAACTATAAGAAAGGTACACGTAACACAAACCCACAATTGAGATTACTTCTATTTATACCTTATAGTATATTTTATAATTTCTTCTTTAGATAGTGATATAACCATTTCAATTTTTCTCAGGATCTATCCACATTTAAAATTCAACTAGACGTACATCTATATACTAGCAGACAATCAAATAAACAAAGATTAGATGACTTAAAATTTATGCAAGGATCTCCCAACTGAACCACCATGTTTCCAATCACAACACAACTCAATGCACATGATGGATTCATTCCATAGTTGTACATAAAGGTAAATAAATGCATGGAGGATGACGGGCTGGAGGAAGTAATTCCTAAAAGCCATATCACATAAAACCCAATGGGAAGAACAAAACGTCAACCATAAAATGGATACCACAAGTCGACCCTGTACAGGTCTATTAGACAGGGAAAATTCTCATTTATTAAACAAAGTTTCAATGTACATAATCAAATGGTAATGTCCCAGTAATTTAATATCTCAAGCATCTAGGTATAACCTAGAGTTAATAAAATATTCTACATATGATAATCACATCAACCAAAAGGAAGAATTTACATATACCCCTCAAAATAACATAACACATCTGTTTCAAAACTTTGTAGTAAGCCCATGAAATACACATTCACACACGCTACTTACAACTTTGAAGAAACAAACAAAGCCCAATATTGATCTCACCTAAAAACTTAGTTCAAACCAGACATAATTGTAGAAATCTGATTTATACAAATATCAAATGGAATAAATGATTAGGAAGGAAATAGAATGATTCATGCATGTGTTTTTGTGAAAACCCTTGCAATCTTTCACTTCGAGCTCTTTTGAAATATGGTTCCACAGTTAGCCACAAAATCTCCAAAAACCATACCTAAACTTCCAGGATCAAGAGAAAATAATTCCATCCAGAAATAAACCCATTATATAAGAAACTCATGCCCACAATTTTTGGGCCTATATTTAATTAGAGATATCAAATGAAAAATTGGTTGTCTTAGTTAACTTCTTAGTCATTCATGCACTCAAATCCACTTAAATCCTTTCTTCCTTTCATGGCTCGCTTAGATCTCGGTCGACCCAGAAACAAAAATAATACAAAATGTAATGAGCTTACATTCCCTTAGCTTCTCCAAGAATCTTCAGTTTCCTCAAGGCACTTAATGGCCATTAGTTCATGTAGAGAAGTGACTTGAATTTAATTTATTAATTTCTTTACCCACAATTTTTGGTAGTCCCTTTTATTTTAAATTTTCAACACTTATTTGCATGGCATGATAAATTTCGACGTTTACCTTATCTTTGGTGGTGGGAGTTAGTTCGGGCGATCCTAAATTTACACAAAACCTTTTAAACTCTTTTTTGTTTGCATGATCAATTTGACCAATAAAATCATTCCCAAAACTTAATATTTTAAATAATTAAATGACCATGGTTAATACCTTTGCATTTGGATAAGATTAACCCATAATGCCATTAAAACCAACTATTAATATAAAAACCAATTTCGGAGAAAGAAGTGTGTGTGGGGTCGAACATCCCCATATTATAAAACAATCTAATACTGCCTTTATCATGGTCCTTGAACTTACAATTGATAGTAATATCTATTCATTCCCTAGCCAAGATAAATAACCCAATTCATAAAGTTTACCTTTATCAACCAAATGATAATACCGTAGTATTTAATTAAATTTATGTAATCACCTTTCCATACTTATCATAATAATGCAAAAAGGAATTATAATGATTCAATTAATCCACTGGCTCAAGAAGGGTCGATTTGACCAGATAATTACCAATGTTGGATTATAAACAATGGTTATAAGTTATGGTAAAAGACCATAGTATGGCATTTCTTTTGTATCCATAATTATATATACATACCTTTAGATGACCAATATGCCGATCATAATAGGTTAGAACCATGCCATTCGTTACAAGTTTCAGAAATATTTTTTCCTTAGTCATGGTATTAGACCATTTTCAATTTCATGTCATTACCTCAACTTGTTATGATATATTTCCCTTGAATGACCAAGTCTAGAAGATAGATGCTTAGTAATCAAGAAGTTTCCATTAATTAATGAAATAATACAAGTAGAGGTAAGACATACCTTACTATGGTGACATAGCTTACAACCATTGAACTAAATATGGTCCAAGGTAAGAATTAATAGGAATAACATGGTCCTATCACCTTTTCACTTTTAACTCCATTCTTATACCTTGATTTAACACACAATTGGTGTTATCCACCCAATCCGGTATAACAACATATTGTGGGAACTGTACAGGTGCAAGTTAGAATCAAGGAACTGCTATACCAAGCCATCAAATTAGCCACATAATACAAGAAATAATATCATCCCAATAATTATTAACAAACTTGTTTAAAACTTAATGTAACTAGATCATTATTTCAAGCATACTTTAATAATAAAATCAATTATGCTCGTGACTCACAACAAAGATTAAGATATAGGCATAATACACAAGTATGTCATCAATTCATCCTGTTCAAGAAATAAATTGAAATTATGGGATGTGACATTTTAAAAATTTCTAACAGTTATGTCTTACTTATTGGTCTCTTGAATCACCAAAATATCGGGCATGTTTCTAGCTCTAATATCCTTAAAAATTATTTATTTGTTGCTACTGTCCAGACCTCTTATGTGCTATGAGATTAGCTTCACTTGAAATATTTAGAAAATGGATTTATAAAACCTTTTGGGCTTAGAATTAGTTTGGTGCCATTAACAATTTCCTTTTTCAATATTTTTTCTCCTTTGGTCCCCCAACATTTGTCTTCCTTTATTATTTTTCCCACCCACATTTACTACTTTCATGTAATGTGTAGGAATCCCAAAGCTTGAGGCTCCAAGATCTCCCACATTCTTAGATTTTCCTTTTTTTGGGCAGGGAGGTGAGGACGGGGGGGGGGGGGGGGGGAGAGTGGAAAAAAATAGAGTCTTCCCTTCCTTAGGCGGCGTCTGATGCTCTACTAATGCAATAATATTCATATCAGTCATATCTAGTGATTATTCTAGTTATCTTTCTTCCAAGAGTCCATCCTTCAAGAGTTCTAACATATTTTAATCCTTCTTCTAATTATCCTTTTTTAATATTTCTTTAAATAAATATAACACACATATATATAGATAGGAACACACACGCTAAAATATCTTCTTTACATTATATTTTATTTATTTTATGTAATATTTAAATTTTGATTTCGCATGATATAATATTGATGGTAAAAATATTATAATGATTATTATATATAATACTAAATACTAAATAGGTTAGTATACAATCACCTAACATATTTATTTACTTATCACACACACACACAAGAGACACCAAATCCGAAACATTAAAATGTGTGATATAAATAACCTAATAAACATATATATTTTAAAAAGAAAGAAATAAATATTTTATTATTATTGGTAAATAGTTTTGGTGGGACTATACCCAATTACAAGGAAGGCTCACCAACCAGATATAACAATGAGAATACAACAACAAAAGATCAAAAACTAGAAGTGGCATCGTTACCCAAGGTAACCAAAAACGGGGAACAACAAGGAACAAAAGAAGGATGTAGCCTGGAGCTAGAGTACAAAAAAGTAGCAACTATATAGCTAAAGATAAGCACAGTAACAACCACAATCCCAAAATCCACAAGCCCAAGACAGACTATTTTTTGGAATCCCTTTCAATTTTGGAATCAATCATCTGCAACGAGGTGAAAAATTCCAAAGTTGTTGTGTGTGTTGAGTCCGAGGCATCCAGATGAGAAATGGTCATATTCCTCTCTTTTTCATTTCCCCAAAGAATATCAGGGGTCCCACTTAACCTTGCAATGCTCCAGACCTGCTGTTCTAGGAAATCACTAATGGCTTTAAAAATAGCCAAATTATGCTTGTGTCTATCCTTTGCTCTTCCCAACATAATATCAACAGAGCTCAACTTCTTGTAAATCTCATAGAAATTTTCCTTATCAGTGTCACTCTCTTCCTCAAATTTTCTCTTTCCTTTTTGCTAGCTCAACTGCTGAAAGTCATTCTAAATCTTTTTAACCTCCATCTCCAGGGCATCCAACCTAATAGTTTCTAACTGCAGGGTTTGTTCAGTACCAGTGTTGTTGATGTGAAGAAGGTTCTGGGAAACCTCCAAATCCTTGGAGCTCCAGAGGATCCGTCCAGAGGTAGGAATGTCAAATTTCACTGGGTTCTTGGAATTAGGCTTAGAAGGGGTGGCAAATGTGGTAAAGGGAACATATGAGGTGGAAATGAGTGGCTCACTGGGAGTAATTGGAAAACCAAGGTACTTGGAAATGTAAATCTTATGAAGTAAGAGGATAAGACCCTGATGTAAGGGAATAGCCCGGGCATGCTTTTGGAAGTCAAGCATAGAATGCTGAAGAGAATTAAGGAGATAGTGTGAGAAACAGACAGTAAGATCTCTTTTGAAGTGATTTAATAAAACAAGATGCTTTATGGGGACCATTTTATACCTCCCCTCTAATGATATGTACCTAATCATCATGTTGGTCACTTCATCAAACAGAGTAGGGATGGAACTTACCTTTAAACCTGTAGCGACAAAATCTAGCTCTTCTCCCTCATTTGTAAACTTCTTGGCCTCAGTTGTCATGTCTACCCTCTTACTAAAGAACCAAAAGCTATCAAATTCTAGGCCTATGGCCTTGGCTATTATCTCTTCATTGATAATAATGCTATGCCAACCATACTTGACTCTCCTATCCTTCCACTCAGTAGCAAACTGGACCGAGAAATTCAGGTCTTGCCCCTAAATTCATTTAATAAAATTAGAGATGCCCCCTTTGTGTAGTAGATTCTATAAGATCACATTACTTTTCCATGCTGGGTCATAGCTCAGATTTAACTGACATGGAGCCTCTCCTATATTTTCCTTCTTATTGTAGATTTGGCAAAAATCCTACTCGAAACCCTCATAAGGGACTGTAATTTTCCTGTAACCGTTCTGAATTTTTAAATTCCTCCCATTTGTGCGAGGCTTGATTTATTTATAGTTTCCGTAGAGAGGGGGATAAATTGCACAAGTGATATATTTCACTTCCATTAAGATCCACACCCTTCCATAATTACCATTATGCCACGTATGTATTTCCATTATTATCCTCATTAATATTGATTTGAACCTCCTTAGGGATGTTTTTTGTATTATTACACATGGTGAAATTAATGTTAATGCCCACATTAGCTAAAGTGTCTACTACCCTATTCCCCTCTCTATAGGTGTGTCTTATAATAATATGCTCAATATTATTACAAATAATTCTACCTTCCATAATAAAATCCTTGATGGTCCAACTAGGAGGAGAAGCCTGGTTCAGATGATTGATAATATTAAGAGAGTCTCCTTCCAAGATTAAATTCTAGATATCCAGTTCTTTTGCAATCCTAAACCCCCAAAGAGCAGCTAGGGCTTCAACATAGTTGTTCATTTGAATCCCCATTTTTATGGCATAAGCAACAACTAAGTAGCCTTTGTGATCCCTTATAATCCCACCCCCAACTGCCATACTAGGATTACCCTTATAAGCCCCATCAAAATTGAGTTTATACCAATTTATCTTAGGAGGGATCTAGTGGACTAAATACCTATCAATATTTGAGGTATTCCTGATCAACCTTCCAACAATCTCCAATCTTCCAATTGGATAAAATGTACTCTTCGTCAACAAGATATTTTTTTTATTTTTGGGGGGTTTAAATATCTTGATATTAGCTTTAACAGCATGCCCATTCTTAGTGAAACTTGTCTTGTAATTATGATTGTTATTCTTGAAGATGATATTTTTCCTATCTTTCCATATTCTCTAGATAATATGGGGCATGGTTAGCTTCTAGAGTCTTCTCACAATGTAGTGTTTAAAGGGGGGGTTCCATTGGGTCCAGAATTGAATGAAGTCCTTAGGGACCACCTAGAGGATATTAAACTTGGAAAGGGCATGGCTCCAAATCATGGTAGCATAATCACAGTGGATAAGCAAATGTTTAATATCTTCAGAATATTTTCTGTAGAGATGACATCTATTGGGCACGATGAAACCTTTCTTAATCAGGTTATCATTGGTAAGAATTCTACCTCTGAGAACAAGCCAAAAGAAATTTTTTATTTTAGGGGTAATCTTAGTCATCCATATTTTGCTCCAATCAAATTCATTCTAGGTATTCAAAAAATAGGAATTATAACCAACTTTCACCAAATAGACCCCATCTTTAGAATTGAACCAAACAATTTCATCTTTTACATCCAATTGATTCAAAGGAATGAGATATAGATGATCCTGAAGAGATGACATCATATAATCCTAATCCATACCATCCCCAGAGAGTTGTTTCCATCTCTTAATTTTACCATCAATTTCCATATAGTCAATGACCTTAGTACCATATTTCTATTCAAGTTTCTCCTTAACTACACCAAATATTTCATTGAGGCTCCCATTAGACCAGTTATCATTCCAGAAACTAATATCCCTACCATTTCTAACTTTCCATCTACTACCTTGATTGATAAAATTCCTAGTAAGAATCAGATTGTTCCAAAATATAGAGCCATGAGGAAGAAGTTTGGAGTGTAGAAAGGAGGAAGCAGTTTACTGACCCAAATATTTATTGTTGATGAGATCAACCCAAGGTTGATCTTCTGAGATTAATCTCCACCCCATTTTTGCAATTAAGGCCATATTCATTTTACTAATATCTTTTATACCCAAGCCTCCAAATCCTTTTAGGGTTACACACTTGATCCCAAGCAACCAGGTGGTACTTGAATTTTTCCTCCATTCCCAGCTAAAGAAAATGTTTCTGAATCCTGTCAATTTTATCTCTGAATGTAGATGGGATGTTATATATATACATAATGTATATAGGTAGATTATAAAGGGTGCTTTTGATAAGAAAACATTTCCCAGCACTGGAGAGAATGGATCCTTTCCAACCAACCAATTTATTTTGGAATCTTTCTAGTAAGTCATTCCAGACTTTATTGGACACTTTTTTAGTACCCAGAGGGAGACCCAAACATGTAGTGGGAAGAACATTAATTTTACATCCCAAAAATTTAGAAATTTTATTTTGCCTCTCTAGAGGAGTATTAAAAAAGTAAATGGAGCTTTTGTCAAAGTTAATCTCTTGTCCAGAGGTTGCCTCATAGAATTTTAAAATAGACCTGATTGCCTTAGCTTCCAGAAGGGAAGCCATTAAGAGTAGGATAATGTCATCCACAAATTTTTGATGAGAAGTTGTTTGATTCGTGGAGGTAGGTTTGATGCCTTTTATTAGGCCATCATTAACAACTTTGGATATTGTTCTGCTAAGGCTGTCAACCATTATAATAAAGAGAAGAGGGGATATAGGATCCCCTTGTCTTATCCCCCTACTACTGGTAAAGTATCCCATAGGTTCTCCATTAACCACTACTTATAATCTGGCTGAAGAAATGCAAGCTTTAATGATTCTTCTGAATTTATCTAGAAATCCAAATTTGGCTAATACTTTGTCCAAAAAAGCCTAGGAGACTTTGTCAAAGGATTTATTTATATAAAGTTTACGAATAATGCCAACCTTTTTATTATTATCCATAGAATGGATAACCTCATGAACCATGATCACCCCATCTTGGATAATCCTCCCTCTGATGAATCCACTTTGTTGTTTTGAGATTAAATCATTCAAAATGGCTTGCATTCTGGTGGCAATAATCTTAGTGAAAATTCTATAAACAACATTAACCAGACTAATGGGTCTAAAATATTTGAAATCTTTAGGATCCATCTTTTTAGGGGTAAAAACTATATGGGTATTGTTAAGTTTTTTCAAAATATCTTCGGTTCTAAGGAATTCATTACCTTCCTTGAGGAGATCAATTGAACAAATTTCCCAAAAAATTTGAATTTTTTTTATAGAGAAGCCATCCGGTCCTTGTGCCTTGTCACCCTCCAGAGCAAAGACAACTTTTTGAATCTCCTCCAAAGTAATAGTTTTTTTAATGTCTTTAAATCTAAGTTCCTCAATTTTCCCATATGGAATGGCTTCAAGCATGAAAGAATCAGCCACCTACTTACAACATTCTGCTCATTCAACAATTTAACATAGAATCTGAAAGCCTCTTCTTTGATAATTTATAGATATTTTATAATGTTATATTTTCCTTTAGAAACTTCCATAATCCTATTGCAAGCCCGATGCTTCAAAGTTTTCATATGAAAATTTTTTGTGTTTCTATCTCCCTCTTTCAACCATATAGCTCTAGATTTGAGTCTCCAAAGGGATTCTTCTCTGCTCCAAACCGTGTGCAACTCAAAGAGGAATTTTTTCTCCTCCTCATTATTATCCCTAGACCTCCTTGAAAGCTTATTTTGTTTTCTAGATCTTGAAGCATTTGCTTTAGCTCCTTTTTTTGAACAAAAAAATTCCCAAAGACTTCTTTATTCCAAACTTTGACTTGATTTTTAACATTCTTAAAATTTTGAACAAGCCTAAAATCAGAAGTTCCTTCACCATCCTAGATCCACTAATCCTTAATCCTATATAAAATGTCATCATGCTCCATCCACATTTTTTCAAATTTGAACGAGCTCCTAACTGGCTTAATCCAATTAACAAAATTTAAAACAATTGGATTGTGATTGGACCCGATTCTGGGTAGAGAAGTGAGATGAAAATCTTGTTGAAAAATCCAAGTAGCTGAAATAAGGGCATGATCTAATATGAATTGGATCATATCCGTTCCCAACCTCCTATTTGTCTAGGTATACTTCTATAAGATTCAGCTCAGCCACAAAGTTAGCAAAATCACCCATACCCCTAGAGAAAGAAGATATTCCCCCTTGTTTTTCTCTAGGATTTAGAGGTCAATTAAAGTCCCCCATTATCATCCAATTATCAGTAGTATGCTGAGATCTAAAAGCCCTTAAATATCTCCAAAGATTCCTTCTTTCACTAACCATATTTGGCGCATAGATATTGGAGATGATCCAAGTATTGTTCTTATCAGCAGAAAGGAATTTAATGGCCAGATGATTATTAGTTTCAGAAATAATCATACCAGTGAAATGATTCTTGTTCCAAAAGGTAGCCAAGCCTCCTGATGCTCCCTGAGAGTCCACCGTAGCCATATCTGAATTTTCCCAAAAATTATTTTTATAATGCCCAAGAATTTTAGAATTCATCTTCGTTTCCTGCAGAAGTAAAATGCTCGGTCTGCTATGAATTCTTAAATCTTTGATTATTCTTTGTTTAGAATTTCCATTCAGACCTTAGATGTTCCAAGAGATGACCTTCATCAAAAATATATTGGTAGTGTGATTTCCTAATGACTTAGTTGGCTTTGAGTGCCATCAGTAATATCTTCTTCTATTCTTTTGGTTCTTAGGGCCTTTTTAGAAGGTCTACCTCTTTTAGAGTTGCTTCCAAAATCCACTACTCGCCTAGTAGAGGATCTTGTAGTTCTAGATGTTGAGGTTTCCCAGTTGTCAATTTTATTTTTCTTCTCATTATATAAAGAATCTGGGATCCTCTCAAACCCCTTCATTCTATTATTTTTTCTGGATTTAACTTCTAAAAAACCAGTGGGATCGGGATCTTTGTCCCCCATCTTTACTTATTTAAAACCATCGGGATATTTATCCCCCATCTGCATCTTTAAGTGGCATAACTTCTCCTTCCTCTTTCTCACCCTCCTCATTGTCTCTGGGAAGGCTAAATTATATGAAAGATGAATAAAGTTATATTTATGTTTATATAGGGTTACATTTTCAAATCAAATAATACAAGGTAAATTTTCAATGCATTACAAGATAGTAGAAAATTCATAAAACACAAACACATATACTTGTATAGATAATTATAAATTAAATTATTAATATTGAAATTATTATTAGAACAATTCAATTCTGATTACAAATTCATTAGTGAGGATCATAGGTTTCATTTAGTGATATAATCTAGTTAGGGTATACATATAAACGTTAAAAGGGTTATAACAACCTAGTTAAAACCAAATTTAAACATAGGTAAGAATCCAAATATAGCACTTCACTACTTAACAAGCTTTGCCTAAAAAATTATTTTTCACATTCCAACCCCTTTATTCCATTAGTTTCCTTACTATTTACATATTTCAAAATAGTTATGAACTTGAGAACGAGAGGGAGATAAGCATTCAATCTTTCTTATTTTTCTTGTAATCTTATTTATCAACAACCAATGTCAACTATTGCAATTTAAACAAGTTTACTAATGATATCTTTCCCTATCAAGTTGGTTTCAAATTATATAGTTGAAAGGAGAGTTATAATGAGCTTACTATCTAAACAAGAACAATCTCTTCATTTTCAAATCAAGATACACAACTTGCACATTTCCATTTTAACTTTGTGAAACAATTTGTTTTTCACAATCATGCTAAATCTTTCAAATAGTTCTTAAATATGTCAAAACATTTTTTATTCACGAGATAGGAGAAAGAGAGGATATAAAGATACATTCAACATTTCCAAAAAAATTTATTTCTATATTTTCAATCCCACCATTTGACTAATTTTTATGAGAGTATCAAAGGTCATGCTAAAATTTCTCAAAACAACTCATTATAACTCTTGTTAACTGTTGTTGCAGACTCACAGCACCCCTGGATGCAGATCAGGCTTCTAGGTTGATGTTCAGGCATCCAGTGTGATTGCACAACATGGAATCCTTTCTCCAAGTGTGGGACTTGTAAAGATGAGAAAGGATTCTCCAGAGAAGGATGGTTCCTATTCCTCTGTTCAGATGCACACAAAAATGCAGAGGGTTTACTAAAACCTAATCTAACTTGTCAAGGAGACAGGGTGAGAAAATGCATAGAATAAAACCTAAACTACAGAGGTGATGCACCAAGGAATGTTAGACACTCGTTTTGCAAATCTAACACAGACCACATAGATGCAATACAAACACTATGCACAGGTAACCAAACTGCAATAAGAGATCAAAATAACAACAATGAATACATGAGAGGGTTGAGAATCAATCACAAACATATATATATTGCTCAAGAGTCGATACAGTACATTACAGTGGCCAAGAGGCAAAAACTGGCATTACAATCCATATGGGAGGTTTGAAAAGCTCCATAAATTATCTTGCAAGCAGGGAAGAAGGGAGGATGCAAAACAAGAATGTCTGACCTCTAAAAAGGGCTCCTCTTTACAATATATATGAAGAAATGAGGGGGAAGAGAGAGGAAATCTAGAATCTGCCCCAACCACTTCTTGGTAGCATTTAAATCATCTCATTATGATCCAAGCGGCGGATCCTGGAAAAACGGTGGGCTGTCTATCAGGAGCGGCAAGCTGTTTGCTGTATTAAAGTTGGTTGTTGAAGCATTACACGCGTCAGAGACATTTTCTTAATTTTCTCCCTCCAAACTACACCAAAATTCAAGATTGACCCTAGAATCATGTAGATAATTTCAACAGCTTTTTGTTGATATAAAGAACGTGCAAATCTGAGCTCTGGATCGAAAGATATGAAGGTCTAAAGATTTAGGGCACAAAATAGGTGAAAACGGATTTTTTAAATTTCTTTTCCCGCGTTCTGCCATCTGGACAACACGTGGCAGGCTCTGGTCCACTGAACAATTCCCTCTCTCCACCTTTTCATGGGTTTTTCTTGTGGGTCCCTTAAACTTGGACACGTGGCACTATTTCATTGGTTTGGATCAGTGCTTGAAAACTCGCCCCTTTGACCTTTTGGACCTTTTTCCTTGACGACACATGTCATGCTGTCATTCATCCATGGGCCTATCGGATTTTCACGTCCACCTCATCTTTTTGTCTCAGATGTCCCATTTTTCCTTGTGCTGAAGTTTCTTGTTTTGGCCGAACTAGCCGGTTCGCATCCATTTGTCCCTAATGTCCCAGTGCTTCACGGGGAAAATTCTTCCGGTTCACCTGATCCGGTCGATCTGTGCCTTTACGGCCCAAATGTCCCAAATTTTTGGTGTAAAAGTTCTCCTTTTCGGCTGATCTGGGCGGTTCACGTACTCACGGCCCGAATGTCCCAAATTGTTAGTCGATTTTCTTCTCGGCTGAACCGGCTTTCCGCGTCCCATGCGTCCTTCTGGTCTGACTGTCCTGGTGCTACAATTCCCCGTTCTGGCTGAACCGGCTGGTTCGCGTCCTTCGCACACTCTTGTCCCACTTGTCCCTTTACTATTTGGGCCACCTGTAGGCTTTTCAGCTGAACCATGCCTTGGTGCCCCGCATGTCCGAAATATTTCTAGGACAAGGACTTAGCCGATTTTCACAATTTTTTCTGGCCTAGGCTTATTTTCTGCAACTTCTCTCATTCTTTCAGAGCTCGTTCCTTTTTCAGCCTGGGACTTGGGAATCCTGATGTATGTTATCAATTCAACTCTGGGGGAGTGAAATTGGATAACAATTTTGTGACTCAGCGAGGTCATCTGCCTGCTAGATGAAAAGACTAGTTGCCTTCTTTGCAATTCATTAGGCATGGAGTCATAAGCAATGACCTGAAATGAGCCTGATACTACCACTCCCTCCACGAGAGCCCGCTGAACTGTAAAACTCAATCCAGGAGCAACAAAATTGTGCCAAATCACTTAGGGAAACTGAAACCTAACTACAACAAGACAATGTGCATACGCATTTAGAGGAATTGAAATCTAGACTAATATTTACAAGGGTGAACCTTTTATTTTCAGTAGCAATGTTTGAGATAGATTCCATTTACTGGAATCTGCAGTTCTTCACTGTCCAATGAGGCCAATTGGAAATCATTTCTGCTCTTGCACTTTGTGACCATGTATGGGCCACTCCAAATGGCATCAAATTTTGAATGCCTTCCCGGTTTTGCTCTGTCCGCATCCCATTTCAACACTAGATCTCCAACTTGAAAAGATCTATCTTTGGCCTTCTTATCAAAGGTCTTCTTGATCAAAGCTTGATCCTTTTCCATTGCTTGGGATGTCTGATTTTTGATCTCTTACAGCTCCATCAACTCTGCATACCTCACCTCCATGGGTTCAAATTCAAGTAACTCCAGATGCTTCAGGAGTTCCAATGTTGGCAACTCAAGTGACATGGGCAAGATTGCCTCTCTTCCATAGACAAGCCTGAATGGAGAGTTGCCTGTGGATCTTTTGGGAGTGATCCTATCAGCCCATAAGGCTGATTTCAGCTTGGTGTGCCAAGACCTCTGATTCTCATCAAGAGTTCTCCTAATGATCCTCAACAAGTTTTTGTTTGTAGACTCAGCCTGGCCATTACCCTGAGGGTAATAGTTCGATGAAGTGCTCAGGTAAATACTATTCTTGACGGCCCACTCAGTCACCTTAGATCCAATGAATGCCAATGCATTATTAGAGATTATTGTGGCAGGTACACCAAATCTGGTTGTTATTCCCTCATAAAAGTCTAGGATGCTAGACTCATTTGCCTCTTTGAGTGCTACTGCTTCTGTCCATTTGGTGAAGTAGTCGATGGCTGTCAAAATCCATTTATGCCCTGGGCTTGAATTGGGGTTAATGACTCCAATGAAGTCCAAACCCCATTACATGAATGGCTGGTCAACTGAGATTGGATGCAATGGAAGGGAAACAAACTTCTCTTTTCCTGTGAAGAATGCATAATCCTTACACCTCTTGATCCATGCATAACAATCACTGAAGATTTTAGGCCAATAATAACCAGCCTTCATGATTTTTAGAGCTGTCACTCTTGGTGCAAAATGGCCACCAGCTGGTCCACCATGAAACTCTTCCAACACCCTTTGAATCTGATATGTCCTAATGCATCTCAGCAGCACTCCATTCACATCTTTCTTGAACGAAACTCCATCAACAATGGCGTACGGAATAGCCTACAACCTGAAGTATCTGCTTTGGGTCTTGTTCATCTCCAGAGGGCATAGGCCTGTGCTTAGGAAGTGCATAATATCTTGGGTCCAGCAGGGAGTCGGGGCAGCATTGTCTTCTTCTTGATTGCCACTTGGCTCATGGCTATCTTGGACTATCAAAACAGCCTCTTCTTCGTTGCATACCTACTTTTGCTTCCCCAAAACCAGCTACTTACATAGTCCTTTCCCTCTTACCAGCTTGGTGATCTTGATTTCAATGTCATACTCCATGACACGGGTGATCCAACCTACCCTTTTCTCATTATAATCCTTGTTGAGGAGGAAGTCCTTAACTCCAGCATGTGAGACCAGCAACTAGACCTTGTTGTTTGAGACTAAATGCTTGAATTTATTCAAGCTTCTGATTACTGCAAGTACATGTTTTTCAATAAAAGAGTACCTCACTTCGTAGTCATCTAAGATCTGGCTGAAAAAGGAAATTGGCTGCTCATCATTATCTTTGTTCTGCTGTACCAGAATGGTAGAGATAGTGTCATCACCTCCGAATGCATAGAGGATGAAATCCTTGGAGAAGTTTGGGTTGATGAGAGTTGGTGCCTGAGAGATAGCTTCTTTGATTGCTTCAAAACTCTCCTTTCCTTCTATTGTCCACTTAAAAGCCATGCTCTTTTTTAACATTTTGGTGATGGGCTTGACAAGGGCTACAAAATCTAGGATAAACCTACGAACAAAGTTGATCTTTCCCAAGAAACTTTGAAGAGCCTTCTTGTGACTTGGCAATGGTAGTGCTCTTATCACTTCAACTCTCTCTGGATCAATTGCCAGTCCCTCTTTCGAGACAATATGGCCAAGGAGCTTTCCTTCATGTGCAAGAAAGATGCACTTCTTGGGGTTCAAAGACACTCCGAACTTTCTACACCTCTGAAACACTTGCCTGAGGTGAAAGAGATGGTCTGCTGCATTCTTGGAGAATACAATGATGTCATCAAGGTATATCAGCACTATCTTGTTGATCAAGCCCTTGAACGCCATGCCCATTGCTCTTTGAAAGGTAGCACCAGTGTTTGACAGCCCAAATGGCATCTTCTTGTAAGCATACGTGCCCCATTTAGTTGTGAAGGATGTCTTGAATTGGTCCTCTTCTTTTACCATCACCTGATTATACCCTGGGTAGCCATCTAGGAGAGAGAATCTCTTTGAACTGGATACTACTTGCAATATTTGCTCCATGGAAGGGAGTGGATAATGATCCTTAAGAGATGCCCTATTGAGGTCTCAGAAGTCCACACACAACCTGATTTCTCCACTCTTCTTCCTGACCGGAACAAAGTTAGCAACCCAGCTTGAGTGCTTGATCGGGAATATAACGCTTTCCTCTATTAGCCTATTTAGCTCTTTCTTCATCAGAGGCTCAATGTGAGGGTTGAATGGTCTCTGCTTCTACCTGGTGGGCTTAGCATCTGGATCAAATTCTATGGTATGTTGTGCCAAATTTGGATTGAATCCTCTCATGTCTTCATAGCTCCAAGCGAAGACATCTGGAAATTCTTGGCAAAGATGAAAAAAATCAGATTTCTCTTGTGAGGTACTTACTTTGCCAATCTGCAATGTTTTGCCTTCTTCCACTAAAATAGGCTCTAAATCCTCACCCTTTACTTGAATGTTTTCCTTCTCCTTCCGGAACTGATAATTCGGGTTGAAGATTGACTCCAAGGTTATGAGGACTTTTGGTAATTTGTTAGTTCTCAACTACACCACTTGGTCACCATACTGCTGATGCAACTTGTCTTGATTCCTGGCAGAGAACTCGGCTTCTTCTTGTAGGAAATTGATGATTTGCTGGTCATTCTCAAACACTTGCCAACTAACATTGTTATCCGGCACTGAAGGCCTCACAATCACGTGGATGTTTGGCTGTACCTTGTCTTGTTGAATGCTTTTTGTAATGTCAAAGGCTGCTCCTACTGCTGCAAGCCTGTCAGCACCTTGATTCTCTTTCCTGGGAATGGATTCGATGCCAAAACCTTCAAAATATTCCATGAAGTCCCACACCTTGTTCTTGTAGCACCTGAGTAGATCATTCTTGGCAGTATGCTGTCCCTTGACCTGATTTACAATCAATTCACTGTCCCCAAAGACTTGCAGATTCTTTATTTTTCTCTTGATTGCCCAATGCATCCCTTGCACCAAGGCTTCATATTCAGCAATGTTATTGGAGCATGCAAATTGAAATCTAAAAGCTGAATAGTTCTTTATTCCTTGAGGTGAAACAAGCATGGCTCCACCTCCTGCACGTTGCCTACTCCTTGATCTGTCAAAAAAAAGCTGCCATACCTCGTTGTCATCATTATGGCTTGGCTTAGTGATGCTAGGAGCAGGTTGATTTTCTTCATGTATATAATAGACTCCTAGCTCAGATTCTTCTACTTCTTGATAGGGATCAAAAGCATGTATCTTGTTTGCCCATTCATCAAGAGTTAGGTCCGGGACACTTCCAACCTTGGTGTCAGCCTCATCAGTACTAGGGTGATCTTCTTGATCAAATGCCGAGCAATTGGTATTAATCTGACTTGGGGTGTAAGGCTCAATATGGAAGTTTGCAATGGGTTCAGACCTAATTGTAGCCTTAGTTCCATACCTTGTTCTAAACAGCATGTGAGACCAATCAACAGATAAATACCCTCCAATCTTGGCTGTGAAGTCCCTTGACAAGCAAAGGGAAAAGAGTGGTGGAAGGTCTATGATTGATACATGTTGTAAGACAACAACATTTAGACATGTATGCAAGGTAAGACTCAAGTTTTTAATCACTCCAACTGTTGCTATTGCCATCCCATCCAATTGCACTACTTCTTTAGATATCACTTCATATTCGAGACCCAGCTGATCAGCTATTTGCTTGGGCATCACGGAGCTACTTGCCCCAGAATCAATCATGCAATTGTGTACTAGTTTATCCCCAATGATTAATGAAACATAGAAAGGAGGGGGCTTCAACATTTTACCTTGTTGTCCTCCATGACTTCCTTCAGGCTGGGCAGCATTTGTAAGCACTTTGTCTTGCATCTGAACCCACTGATTCGAAATTGTCCAATCCTTCATGGCAGCTTGTAGTAGATCTCTTTGGCCTGGGATAGATAGGGATTCCCACATTGATATGTTAACGTTTGTCTTCTTCATCTAATCAATGATACTGAATGGTGATGAAGAATCTCTCTGCTGTCCTTTGGTTTGCACGTTTACTCCCCGCACGTGGGCAGCAACAGCTGGCATTTGAGTTGGCCTAGGGGCTGTTCTTGGCTGCCCTTGTGTATTTGAAACTGGACTCTGCTTGCCAATCATTTGTGGAGCCATGGAAGGTTGTGGATTGGCTGGGGCTAATGGCTGTTCTTCACCCAGATTCCTCCTTTTTGACCTTGTGTTGGCTGCAACACCTTGAGAAACTACCTGATTCATGCCACAAAAATCTTCTGCTTGAGAGTTCACCAATGTAGTGTCATTTGGGGCTGATTGCTGTTGGAATGTTTCTAGTTGTTGGCTGTTTCCTTGACTTCCCTCGCCCTCCACACCGGTAGTTGTCACCATTAGTGCTTGATTGAGAGCACCATTGAAGCACATGGATTGGTTGTGAGGCTCGTTGCATGGAAAGCACCAATCATATTCCTGAGCAATGTTGTTCTGTGTTGGCACTAATGCGTTAGAGGCAGATATGGCATTTGGATTATAGGGCTGGAATGGTCTATTGGCAGGAGGCCTTACTTGGCTTTGATTTTGATTCATATTTGCAGTTGGATTAGGTGGTCTTTGTGGTTGGTATGTCTGCCTATTAGGCTGAGCTTGAGGTTGATAAGAAGGTCTGAAACCTTGGGCTTGCTGCCTCTTAATAGTAACCAGCTCATTTCCCAAATTTTGCAACTGTTTCATGACCTCTTGGAGTTCATTTGAAGCACTTGGAGATGAAGTGGAAGCTTCATTCGAACTCTGATTTCTAGGAGTGGGAACAAGAGCCAAAGTGGGTGCTTGACTAGTGCTTGGATTTTCTAATTTTTGATACAAGGGCATAGGAGGCCTAGGAGCCAGTTTACCAGCTTGAATAAGACATTTTTTAGCTCTAATGGCAATGCTATAAGCCATAGGGATTGTTGTGCCTCCCATGGACTGAATTAACATAGAAATTTCAGAATTTAAAGCTTTAAGGTAATATAGAAAAGCACCTCCTGCTGTTGGCCTGACTGCCACTGGAATCCTATCCCAAGACCTTTGAAATCTGAAGTTGAAGTCAGTTAGCTGCTTGTTGGAGGCTCTCTTGATAGTTGTCAACTGCTCCAAAAGAGACAAGTTGTCTCCCTTCTCTCCAAATTGCTCATGAAGTGCAATGCACAGCTGATTCCAGTTTGTAATAGAACCAGCCCCAAGGCTCCGAAACCATTGCAATGCTTTACCCTTGAAAGAAGATGCTAGTAATTTGATAGCCACTTACATTTAATCGATTTCATGGATTACAAAAAGGTTAGCAATATCTTTAACATGATCACCTGGAGTAGTTTGATTTTCTCCAGTGAAGTAGGGAATGTTCTTCAAGGATACAATAGGAACTGGATGTTGTGCATTGAGAGAAAGTGGGTTGCTGCCTGTGAAGTTGACATAGGGGTTGTTCTGAGCCATTTTGATTGGTCTTAAAACCCTTGTATATTGAAAGAAAGGCCTGTTAGGTTGAGGAGTTGAGAGAGTTCTGTTTGGTGGAGATGGAGACCTTTGAATCCTTCTTCCTCTTTACCTTCTTCTCGGAGATAACTGCAGGTATTCACACAGCACCTCTTCTTCTCCAACTCTTGACCTTATGGTGATTCTTCTCATGAGTTTTCAGGCCTGCACTGCTGAAACTAGTTGATTCTTGCCCTTGGAGTTGCCAAATATGTAAATAATAGCTCTTATAAGTAAGAAAACTACAGCAGATGCATATCAACTTTTCTGCAATAAAAATGAGACCTCTAGTCTCCCACCGGGCATGCCAAAACTGTTGTTGCAGACTCACAGCACCCCTGGATGCAGATCAGGCTTCTAGGTTGATGTTCAAGCATCTAGTGTGATTGCACAACATGGAATCCTTTCTCCAAGTGTGGGACTTGTAAAGATGAGAAAGGATTCTCCAGAGAAGGCTGGTTCCTATTCCTCTGTTCAGATGCACACAAAAATGCAGAGGGTTTACTAAAACCTAATCTAACTTGTCAAGGAGACAGGGTGAGAAAATGCATAGAATAAAACCTAAACTATAGAGGTGATGCACCAAGGAATGTTAGACACTCATTTTGCAAATCTAACACAGACCACATAGATGCAATACAAACACTATGCACAGGTAACCAAACTGCAATAAGAGATCAAAATAACAACAATGAATAGATGAGAGGGTTGAGAATCAATCATAAACATATATATATATATATATATATATTGCTCAAGAGTCGATACAATACATTACAGTGGCCAAGAGGCAAAAACTGGCATTACAATCCATATGGGAGGTTTGAAAAGCTCCACAAATTGTTTTGCAAGCAGGGAAGAAGGGAGGATGCAAAATAAGAATGTCTGACCTCTAACAAGGGCTCCTCTTTACAATATATATGAAGAAATGAGGGGAAAGAGAGAGGAAATCTAGAATCCACCCCAACCACTTATTGGTAGCATTTAAATCATCTCATTATGATCCAAGCAGTGGATCCTGGCAAAACGGTAGGCTGTCTATCAGGAGTGGCGAGCTGTCTGCTGTATTAAAGTTGGTTGTTGAAGCATTACATGCGTCAGAGACATTTTCTTAATTTTATCCCTTTAAACTACACAAAAATGCAAGATTTACCCCAGAATCATGTAGAGAATTTCAACAGCTTTCCGTTGATATAAAGAACGTGCAAATCCGAGCTCTGGATCGAAAGATATGAAGGTCTGAAGATTTAGGGCACAAAACAGGTGAAAACGGATTTTTTAAATTTCTTTTCCCGCGTTCTGCCATCTGGACGACACGTGGCAGGCTCTGGTCCGCTGAGCAATTCCCTCTCTCCTCCTTTTCGTGGGTTTTTCTTGTGGGCCCCTTAAACTTGGACACGTGGCACTATTTCATTGGTTTGGATCAGTGCTCAAAAACTCGCCCCTTTGACCTTTTGGACCTTTTTCCTTGACGACACGTGTCATGCTGTGATTCGTCCACGGGCCTTCCGGATTTTTGTGTCCACCGCGTCTTTTTGTCCTGGATGTCCCACTTTTCCTTATGTTGAAGTTTCTTGTTTCAGCCGAACAGGCCGGTTCGCGTCCATTTGTCCCTAATGTCCCAGTGCTTCACGGGGCAAATTCTTCCGGTTCACCCGATCTAGCTGATCCGCGCCTTTACGGCCCAAATGTCCCAAATTTTTGGTGCAAAATTTCTCCTTTTCGGCTGATCTGGGTGGTTCGCATACTCATAGCCCGAATGTCCCAAACTGTTAGTCGATTTTCTTCTGTTTCGGCTGAACCGGCTTTCCGCGTCCCATGCGTCCTTCTGGTCCGACTGTCCTGGTGCTACAATTCCCCATTCCAGCCAAACCGGCCGGTTCGCATCCTTCGTGCACTCTTGTCCCACTTGTCCCTTTGCTGTTTGGGCTGCCTGTAGGCTTTTCAGCTGAACCGTGCCTTGGTGTCCCGCATGTCCCAAATATTTCTAGGACAAGGACTTAACCGATTTTCACAATTTTTTTTGGCCCAGGCTTATTTTCAGCAACTTCTCGCATTCTTTCAGAGCTCGTTCTTTTTTCAGCCTAGGACTTGGGAATCCTAATGTATGTTATCAATTCAACCCTGGGGGGGTGAAATTGGATAACATTAACATTCAAGTAAAAATTAAACAATCAACTCTTTACAATAAGAATTATAATAGGAATCTTTTAACCCAATGTTTGCAAAAAATGTAACAAAACTTACAACAACAAAGAACATGTTTTTTTACATACATTGTAATGCCTCAAGCAATCACGAGGACACAAATTTTCATAATATAATACAATGTCTCCAAATGACAAGAAGAACACAACTTGCTCAAAACCCATTATCAAAATCTTCATTTAACTTCTTTTTTCTTCACACATTTCAACAATTCACTTTCATGCTAAAAATTAGAGGAATTTGATGACACTTATCACTCAACCATACAATGGGGGAATGATTTCCTCCCCATTTCCTCAAAGGTTCCCTAACTCACAAATGACTCAAAATACAACAACCAAACATCGAAATGAGTACAATAATCATGTCACACACACAACCATGTAATCAAATTTCAAAACAAATAAGTAAATTTAAAGGGATAAAAATTTGGTATGTCAAACACCCAAAAGAAATAAAAACTCACTATCAAACCAAATATGATTTGAAAATGGGAAGGATTTACCACCCTAACAACTTATCAATCCACTAGGATAGGGTAACTAGCATTTGGTTCCTTTATAGAAATAAAGTTAAATTTTGGATCCAATCCATATACCTTCCATGCCCATAACCACTTATCCCTCCACTAAGACTAGTTTCCCCTCAACCCGGCTCCTCCAAAATAAGGCCTAAATGAGAGAACATATATACTGATTCAACACTAGTTATCCTTCCATTGATAAGACACATTCCCCAATAAATGTCACCACTCAAATTCCCATAGTGGTATCATGAAAAATTCTACAAAACAATAAGTTAAAATAGTACATACCCAAGTGGGTACCTAAAATCACAAAATAAAAATTAGGATAAGAGATGGAATGAACATTACATATAGGAAAGAAAATAGTTTAAGGAATACCTATGATAGAAGAAAACAGACTAAGAGAGGGGGGGCTGAATAAATCTTACAAATATTTTTGTTTATTTACCATATCTTATAACATCATCCAAACTAACCATTCAACATGCATATTCCATATGATCTTATTAGGTGTGTAACATTCAATCACAAGTGCATTAAACAACAAAGAAAACTCTTGAACACCAGAGGTAAAGTGGGAAAACCTCAAGGGGAAGAAAAACCACTAAAAATTTTGGATATATTTGTCAATCCAAAAGACTCATGTGAATATTACACATCACACAAGATTTATTTAGTGGAGCACGAACCCCACAAGGAGAACAAACCCCTAGTTTAGTAGGGAACCCACCCTAAAAGGAGGATAAAATCCCATAAGATGACTAAGCACACAACTAACAACTTGAAATTTATGACAACTGAATATGTGTTTCTCCTATAACTGATTTTGATCACAAGTTCATCTCAATCCACATAAACACTTCTAAACAATCCTCTCTTCTTTCTCGCTAAAATACACTTATTCACTTGCTTATTATGTTTAATGACCTTTAACATCTTCTCCTATACTATTATTAAATCTTCAATCCTCTTTTCATCTCTTCCCTTGACCCCTCTAACCTATTATTACACCTTATATATCTCTCTCACATCCCCATCACCACTAAAATTATAAATGATAAAATACAAAGCACTTTATATACATGACTGTAGCTTATAACACATCTTAGGTTAGATAAGACCAATAATTTTGGTATTAAAAAAATGGAAAAACTCTACTCCATCATATAAAATCATAACATGAGACCATATAGGTTGGCATAGGTCTAAGCACACCAAATTTCACAAGGCAACTTAAATAGGCCTATAACTAGGTCTCTATATCCAACGAATGAAACTTAGAATTCAATGGAACAAGAAAACATCATAATAACAACTCCATCACCTCAGGAAACATCAAGGACACCCTCTGAACATCATTAGAAAAGACAAAAATCCCTACAACCTCCATCATCATCATGACATACTCAATATGACAAGCAACTTCAAATAGGTCTCAAGCACCTAGAAAATAGTCCAAGAAAGAAAACAAATTCACATACTAAACACCTCTTCATGGAAAAAGAAGCATATGGATAGAAATATATCAATTTATATTATCTCATATAACTCATACAAATCACCAAATCAAGGAATAGGTCACAAAAAAAATCCATCTTTGAAACATCTCAAATCAGCATGTAGGCCTCATAAATAGGTCACCAAGAACATGCAACTTAGCACATAAAATCACTTCACCATGCAAAAAATGATACATCAATGGAAATAAAATGATGTATACTAACAGATTTAACTCTCTTAAACCTCTAAATTAGGTCTTGAGACTCTCAACCACTTTAATCTCTAAAACTGGTCAAAATGAAAATTAGGACTCAAGAACAAGTCTTGAGGAATCATGCTTCAAACACCTTTACCATCAATTTGAGACTCAAAAAATTCATGGAACATATCATCAGGGACTAGAAAACACTTCTCAAGCCTTCATAATAATATTTCATATGGATAAAACCTTTCTTTCACACATGTTCCATGACACCTTATTCATAGGCCTAATAGAGCTAATTAGGTCAAAAGTACTTCAACATAAAAACACCTCACGAGACCATTCCAAGAGATAAAACACAACATGTCAGACCTATACAAGATTTCTATAATCATATAACTTAGGTACACCATGAAAAACATCAAGAATCATCTCAAACCTTCATGACTAGGTTTTCGCCGTTAAGGTGAAAAGCGGTAGGGCCCCTTTAGAAACATGTATCTTCAATTTAATCCACTAAATATATCTGAAAATTTTCATGATCACTTAGATATTATCCCAATATTCCTATAATACTTCATTTAGTTTCATGAAACTTCCATCTTAGACATATATCCACAAATATCCACAAAGCAAAGGTTTTTCTTCAACTTTCCAATTATCAGGGAACATGCAACCAACACCAAAATGAGTTCAGATAAATTCTCTAAAACCCTAATGCATCACATTTTATTTCCCAATTCATTTAGATACCATATAACTCATGTTAGGGTTTTAGGATGGTTTTGACCTCCTCATTTTCTTAAAAATGATTCATTAATGATAAGGCATCATTTAAATCCATTCTAACTATGAAATAATATTAGTTCCATGTATTAAATATGGTGAAAATATCAAGACCCCATGCAAATATTTCACGAGAAAATGAGCACTCCAAATATGACCTCAAGCTAAGAAATGCACTTCTAGAAACTTGATATGACCAAATGTGGCTTATGTTGCAAATTCCTTCAAAACCTTAGCTTGAAAAATTAGAATGAAGAAATATGAAAACAACCTTCATGATTTCTAACTATCATCCATGCCATGCGACCTCTGAATCTCTCCAATGACTAAGACTTACCTATACATTCTGTTAGTGCTCATAATTGTCATGCCTTATTTCAGTGCCATATCATTGGATGCACTACTAAATTTTTGTTTGGTTCTGCACTTGGTATCTACGTTTTAAATTTTCATTTCAAATCCTTATATTCAATGGGGAAACCAAGTGCTCACTTATTTATGTACCTATCTGAAGTTTCAATATTTTTGGGGGTTTTGAAGTTAAATAGACAATAGGTACTTTGACATGTTATTAAGATAATCTATTGTATTTGCAAAGTCTGAGTATTGGGTATGAAATTATAACTATCCCCGGTACCCGAGGAAAATAAATATTTTGGAAACCTTGAAGGCATCGTGAAGTGTATTCTATATTCCTTCAGTATTCCATCAGAAATTAGGTCGGGTTATCAAACCCATGATGAGAAATAAAACATAAAATAAATTCCTGGAGGAAGAAATAACGATCTGAAAGTGTGCCTTATGCTCGAGAATTTCTAAATTTATGGTTTGACCCTGAGACCTAAAGAGGTATGCTTAACTTACTTGAAACTTGGTAGATTTTTGGGGCCTAGAATTAATTTTACATTTCTTCTTAATTAGAAATGTTTTAAGTATGGATTGAAGTTTCCATCATGGTCCCGGGTTCACAGTTGTGTAATTAATTAATATTTGGTGAATATTTATGGTTTCTCCATCGTATAATACAATGAAGATAAGTATTTAATATTTTCTGTTTGAAAAACTGAGAGTGATTAAGTTGGGAGTGACTAGATTTCTCCTACAAGATAGCTTGTATTTGTGTGAAATGTGTGTGTGCAATAATGGACATTGTTCAAGAGGATTAATTCTGTAGGTTTAAGTATGGTACAATGTGAGAATGTATGAAATGAATGTTGCATCCCAGTGGTGCTAAAATAGAAAAGGAAAATACATGGCATACAATAAGGACAGAAATGAACAAATTAAAATAATATGTGCTATAAATAAAATGGGGCTTCTATTATAGGCCCCCCTACCCTCAAATATATATATATATACACACACACACACACATATACACACACACACACACACAAAAATGAAAAATACAAAATATTATGTTATAAAAAAAGAAACTAATTCTCATACATCCATTACTTCACCTAAGAAGGTCAAAACATGTTTCAAAATTTGATCCTTGGGAAATACAAAGTCCTCATGGACCACAACACTGAATATAAACTAGACATCCCTAGTAAGGCCTTGAGACATTCCTTTCTATAGCGATTTTGGGAACCCTACTCATTTCCTATTGATAATTTGGGTAAATTAACTTTTTCTTTTGAGTGAGATCACCCACTCATAGAGAGGGAGTCCTACCCTTACATATTCTTTAGTCCTCTGACTGGTGGAAGGCCAAGTCATGAAGAGTTCCACTACTCTGCTTGCCTAATCATCGAGGACATATTTCCACTTCTTTGGGGGAGAATCCTGGGTACCCACCATGGCCTAGATTTCAATTAGGATAGCTTCAAGTTCCGCTATCCACTTCACTCTCTCATCTTTATGTGATACCAAAAGAAGTGTTTCCTTTTTCACACACACATTGGGGTTAAAACACAAAGCTATGTCTCTAAGAATAGAGGAGAATAATAAGCCTTATTCATGTGACAGTGATCATCATGGATACGAGGGAAGTGATTGGACCAATTATTTTTCAAATTCTCCATAGTCAAATGATATTCAAGGTAGATGAGATGAAAATGAAGGATCTAGAAAATAGGAAATGAAGCGAATAATTAAGCCAACCGGGTTAGAAAATACAAAATTAGGGCATCCTGAGAGGATATATATGATGGATTAGCTTACACATTGGGTACATGAAAGACATGCTCGATAAAGGCCTCATTAGGACCTATCAGTTAGAAGAATTCACTTAAGTTGGTGAGTTCTTCTCCTGTGGGATTCACTCCTAAGGTTGATGATGCCATGATAGAAAGGTTGTTTATAGAGATGAAATGTGGGAAGCTCTATGAAATTTTGATGTTATTTTGAGGCCTATTGAGACACGTTTAAATAGGCACATTTCTCTAGGGTGACATGTTTTAAATATCGCGTCGTCATAAATTTCATATCTTTCCCAGATCAGCATGCACGAGTGGGATTTAAATCAAAATTAAACATTCATTTAAAGCATGTCGCCAAAGGGAAAATAAATGATCACCTTTTCAAATAAAATTCTTTTTAATTTAATCTTATTTTCCAGATCACATTTTATCTCATGTGGAAAATATAATCATAAATTAATGTGATGTGGAAAATATTTTTCCTCGTCATGTTGACATGATGATGACAGGATGGTAGTGGGAAAATTTGAAGGCTTCCGATGAGGAATATCCTTCATATTCCCTGGAGTCTCCAAGATATATCTTGGGCATGAAGGAATTTGAATATGGATAGTGTTATCCAATTTCACCCCCCCAGGGTTGAATTGATAACATACACCAAGATTCCCAAGTCCCAGGCTAAAAAAAGAATGAGCTCTGAAAGAATGCAAGAAGTTGCAGAAAATAAGCCTAGGCCAGAAAAAATTGTGAAAATCGGCTAATTCCTTGTCCTAGAAATATTTGGGACATGCGGGAAACCAAGGTGCAGTTCGGCCGAAAAGCCTACAGGTGGCCCAAACAGCAAAGGGACAAGTGGGACAAGAGTGCGTGAAGGACGCGAACTAGCCGGTTTGGCCGGAACGGGGAATTGTAGCACCAGGACAGTCAGACCAGAAGGACGCGTGGGACGCTGAAAGCCGGTTCAACCGAAAGAGAAGAAAATCGACTAACAGTTTGGGACATTCGGGCCATGAGTACGTGAACCGCCCAGATCGGCTGAAAAGGAGAACTTTTGCACCAAAAATTCGGGACATTTGGGCCATAAAGGCGCGGATCAGCCGGATCAGGCGAACTGGAAGAATTTGCCCCGCGTAGCACTGGGACATTAGGGACAAATGGACGCAAACGAGCTGGTTCGGCTGAAACAAGAAACTTAAGCACAAGGAAAAGTGGGACATCCGAGACAAAAAGATGCGGTGGACATGAAAATCCGGCAGGCCCATGGACGAATCACAACATGACACATGTCGTCAAGGAAAAAGGTCCAAAAGGTCAAAGGGGTGAGTTTTCGAGCACTGATCCAACCTAATGAAATAGTGCCATGTGTCCAAGTTTAAGGGGCCCACAAGAAAAACTTGTGAAAAGGTGGAGAGAGGGAATTTCTCGGCAGACCAGAGCCTACCACGTGTCGTCCAGATGGCAGAACGCGGGAAAAGAAATTTAAAAAATCCGTTTTCGCCTGTTTTGTGCCCTAAATCTTCAGACCTTCATATCTTTCGATCCAGAGCTCAGATTTGCACGTTCTTTATATCAACAGAAAACTGTTGAAATTATCTACATGATTCTAGGGTCAATCTTGCATTTTGGTGTAGTTTGGAGGGAGAAAATTAAGAAAACGTATCTGATGTGTGTAATTCTTCAACAACCAACTTTAATACAGCAGACAGCTCGCCGCTCCTGATAGACAGCCCGCTGTTTTGCCAGGATCCACCACTTGGATCATAATGAGATGATTTAAATGCTACTAAGAAGTGGTTGGGGTAGATTCTATATTTCCTCTCTCTTCCCCCTCATTTCTTCATATATATTGTAAAGAGGAGCCCTTTTTAGAGGTCGGACATTCTTGTTTTGCATCCTCCCTTCTTCCTTGCTTGCAAGAGAATTTGTGGAGCTTTTCAAACCTCCCATATGGATTTTAATTCCAGTTTTTGCCTCTTGGCCACTGCAATGTACTATATCAACTCTTGAGCAATATATATATATATATATATATGTTTGTGATTGATTCTCAACCCTCTCATGTATTCATTGCTGTTATTTTGATCTCTTATTGCAGTTTGGTTACCTGTGCATAGTGTTTGTATTGCATCTATGTGGTCTGTGTTAGATTTGCAAAATGAGTGTCTTACATTCCTTGGTGCATCACCTCTGTAGTTTAGGTTTTATTCTATGCATTTTCTCACCTTGTCTCCTTGACAAGTTAGATTAGGTTTTAGTAAACCCTCTGCATTTTTGTGTGCATCTGAACAAAGGAATAAGAACCAGCCTTCTCTAGAGAATCCTTTCTCATCTTTACAAGTCCCACACTTGGATAAAGGATTCCATGTTGTGCAATCACACTGGATGCCTGAACATCAACCTAGAAGCCTGATCTGCATCCAGGGGTGCTGTGAGTCTGCAAGAACAGTTTTGGCATGCCCGGTGGGAGACTAGAGGTCTCATTTTTATTACAGCAAAGTTGATATGCATCTGCTACAGTTTTCTTGCTTATAAGAGCTATTATTTGCATATCTAGTGACTCTAAGGGGAAGAATCAACTGGTTTCAGCAGTGCAGGCCGGAAAACTCATGGGAAGAATCACCACAAGGTCAAGAGTCAGAGAAGAAGAGGTGCTGTTTGAATACCTGCAGTTATCTCTGAGAAGAAGGCAAAGAGGAAGAAGGATTCAAAGGTCTCCATCTCCACCAAACAGAACTCTCTCAACTCCTCCACCTGACAGGGCCTTTCTTTCAATATACAAGGGTTGTAAGACCAATCAGAATGGCTCAGAACAACCCCTACGTCAACTTCATAGGCAGTAGCCCACTTGCTCTCAATGCACAACATCCAGTTCCTATTGCAGCCTTGAAGAACATTCCCCTACTTCACTGGAGAAAATCAGACTACTCCAGGTGATCATGTTAAAGATATTGCTAACCTTTATGCTAATCCATGAAATTGATGAAATGTAAGTGGCTTTCAAATTACTAGCATTTTCATTCAAGGGTAAAGAATTGCAATGGTTTAGGAGCCTTGGGGCTGGTTCTATTACAAACTGGAATCAGCTGTGCATTGCACTTCATGAGCAATTTGGAGAGAAGGGAGACAACTTGTCTCTTTTGGAGCAGTTGACAACTATCAAGAGAGCCCCCAACGAGTAGCTGACTGACTTCAACTTCAGATTTCAAAGGTCTTGGGATAGGATTCCAGTGGCAGTCAGGCCAACAGCAGGAGGTGATTTTCTATATTACCTTAAAGCTTTGAATTCTGATATTTCTATGTTAATTCAGTCCATGGGAGGCACAACAATCCCTATGGCTTATAGCATTGCCATTAGAGCCAAAAAATGTCTTATTCAAGCTGGTAAACTGGCTCCTAGGCCTCCTATGCCCTTGTATCCAAACTTAGAAAATCCAAGCACTAGTCAAGCACCCACTTTGGCTCTTGTTCCCACTCCTAGAAATCAGAGTTCAAATGAAGCTTCCACTTCATCTCCAAGTGCTTCAAATGAACTCCAAGAGGTCATGAAACAGTTGCAAAATTTGGGAAATGAGCTTGTTACTATTAAGAGGCAGCAAGCCCAAGGTTTCAGACCTTCTTATCAACCTCAAGCTCAGCCTAATAGGTAGCCACACCAACCACTAAGACCACCTAATCCAACTGCAAATATGAATCAAAATCAAAGCCAAGTAAGGCCTCCTGCCAATAGACCATTCCATCCCTATAATCCAAATGCCATATCTGCCTCTAAGGCATTAGTGCTAACACAGAACAACATTGCTCAGAAATATGAAAGGTGCTTTCCATGTAACGAGCCTCACAACCAATCCATGTGCTTCAATGGTGCTCTCAATCAAGCACTAATGGTGACAACTACCGATGTGGAGGGTGAGGGAAGTCAAGGAAACAACCAACAACCAGAAACATTCCAACAGCAATCAGCCCCAAATGACACTACATTGGTGAACTCTCAAGCAGAAGATTTCTGTGGCATGAATCCGGTAGTTTCTCAAGGTGTTGCAGCCAACACAAGGTCAAAAAGAAGGAATCTGGGTGAAGAACAGCCATTAGCCCCAGCCAATCCACAACCTTCCACGGCTCCACAAATGATTGGCAAGCGAGTCTAGTTTCAAATACACAAGGGCAGCCAAGAACAGCCCCTAGGCCAACTCAAATACCAGCTGTTGTTGCCCACGTGTAAACCAAAGGACAACAGAGAGATTCTTCATCACCATTCAGTATCATTGATCAGATGAAGAAGACAAACGTTAACATATCAATGTGGGAATCCCTATCTATCCCAGGCCAAAGAGATCTACTACAAGCTGCCATGAAGGATTGGACAATTTCGAATCAGCGGGTTCAGATGCAAGACAAAGTGCTTACAAATGCTGCCCAGCCTGAAGGAAGTCATGGAGGACAACAAGGTAAAATCTTGAAGCCCCCTCCTTTCTATGTTTCATTAATCATTAGGGATAAACTAGTACACAATTGCATGATTGATTCCGGGGCAAGTAGCTCCGTGATGCCCAAGCAAATAGCTAATCAGCTGGGTCTCGAATATGAAGTGATATATAAAGCAGTAGTGCAATTGGATGGGACAGCAATAGCAATAGTTGGAGTGATTAAAAACTTGAGTCTTACCTTGCATGCATGTCCAAATGTTGTTGTCTTACAAGATTTATCAATCATAGACCTTCCACCACTCTTTTCCCTTTGCTTGTCAAGGGACTTCACAGCCAAGATTGGAGGGTATTTGTCTGCTGATTGGTCTCACATGCTGTTTAGAACAAGGTATGGAACTAAGGCTACAATTAGGTTTGAACCCATTGCAAACTTTCATATTGAGCCTTACACCCCAAGTCAGATTAATGCCAATTGCTCAGCATTTGATCAAGAAGATCACCCTAGTACTGATGAGGCTGACACCAAGGTTGGAAGTGTCCCGGACCTAACTCTTGATGAATGGGAAAGCAAGATACATGCTTTTGATCCCTATCAAGAAGTAGAAGAATCTAAGCTAGGAGTCTATTGTATACATGAAGAAAATTAACCTGTTCCTAGCATCACCAAGCCAAGCCATAATGATGACAACGAGGTATGGCAGCTATTTTTTGATGGATCAAGGAGTAGGCAAGGTGCAGGAGGTGGAGCCATGCTTGTTTCACCTCAAGGAATAAAGAACTATTCAGCTTTTAGATTTCAATTTGCATGCTCCAATAACACTACTGAATATGAAGCCTTGGTGCAAGGGATGCATTGGGCAATCAAGAGAAAAATAAAGAATCTGCAAGTCTTTAGGGACAGTGAATTGACTGTAAATCAGCTCAAGGGACGGCATGCTACCAAGAATGATCTACTCAGGTTCTAAAAGAATAGGGTGTGGGACCTCATGGAAGATTTTGAAGGTTTTGGCATCAAATCCATTCCCAGGAAAGAGAATCAAGGTGCTGACAGGCTTGCAGCAGTAGGAGCAGCCTTTGACATTACGAAAAGCATTCAACAAGACAAGGTACAACCAAACATCCACGTGATTGTGAGGCCTTCAGTGCCAGATAACAATGTCAGTTGGAAAGTGTTTGAGAATGACCAGCAAATCGTCAATTTCCTATAAGAAGAAGTTGAGTTCTCTGCCAGGAATCAAGACAAGTTGCATCAGCAGTATGGTGACCAAGTGGTGCAGTTGAGAACTAACAAATTACCAAAAGGCCTCATAACCTTGGAGTCAATCTTCAACCCGAATGATCAGTTCTGGAAGGAGAAGGAAAAAATTCAAGTAAAGGGTGAGGATTCAGAGCCTATTTTAGTGGAAGAAGGAAAAACATTACAGATTGGCAAAGTAAGTACCTCAGAAGAGAAATCTGATTTTGTTCATCTTTGCGAAGAATTTCTAGATGTCTTCGCTTGGAGCTATGAAGACTTGAGAGGATTCAATCCAAAATTGGCATAGCATACCATAGAATTGGATCCAGATGCTAAGCCCACCAGGTAGAAGCAAAGACCAGTCAACCCTCACATTGAGCCTCTGATGAAGAAAGAGCTAAATAAGCTAATAGAGGCAAGCATTATATTCCCGATCAAGCACTCAAGTTGGGTTGCTAACTTGGTTCCAGTCAGGAAGAAGAGCGGAGAAATCAGGTTGTGTGTGGACTTCTGAGACCTCAATAGGGCATCTCTCAAGGATCATTATCCACTCCCTTCCATGGAGCAAATATTGCAAGTAGTATCCGGTTTAGAGAGATTCTCTCTCCTAGATGGCTACTCAGGGTATAATCAGGTGATGGCAAAAGAAGAGGACCAATTCAAGACAACCTTCACAACTAAATGGGGCACATATGCTTACAAGAAGATGCCATTTGGGCTATCAAACGCTGGTGCTACCTTTCAAAGGGCAATGGACATGGCATTCAAGGGCTTGATCAACAAGATAGTGCTGATATACCTTGATGACATCACTGTATTCTCCAAGAATGCAGCAGACCATCTCTTTCACCTCAGGCAAGTGTTTCAGAGGTGTAGAAAGTTCGGAGTGTCTTTGAACCCCAAGAAATGCATTTTTTCTTGCACATGAAGGAAATCTCCTTGGCCATATTGTCTCGAAAGAGGGACTGGCAATTGATCCAGAGAGAGTTGAAGCCATAAGAGCACTACCATTGCCAAGTCATAAGAAGGCTCTTCAAAGTTTCTTGGGAAGGATCAACTTTGTTCACAGGTTTATCCCAGATTTTGCAGCCCTTGTCAAGCCCATCACCAAAATGTTAAAGAAGAGCATGGATTTTAAGTGGACAGCAGAAGGTAAGGAGAGTTTTGAAGCAATCAAAGAAGCTATCTCTCAGGCACCAACTCTCATCAACCCAAACTTCTCCAAGGATTTCATCCTCTATGCATCCGGAGGTGATGACACTATCTCTACCATTCTGGTACAGCAGAACAAAGATAATGATGAGCAGCTGATTACCTTTTTCAGCTAGAGCTTAGATGACTGTGAAGTGAGGTACTCTTTTATTGAAAAACATGTACTTGCAGTAATCAGAAGCTTGAATAAATTCAAGCATTTAGTCTCAAACAACAAGGTCCAGTTGCTGGTCTCACATGATGGAGTTAAGGACTTCCTCCTAAACAAGGATTTGAATGAGAAAAGGGCAGGTTGGATCACCTGTGTCATGGAGTATGACATTGAAATCAAGATCACCAAGATGGTAAGAGGGAAAGGACTATGTGAGCAGCTGGTTTTGGGGAAGCAAAAGGAAGTATGCAACGAAGAAGAGGCTGTTTTGATAGTCCAAGACAGCCATGAGCCAAGTGGCAATCAATAAGAAGAAAATGCTGCCCTGACTCCCTGCTGGACCCAAGGTATTATGCACTTACTAAGCACAGGCCTATGCCCTCCGGAGATGAACAAGACCCAAAGGAGACACTTCAGGTTGCAGGCTGTTCCATACGCCATTGTTGATGGAGTTTTGTTCAAGAAATACGTGAATGGAGTGCTACTGAGATGCATTAGCACAGATCAGATTCAAAGGGTGTTGGAAGAGTTTCATGGTGGACCAGCTGGTGGCCATTTTGCACCAAGATTGACAGCTCTAAAAATCATGAAGGCTGGTTATTATTGGCCTAAAATCTTCAGTGATTTCTATGCTTGGATCAAGAGGTGTAAGAATTGTGCATTCTTCACAGGAAAAGAGAAGTTTGCTACCATTCCATTGCATCCAATCTCAGTTGACCAGCCATTCATGCAATGGGGTTTGGACTTCATTGGAGTCATTAACCCCAATTCAAGCCAAGGGCATAAATGGATTTTGACATCCACCGACTACTTCACCAAATGGACAGAAGCAGGAGCACTCAAAGAGGCAAATGAGTCTAGCATCCTAGACTTTAATGAGGGAATAATAACTAGATTTGGTGTACCTGCCACAATAATCTCTGATAATGCATTGGCATTCATTGGATCTAAGGTGACTGAGTGGGCCGTCAAGAACGGTATTTACCTGAGCACTTCATCAAACTATTACCCTCAGGGTAATGGCCAGGCCAAGTCTACAAACAAAAACTTGTTGAAGATCATTAGGAGAACTCTTGATGAGAATCAGAGGTCTTGGCACACCAAGCTGAAATCAGCCTTATGGGCTGATAGGATCACTCCCAAAAGATACACATGCAACTCTCCATTCAGGCTTGTCTATGGAAGAGAGGTAATCTTTCCCATGTCACTTGAGTTGCCAACATTGGAACTCATGAAGCAGCTGGAGTTACTTGAATTTGAACCCATGGAGGTGAGGTATCCAGAGTTGATGGAGCTGCAAGAGATCAGAAATCAGACATCCCAAGCAATGGAAAAGGATCAAGCTTTGATCAAGAATACCTTTGATAAGAAGGCCAAAGATAGATCTTTTCAAGTTGGAGATCTAGTGTTGAAATGGGATGCGGACAGAGAAAAACCGGGAAGGCATTTAAAATTTAATGCCATTTGGAGTGGCCCATACATGGTAACAAAGTGCAAGAGCAGTAATGCTTTCCAATTGGCCTCATTGGACGGTGAAGAACTACAGATTCTAGTAAATGTAATCTATCTCAAACATTGCTACTGAAAATAAAAGGTTCACCCTTGTAAATATTAGTCTAGATTTCAATTCCTCTAAGTGCGTATGCACATTGTCTTGTTGTAGTTAGGTTTCAGTTTCCCTAAGTGCTTTGGCGCAGGTTTTGTTGCTCCTGGATTGAGTTTTACAGTTCAGCAGGCTCTCGTGGAGGGAGTGGCAGTATCAGGCTCATTTCAGGTCATTGCTTATGACTCCATGCCCAATGAATTGCAAAAAAGGAAACTGGTCTTTTCATCTAGCAGGCAGATGATCCCGCTGAGTCACCAAATTGTTATCCAACTTCACCCCCCCAGGGTTGAATTGATAACATACATAAGGATTCGCAAGTCCCAGGCTAAAAAAAGAACGAGCTCTGAAAGAATATAAGAAGTTGCAAAAAATAAGCCTGGGCCAGAAAAAATTGTGAAAATCGGCTAATTCCTTGTCCTAAAAATATTTGGGACATGCGGGACACCAAGGCGCGGTTCGGCCGAAAAGCCTACAGGCGGCCCAAACAGCAAAGGGACAAGTGGGACAAGAGTATGCGAAGGATGCGAACTTACCGGTTCGACCAGAATGGGGAATTGTAACACCAGGATAGTCGGACCAGAAGGACATGTGGGACGTGGAAAGCCGGTTCAGCCGAAAGAGAAGAAAATCGACTAACAGTTTGGGACATTCGGGCCGTGAGTACGTGAACCGCCCAGATCAGCTGAAAAGGAGAACTTTTGCACCAAAAATTTGGGACATTTGGGCCGTAAAGGCGTGGATCGGCTGGATCGGGTGAACCGGAAGAATTTGCCCCGCGAAGCATTGGGACATTAGGGACAAATGGACGTGAATCGGCGGGTTCGGCCGAAACAAGAAACTTCAACACAAGGAAAAGTGGTACATCTAGGACAAAAAGACATGGTGGCCGTGAAAATCCAGCAGGCCCGTGGACGAATCACAGCATGACACGTGTTGTCAAGGAAAAAGGTCCAAAAGGTCAAAGGGGCGAGTTTTCGAGCACTGATCCAAACCAATGAAATAGTGCCATGTGTCCAAGTTTAAGGGGCCCACAAGAAAAACCCGTGAAAAGGTGGAGAGAGGGAATTGCTCAGTGGACCAGAGCCTGCCACGTGTCGTCTAGATCGCAGAACATGGGAAAAGAAATTAAAAAAATCCGTTTTCACCTGTTTTGTGCCCTAAATCTTCAGACCTTCATATCTTTCGATCCAGAGCTCAGATTTGCACGTTCTTTATATCAACTGAAAGTTGTTGAAATTCTCTACATGATTCTGGGGTCAATCTACATTTTGGTGCAGTTTGGAGGGAGAAAATTAAGAAAATGTCTCTGACGCATGTAATGCTTCAACAACCAACTTTAATACAGCAGATAGCTCGCCGCTCCTGATAGACAGTCCGCTGTTTTGCCAGGATCCACTGCTTGGATCATAATGAGATGATTTAAATGCTACTAAGAAGTGGTTGGGTCAGATTCTAGATTTCCTCTCTTCCCCCTCATTTCTTCATATATATTGTAAAGAGGAGCCCTTTTTAGAGGTCGGACATTCTTGTTTTGCGTCCTCCCTTCTTCCCTACTTGTAAGAGAATTTGTGGAGCTTTTCAAACCTCCCATATGGATTGTAATTCCAGTTTTTTCCTCTTGGCCACTGCAATGTACTGTATCGACTCTTGAGAAATATATATATATGTTTGTGATTGATTCTGAACCCTCTCATGTATTCATTGTTGTTATTTTGATCTCTTATTGTAGTTTGGTTACCTGTACATAGTGTTTGTATTGCATCTATGTGGTCTGTGTTAGATTTGCAAAATGAGTGTCTAACATTCCTTGGTGCATCACCTCTATAGTTTAGGTTTTATTCTATGCATTTTCTCACCCTGTCTCCTTGACAAGTTACATTAGGTTTTAGTAAACCCTCTGCATTTTTGTGTGCATCTGAACAGAGGAATAGGAACCAACCTTCTCTGGAGAATCCTTTCTCATCTTTACAAGTCCCACACTTGGAGAAAGGATTCCATGTTGTGCAATCACACTGGATGCCTGAACATCAACCTAGAAGCCTGATCTGCATCCAGGGGTGCTGTGAGTCTACAACAACAGATATGATATTCCCTAAAATGCATAAGCGGATAAGGTTGTATAAAAATAAATTAGGGGTTTTAGAAAGGGAGGAGATGGTTCCTTTGAAGGGTGATCCCCTTGGAGGAGACAAATATCTCACTATAATTACTCTGTGAGGAATTAGAAATGTGTTTGTTTTATAGGAATTCACACCCCTTTTATGTAAGCATTGTTGGTATTTCTATTTATTTGAAGATCATGTCAAGGTAGTTGTATATGTATAACCATTGGAAAGCTTTGAGAACTTGTTTATATGTCTCCCTTGTTTCTTTTCTAAAATAAAATTATTCATTGTAAACAATATAAAACAATTATTGTCATGCTTTATT
Organism: Taxus chinensis; assembly: GCA_019776745.2. Taxonomy (NCBI): domain Eukaryota; kingdom Viridiplantae; phylum Streptophyta; class Pinopsida; order Cupressales; family Taxaceae; genus Taxus; species Taxus chinensis. The sequence goes on along the minus strand of CM034150.1, from coordinate 330,705,424 downwards.
ATAAAATGATCTGGAGGTAGAATGATGTGTGTTTTTTACTATAATATCATGTGGATTATGAATATAAATTATATGTTAACAATTTGTAATGATTTGGATCGCTAAAGAGTGAATTCCTAAATGGGTACTTTGGGATATTATTTTTAAGCCTGTAAATTTTTTTACCAATCTACTAGAATAGGTGATTTAGTTATGTGTCTTGGGCGTCTCGTGCTTCTAGAATAATCAACATAATCCACACATAGGTGTTTTAGTCTTAAGGGTCCTAAGTTGGATCATTGGGGATTTGGGTCATTTATCATCTTGGAGGTTCCTTGTGACAAATTTCAGCATGGAAAAATCTCCTTATCCTACTACTATGTCATGAAATAATGGAAATTTCATGGTGTGATGGCCGAAATATTTATTAAATTCCCTGCCCCTTTTGATGTCTAAGTTTTTCCTCCCTGTAAATCCATATCTACCTTATAATTTCAAAAATAGTTGTTCCGGTGTACCATTCAAAAATCCTAGATATTTTTTACTAAAGAAACATTTTGTAAGAAATCTATGGGTAAACACACACAATTATTGTATACCATACTAAGTGTGTTATCCTAGCCAATTCATTATTACCTGATCATTAGCATCAATACGTGGTAATAGATGTAAACTCTCCAGAGTTGATTCCGAAACCACTTAAGATATGTCTTCAGCAGCTAGTGTTGGAGTTCCTAGGTACCTACAATGTTTTGTGAACACTCTTTCAAGTGATTACTACACCTGGTGGCTACACCTATCATTTATTTTCCTTTTGTGCCAAAATTGGGACTTGTTCCCTATTCCTCACCCTTTTCTCACCCATCACGATACACACCGGGTCCTCTCACCTTGGTCCAGGGAGAGCCAAAAGCACTAGGGAAATCAACCACACCCTTTGTCAAGGTGTCTTCTCGTCACTCCCAAAAAGAGAATGGTCGAGTGACCAGAGGAAGACCCCATCCCCGACTACAAAACAAAAAATCATGTGGGTCCCTCATCTTACCTTGGCAACCCTTTCCTACCCTTTCCACCACTCCCCATTCTCTCTCCCCCTAGTGGGTGTACATCTGAGAGATAACACCCATTTTGCGTCATTGCTAGGGACAATACAATACTTGCTAGAATTCCCAGTTTGGTCTTTAAATTTCAATTTTTTTTTATTACAGGCTTAAGGTGTTGAGATTGTTTTCCTTTGGTGCATACAAGACAATTCACTTCTCTAGATTCCTAACTCTAGTGGTGACTCCATTATCAGGTGGTTGGAATAGACTAATGTTGTTCATGAATATATTTTGCTGATAGTTCATAGGTGTGGGTTTGTAATAGTCTCAAATCATTGATTTTATTTTTATCGTGTGGGATGTGAGCTTGATCAATTTTGATTCAAGTCTAGAAAATATTCCTTAATTTGTTTTTGATGAAAGTATGGCATGTTCCTCCTCTAAGGCCCCTTTTAGATCAAGTTCTTTTAGGCCTTCGGAATTTAGGGGAGTTCTAGGATACCCAAATAAGATCCTTGATGGAATCAGACTCAAATTTCCTAATTTTTAGCATATATGCAGAGAAACACTTTGGTTTATTTTATGAAGTTAGGAAGCAATATGGGATAACATTCAAAGATGTATTCATGAAATTATTCATGCATAAATTAAAAGAAGATGCTAAAAACTATTTCAATTCCTTAGATCAAGGTTTTTTACATCCCTAGGATAAATTTCTCTTATTATTTTTAAATAATTTGGTGATGATCCTAATCTATTTTCTCTTAAGTGTAAGGAAAATACAAGAAATATGGTTAATAAATGAGAAATTTAGGTCCCTAGGGATGAGGTAGTGGGAATAAAAAGACAATTGTTTGTTATGAATAAGTTGTGTGAGAGTGATGTTGATATAGTTGGTAAACTTGATGAATCATGTGATATAATTATGGTGTGTGATAGGAGTAAGTGTGGTGAGGAATCAATAAATTTGGAGTAGGTTACCAGGGATTGTAGTTTTATAGATGAAACTATATTGAAATTTGAACATGATGCTCATGTCAATCTCTAGTGTGATAATTTTTTTATGTTGCATGCTAAGTGTGGTCAGGATGGCTCGATTAGTTTTAAAAAGGATAGACAAGGAATTTAAGGAGACCATATGTTGGTTGATAAAATGGTTTATGCGAAGGGGTGTCTTTGATTTATCTTTTATGTGCCAAAACTATAAGGGAATTTTGGGAGACCCTTTTGGAAGTATGTTTTTGTCCCGCAAGGGTAGTATGGGGTTGGATTAGGATCATGACACTCTCAGTCATAAATTTTTTCATATAAGAGATGGGATGATTGCCAAGTATAAAGGATAGGTTTTTTCGTCAGAAGATAGATGTCTATTTCTTGATGCATTTGTTGATCAATAAAAGTAGTGCAAGTTATGGTGTAAATCATTAAGTGAGTTTTCATTGAATTCTTCAAAGACAGAGCAAGACAATGGTATTGATTAGGAGTGAATGACTCAGATCTCCAATATGATCCCTGTTTGAGCGAGCTAGTTACCTGTAGTAAAGGTATCAGTTTGGGTCTTATCATGGACAATGATAGCGTTGAGCACTTTGCATCAATTTTTGGAGGTTGAAATTGTGACGATGTGTTTTTGTCTTCTGAAAAGGTATGTGTCTATTTTCCCAAATAACTAGGTCTGTATGTGTGTAATACTTTAGTTTTTAATGGATTAATTGAGCATGAGTCTCTACCAGAGTTTCCAAGGTTATAGCAAGGGAATCCATGTGTCAATGGAGATATTTCGTGGTGAGGAGTAGTTTTCAAAGGCATATGCCCACCGGTTGTCTATTAAGAAATGATTGTGTGAAAGGAACATCTCCCCTTCACAAAGGGATGTGGTGGGTATCATTGTGATAGATTTGAAAGATGATGAATGTGTTGACTATTTTCTCAATGCTTGCTTTGACATTAAGATAATTTGGTTGAATGGAGACTTAGCTGAACAAGAAAAATGAGAGTATTTTGAGACTTGTCTAAGTTTTCTACAGTCATCATATTTTGAGATAAGTAAGGAATATGGAAAAGTTAGCTAATACATTATGCCTGTTGAGTATAATTTGTGTGTTGTGCTAGTTAGTGATCATATCATTTCAGCTATGAATAAGTTGTGCAGTGGTGAATGTGGGAAGTTGTTGATTTGTGCTATGGTAAGGATTATGGATTACCCTTTCAACAAAATTTGGCCCTGGTTATCATGTTTCTTGATTGGGGATGTACGAATTATATAGGATCTAGGTGGTCCTTATTGGAAATTTTTTGTTCCTCTAAGCATCAGTGATTCAATTATACTATGTATAGTTATTTGTTTTTTGGTTCTTGTGTTTTTTATTTTTGGTGGTTTTGGTTGTTGGTGTTGTTTTCTCTCTTTGTAATGTGGTGGAGTTGTGATGATTTGTTGGACTCCGTTTCCCAATGGATAGGCATCTAGACTTCTTATCCTAGGGTTTTTTTAATGGTATTCTTTACACACCCACTAGGGGAGTCCATCCTTTAGTTGGAGCCAATTTTGGTTCCCATAATCGTTATGCTTTACTTTAACGTCATATCATTCAATGTGCTCACAATTTTCAGTTCGGTTTTGTAATTAGTATCAAAATTTATAATTTTCATTTTAAATACTTCTATTCAGTGGAGAAACTAAGTGCTAGTTTGTTTATGTACATGTTCGAAGTTTCAAGGATTTTGGGGGTTTTGAAGTAAAAGAGGTAATAGGTACTTTGACATGTTATCGAGATAATCAGTTGCATTTGTGAAATATGATTTTTGGGTGTGAAATGTTAATTTTCCCCAGTACTCAAGGCAAGGAAGTATTTTAGAAAATGTGAAGGAATCATGAGATGTGTTCTGTATTCCTTTGGCATTTGTGTAGAAAGTGGGTCAGGTTATCAACCCTGTGATGTGAAAAAAAACATAAATTAAATGTACCCGGAGGAAGAAATAATGATGTAAAAGTGTGCCTTATGCCTGAGAATGTTAAATTGATGGTTTGACCCCGAGACCTAGAGAGGTATGTTTGACTAACTTGCAATGTGGTAGATCTTCAAGGCATGGAATTAAGTTTTCATTTCACCTTACTTTGAAATGTTTTAAGTATCGACATAAGTTTTTGTCACGGGCCCGGGTTATTGATTACGTAATTACTTGATGTTTCGTGCATATTTATGGTTTCTCTAATGTATAATAAAATGAAGATAATTATTTAATATTTTCTATTTGAAAAAATGAGAGTAATTAAGTAGTGAGTGGCCAAATTCATCCTATAGAATCACTTGTAATTGGGTGAAATGTGTGTGTGTGTGTAGTAATGTGCATTGTGCGAGAGGATTAAGTGTGTAGGTTTTTTTTATGGTACAATGTGAGCATGTATGAAATGAATGATGCATCCCAGTGGTGCTAAAACAGAAAAGGAAAATACATGTCATACAATAAGGAAGGAAATGAACAAATTAGAATGATATGTGTTGTAAATAAAATGGGGGTTCTATTACAGGGGCACCTACCCTAAAATATATATACACACAAAAAGGGAAAATAACAAAGATTATGCTATAAACCAAGAAATTCATTCTCATACATCCATTACTTTTCCCAGGAACATCAGAATGAGTTTCAAAAGATGATATGTGTGATATATGAAGTCCTCATGGGCCACAACACTAAATACAAATTGGACATCCCTAACCAGGTCTCGAGACATTCCTTTATATAATAATTCTATGACCCCTACTCATTTCCCATTGATAATTTAGGTAAATTCCATTTTATTTCAAGTGAGCTCACCCATTTGTAGAGGAGTCCTCCCCTTAAACATGATTTAGTCCTCTGATTGGTGGAAGGCTGAGTCATGAGGATTTACACTACTCTTCTGAATAGATCATTTAGGACAACTTTTTGCTTCTTCGGGGAAATGTATGGGTACCCACCATAGCTTGGATTTAAATTAGGGGAGCTTTGAGTGCTACAAGACGCTTCTCTATCTCATCTACATGTGAGTTTGGAAGCAATGTATCTTTCTGTGGCACAAAAATTGGGGATAAAACAAGAAGCTTTGTCTCTAATAAGGGAGGAACATAGTAAGCATTATACATGTTCTAGTGATCATCATGGATACGAGGGTAGAGATGGGATGAATAATTTTTCAAATGCTCCAAACTCAGATGATATTCATGGTGGATAAGATCAAAGCAAAGGATTTGGAATATAGGAAATGAAGCGCATAATTTGGCAAACTGGTTCAAAAAAGACATAATTATGGCATCCTGAGAGGAGATATCTGGGGTATTATCTTACACATTGTGTACACTAAAGAAATGATCGATAAAGGACTTATTGGGATTTGTTAGCTTGAAGAATTCACTTAGGTTGGTGAGTTATTCTCCTATGGGATTCAATCCTAAGCTTGATGAATCCATGATAAAAGGGTTGTTTATAGAGATGAAATGTGGGAAGCTCTATGAATTTTAGATGGTAGTTTGAGGCCCTTTGATCCATGTTTAAATAGGAAGGTTTATCTCAAGTGGTGTGTTTTAAATATCACGTCGTCATAAATTTCATATCTTTCTTGGATTGAAATGAACGAGTCGGATTTAAATATAAATTAAACATTGATTTGAAGCATGCCACCAAAGGACAAATAAATGATCACCTTTTTAAATAAAATTCTTTTGAATTTGATCTTATTTTCTAGGTCACATTTTATATCATGTATAAAATCTATTCATAAATCGATGTGACGTGGAAAATATATTTCCTCATCACGATGGCATGATGATGACAAGATGGTAGTGGGAAAAGTTGAAGGTTTCCATGGAGGAATATTCCTTCATATTCCTTGGAGTCTCTAAGAGATAGCCTTTGCATGAGATAATTAGAATCTAAATAGGATATTCCCTAAAACCCTTAAGCAGATAATGTTGTATAATAATAAAGGAGGGGTTTTAGAAAAGGAGGAGATGGTTCCTTTGAAGGGAAATCCCTTTGGAGGAGAGGAAGGGCTCACTGGAAGTGCTCTACAAATATTTATAAATGTTTCTTTGTTGTAGGAATTTGTACCCCTTTTGTGTAAGCATTATTGGGATTTATTTTTATTTGAAGTTCATGTCAAGGTGGTTGCAGATGTACAACCATTAGAAAGATTTGAGAGCATGTTTATATGTCTCTATTATGTCCTTTCTAAAATAAATGGATTCATTTAAAATAATATACAAAAATTATTGTCATGCTCTATTATTAAATGATTTGGAGGTATAATGATGTGTGTTTTATTCTACAATCTCATGTGGATTATGACTGGAAATTATATGTGAACACTTTGTAATGGTTCATTGGTTTGGATGGAAAAAGAGTGAATTCCTAAAGGTGTACTTTGGGGTATTATTTTTGAGCTTTTAAAATTCCTTACTAATCTACTAGAACAAGTGATTTATTTATGTGTCTTGGGGGTCCCTTACTTCTAGAATAATTAGTGTAATCCACACATAGGTGTTTCAGTATTAGTGGTACTAAGATGGATCATTGGGGATTTGGGTCATTTGTCTTCTTGGAGGTTCCCTATGACAAATTTCCCCTCGGAAAACTCTCCTTATCCTACCACTAAGTCAAGAAATGATGTAAATTTCATGGTGTGATGGCTGAACATATTTCTTAACTTCCTTATCCCTTTTGATGTCCAAGTTTTTCCTCTCTACAAATCCATCCTTGCCTTATAATTTCTCAAATACCTTGTTCCATTGTGTACCTTTCAAAAATACCACATATTTTTTATTAAACCAACATTTCACAAGAAATATATGGGTAAAACGCACAATCATTTTATACCATACTAAGTGTGTTATCCTTTCCGATTCATTGTTATCCGGTCCTTGGCATAAGTATGCGGTGATAGGTGAAAAATCTCTCTATAGTTGATGTTGAAATCCACTCAAGATCTATCTTCAACAACACATGTTGGAGTTCCTAGGTTCTTAAAGTGCTTCGTGAACACTCTTTCAAGTGAGTACTGCATCTGGTGGCTTCTCTTGGCCTTTGATTTTCCTTCCCTTTTGGAGTCATTAATTGTCCTTGATTCCTCACCCTTTTCTCACCCCTCAGGATACAAACCAGGTCCTCTCACCTTGGTCCAGGAAGATCCAGAAGCATTAGGGAAATCAGTCACACCCTTTATTAAGGTTCCTCCCCATCACTCCCAAAGAGAGAATGGTCGAGTGAGCAGAGGAAAAACCCATCCCAATATACAAAATGAAAAATCATGTGGGTTCCTCCTCTTACATCTCCCCCCTTTCCTACCCTTTCCACCACTTGCCCCTCTCTCTCCCCTGGTGGGTGTACATCCGAGAGCCAACACCTTCCTTGCCTTATCTTGTAGTCTTAATCCCAAAGGCCCTTCATCGTGCATCATATACCTAAATAGTGACCTAATACACCTCCTACACTTGTCATGCACCCTCAACATACTCCCTACATTATTATATCAGACTACCCTACTCTATTTATAATGTTACTAACTCATCTTGATTGACCTAGGTCTAGAGTTAGTCCTAGAATCACCTAAATCAACACCTAACTCACAAGATCTGAAACTTTTACCACTTTTTATACTTACTAACATCTTAGACACAACATAATAAAAATGAAAGAAACCATATAGACCTTTAGAGAGCTCATACTAGACCAAATAACCTCTTTATTGTTTGAATCATGCTTAAGAAACATGCACAAAGACCATAACAACTCATCATGACATCTAATTTGGACACTACCAATTAACCTTCAAGCACGAATTTGATTAAAACCTCATGGAGACACCTAAGCTAGCTAAAATCCATTTTCCATGAATGAAACATGAAATAAATGATAACTACATAGACACAATTCCCAACAATCTCCCTCTTTTTCATTGATGACAACCACATTCAGAAACATTTATGGAAACCACAAATGCAAGATAACTACAAGAAATTTGTTTTCATGTTTCTGAGTTTAATATCCCCCTTTGATATCTATGATAAAGGATACATGATAACTTTACAAGACACAATAACAATAATTCTTAGACATAAAAGTAATTTCTTTAAATCTCCTTGGTTTGTCTACTAATTCCTTGACAATGGATGATCCGTGAACAAGACAAGACCATTTAAAGAATATCTCCCTTAAATGATACATTAAATTTTGATTCACTCCTATTGTACACCATATTCTAAATCTATACCATTTTAAATCATGCTAAGAACAAAAGCTTTGACTCTAATAACTAGCATAATATACTTTAGGACCAAGAACGCTGAAGCTATCCTTTAGACCAAACTATCCAAATTTATCATTTCAAAAACATGGAAAGCATATGAAAAACCATCTAAATTATCCCCCTGACATCATATGATCACACTCTAACTATTTAATGTAAACATAAGATCACATACCTTGAGTAATTTCCATAAAGATGGATCATGTCAAATGCCACTGTCTTGAAGTAAATTTTCAGTCATCTTTTCCTTCTCTTCTTGAAATCACAACTGCAATATCTTATGAAAGGCTCTACCTTTCAATATACTTTTAATCAATAAAAAAATGCTAAACATACTCTTCTAAACTTATGAAGTATTCAAGTTTGATCATATTTGAAATTCTTACTTGTGATGGAAGCTTCCCTTGAGATGTATATTTCTGAATCTATTTCAGAACTTCATGACTGATGCCCTGACTATCATACAAACAATGATGAAACATATACAATATTTTAAGTATAATCACTGACCCCTTCATGAATGATCAACCAGTAAAGCAATAACATGAATTCACTTATCTTTAACATAGTTGTATCAGAGCTTCAAGAGACCCTTAATATTTTCACCATGTTTAACAAACTTTAAATGCATTCAAACATATTTTACAAACTTCTTTACACCTCTTTATCTGTATCTCTTGTCGTACAAGAAATTGTCAAAATATTTAGACTATCATACTATTAGTCAAGGCTTCAAACTAGGCCATCACACTCAGAAAACCCCCCCTTGGATTATGTAACCTGATACAATACCATGTTCCTTACATCTTAACTTAAATTCTCAATATTTTCATATTGTAAGACTCAAATTTCTTAAGGTTATAAAAATTATTTCTTCAATCCTAGTATCAACCTTATAATGCGATCAAAATCCTTCACATTTTCCTTTGAATGATGTCTAACCACTATATGAGATCAAATTTTCATCTTTCAATATGAAATTCTTGTCAAAATTCATGCAATATTATGAACATAACTTTATCTTCTTGTTATCTTACCTCTAGAGCTTTTCAATGGATCACTCTGATTTTGTAGTTTAAGAACATTTCTCTCAACATCTCTTTATTTTTCAAGATCATAAAGTGCAAGCCACTAATACTCCTAATCCCATCATCTTAAGGTTATATTATCAAACTTAGAGAAAGCAATCAATCCTTCAATCAATATCATATATTTTTAAAAGTGTCACTAGACCTTATTCATTTTGCTGAGATCAAGTTTCAAATTTTGAACAATCATACAAGGAATAAATAACTTCATCTTGATGTATTATTCACAGACCATAACTCCTCGAATTGAATAATACTATGAAAAAAAACCTTCTCATCTTTGAATTTTCATCTCAAAGAAGTCATAGACCCAGATAGGACTATATAACTCATTCATCTTGACCTTATGAGAAAGCACCCACAAGGAACAACTAACTCCCCCAGATTCCTGAAAAGATACATATAAATTTTACACTTGAATATAACTGTAGACAACTTCATATTTGAATTAAACTTCTCAGACTTGTCACAGACCTTCTTTATGCTTTTCATCACAGGTGTCAAACAACACTACAGACCTAGAGATATATTTTTAAGATTACAACATAACTTCATTACTATATTTTAGAAAACATAGCCTTTTGACACTTCTAAACAATAAACTTACTAAGATCATACCAAAAAAACCGTATTGATTCCTTGACAGAGCATACTTCTTATACTCTTACAAACACATGAAACTCACATGCATGCCTTCATGATGCACTAGACTCTTATAATATTCAGAATCCTAATAGACACATTTTTTCCTCACAAATTAATCCAAGACAGTAACTCAAAAACTTGTGAAAGAAATAGGAAAAACAAATTCCTTGATAGAATTGAACAAAACTATACACATGATTCATACCTTACACCTACATGAGCCAAACCAAAAAACACCCATGATTCTTTAAGCTAATGAATGTCTTCACTAATCCTCCATGATTCTTAGTGCACTTAGAATAATATGTAGTAATCAAATGATCCCAAAGACTCCACCTCTTCCTTCCTTCTTGACTTCTTGGATGACCTTTTAGACATCATAACATCTTCATTATTTTCTACTTCTGATTGATGTACTACCAAACACATATGGTTATATTCATTCATAATTAGGAATAATGGTCCTCTTTTACTTGTATTAGGCTTGACAATATTGATTTCTTCCTTCTTATCCTTGTTAACAACACTTGACATCTTCTTTAAACATGATCCTTCTTTGACAAACTTTATAGGTTCAAATGTTATGATTTTCAACACTTCCTTTGGATTAACCTTCTTAGATTGATCACCATCATTAGATTTATTTAGTTACATGGTTGTTTTAGAATTTTATTTTTCTTCATTTACATGGTCACTCTTATTGATTATTCAAACTGTCTCTACAAGATCATACTTTTTGATTTCCTTTGATTTATCCTCCTTTTTTGTACCTTCATGATAAGATTACTTGATTATCTTTACATATTCAATCCTCATGTCATGCTTTGGATCATTATTCATTTCACTCATAGCTTCAAATATTTTGATATACATCTCTTATATTTTTCTATCCTTTTGAAAAAACTTATTCTATCTAGATGATCTATCAGGACAAAACCTTGCTATGTGACCAATATTCTAACAACTATAACACACAACATTATTCTTACCCCCTAACTATTATGAAAATTAGTTCCAAATAAAATCCATGGATTTATTACCAAACTAATTGCATTCATAAAAATAACCATTAAAGTATATTCCATAACCACATAAGTGTTCATTCCTTGAGAATTTTCTTTCATACTCATTTTCCCTGTGAACAAGTTCATTACATGCATAATACCAACCATTGAAAACTTATCATACCTTGATGCATTAGGTTATCTAATGGACCTTTATTTCTTGTTTTTATTCATATGATATTCTTTACAAATTGAACCAGAAACTTCCTTGCTTAGAGAAACACATTTTAGCATTTATTCTATATTTCTAGACACATGATTTAAATCATTCTTCAAAAACCTCATTTCAAATTCAATCTCTTTGATTATAGACTCTAACTTGATATTCTTCCTTAATTGGAGTATAAAATCTACTTGTTAGTAAACTATAACCTCACTATTTCTATTATTGTCATATAAATAGCTCCTACAAGCTTCATATGACTTCTCATAACCTTTTCACATCTTGTTCTTCATAGAACCTTCTCCAAGTGATTAAAATTTATTCAAAATTACTTTGCTCTGATAATAATTTATAGAAGCATAAATAATGATAGGGGGGAGGGGTTAATCATTCTTACAAACCTCTTACTTCATTTACCATACATTATAACATCATCTAAAACAACCATTCAACATGCATATTCAATATGAGCTTATTAGGTGTGTAACATTCATTCACAAATGCATGAAACAACATAGATAACACATGAACAAAAAATGTAAAGTGTGAAACCCTTAAGGATAAGAAAATCCACTTAAGATTTTGAATATATTACCCAATTAAAAAGAATCATGTGAATATTACACATAACACAAGATTTGTTTAGTGAGGCACCAACCCCTATTTTAGTAGGGAATCCACCCTAAAAGGAGGCTAAAACCACCTAATATGAATAAGAACACACCTATACTCCTAAAATGGATAATAAATGAAGATATGGTTCTCCTACAATTGATTGTGATCACAAGTTTGGCTCAATCCACATTCACCACTCTCAAACAGTACTCTCTTCTTCCTCTCTCAAATCTTCTCCTTCAATATATAATTAGATCTAATGACCTTGAAAATTTTCTCCTCTACTCTTCTTAACTCTTCATGTCTCTTTTCAGATCTTCTGTTTAACCCTCTAACCTCTTCTTCCACATTCTCTATCTTTCTCACATCCCCATCATCACTCAACTTACAAATGAGAAAATACAAAAAACTTCTTATACATGAATCTATCTTATAACACCTCTTAGGTAAGCCAAGACCAATAAGTTTATTCTTAACAACATGAAAAAACTCTAATCCATAATATAAAATCATAAAATGATACCATATATGTTGGCATAGGCCTAAACACACCAACTTTGATAAGGCAACTCAAATAGTCCTAGACCTAGGTCTCTATCTCCAACTAATGGAAATTGGGATTAAAGGGAAAAATAAATCATCATCATGAAAACACCACATCAGGAAACATGAGGGAAATCATCTCAAAATCATCATTAAGGACAATAATCTCTGTAATCTCCATCATCATCATGACATACTCCATTTGGAAAGCAACTTCAACCATGTCTCAAACACCTAGAAAAAATTCCCATAAAGAAAATAAATTTACATACTAAACAACATTGTCATGGAAAAATAAAAATATGGATTGAAATTTATCAATGTCTACTAGCTCTCACAACTCACACCGATCACCAAATAAAGGCATATGGCATCAAAACAACTTCATCTTTGAAACAACTCAAATCAGGATGTAGGCCTTAGAAATAGGTCACCAAGAAAATGTAACTTTTCATACAAAATCTCTTCACCTTAACAAAAATTATACATCAATAGAAATAACATGATGTCTTAATTGATGCAACTCTCTTCAACCTCTAAATCAGGTCTTGAGACTCTAAACCACTTCAATTTACGAAATTGGTCAATCTAGAAATTAGGACTCAAGAACCATTGTTGAGGAATCATGCTTCAAACACCTTTACCATCACTTTCAAACTCAAAAAATACACGTAACATATCACCAAGGACTAGACACACCTTCTTGAGAATTCATAAGAATATGCCATATGGATAAAACCTTTCTTGTACACATGTTTTATGAAACCTTTTTGATAGGCCTAATAGAGATAATGAGGTAAAGAGTACTTACATATAAAACCACATCATCAGACCATTCCAAGAGATCAAACACAACGTGTCATACCTCTACAAAATTTCCAAGAACATATAACTCAACTATACCATGCAAAACATAAATAATCATCTAAAAACTTCATGAGTAGGCTTTATCTCTCAAGGCCAAAAATGATAAGGAACCTTTGGAGACATGTATCTTCAATTCGCACCACTAAATCTATCTGAAAACTTTCATGATCACTTAGCTTGAAAAATTAATTTATTTTCATGAAACTTACATCTCATCCCTGTATCTGCAAATATCCACATAACATAGGTTTGTCTTCAACTAATTTAATCTAAATTCAATTAAATATATATTTTAGAATAACTATTGTAACTCATGATATATAAATGATAATATGTAGTAAATGTACAATAAATAAGCAAGAAATAATATTAAAACTTAAGAAAGTGGGAGAGATAGATGAATTTGTTGATTTTTGAATGCTTAGGAAGTGATCCAGACTGAGGTACTGCTGGAATAGAGTGGGAAGAGTATCGTCAAGGCTCACTAGAAGTTATGGAACTCAAAATTGTGTAGGATAGAAGTTCCCACAGGAGGATGGGAGTGAACAAATGTAGTCACAAAATCAGGAACTTTAGACATTATTTAGTCTCAGTATCATACTATTATTCATATCATTTTTGAGTGAAGAAATTACTAATAAACCCATTTCCTTTAGCCATTTTACTTTGATTTTTTTGTCATTGGCAACCTTCAGCACATACTTACCCAATATGTTTTTTCATTTGGCATCATTTTACCTTTGACTGGGGCATCTAGCCCAATACTGGGGTGCCCAAGGCAACCTAGTCCCATTCGGGGTGCCCTTATCCTTTCTCTACTTTCCCACCACTTTTTGGGCACTTTCTGACAATTCAAGCTTCTCAAATTTTTAGTGGTCGGCATTTTTGGGGTTAATTATGAAATTAGAACAAGAGAACCATGTAAATATAAATTTATGAAACCAAAATGAAGGACCCAACACTTAGCACTACTATCACCACCTAATGTTGCATCTATCAAAGGCTCCATTTGCATCCATCTAGCTCCATCACAAGGCACAAGGTTGGTTCATCTACATCACACTTTATAGGAGGGAAGTTTATTTTATTCCATCCACGATTGTATTACATTTCTAAACATATTTATTACTCTCTACTTTCACAAAGTGTGGCTTGAATAAGAGTACCTAGGGCATAATTACACACACAAGAACATAAAACTATATTGGATCTGAGATATAGTGCAACTTTTAGTTAGTAAGTCCACTATTGTGGCAGCTAAGGACAGTCCGACCCCTTCATATGTATCTTTATTTTTTAGGGGTTTGATGTTTGTCTTAGGGTTTTGTAGGTCTCTTCTTTATCACCAATTACCAATGACATACAACTGAGTACATCAAAGTTAGTGCGAAAGGAAGTGAAGTCAGAAAATCATCTAGCGAAACCTTGGAGGAGGTTTATAGATTCTTTTCATAGACCAGGCCACCCATATCTCAGACAAAGGCACCCACATGCACCCTTTTACCTCTCTAAATTCCCCAGTCCACTCAGATTACCCTGATCTATAGATTTTTAGACCTTGGCATATTCATGTCCTCCTCTTTTTTCTCTAGCCATCTCTATGACACAGTCTAACAAGCTCGTTAAATCAGCAGAGTTTTTTCTAAATCTCTTTACACTCTAGGGTTTTACATTTATACTCTATTAGTTTCTTGGGTCATTTTCTTTATACATTTATTTTTTATTTATTGTTGTTCTTAGCATCATATTATCTTAGAATATAGAATCATTTTAATATTTTCGTTAATAACCAAGAGCTAGTGACTGTTCTGGGAACTAGTGTCCACCCAGATGCTTAGGTTATGACCTTTTCTATGTAAGAGGAGCTTTATTGTTGATCTCTATTTTTCACCCTGGATTTTTTTGATGACATGATTTGCACATGTATCCTAAAAAATATATACCTAGCTGCAAATACCCATAAACCACATAAAACCTGATAAATAAGGTTTAGAATGGGGAGTCGAACTAACCCCAACGGTCACCTGAAGAGTGATATTAATACAAAGTGTTGCACTAAATTTTAGACTCTATGTAGTTCTTTGTGAATGTGTGTGTAATGATTCCCTATGATTCCCTTGTGCAAGTTGCACAATGATAGTGGGCTAGATATAGAATATAAAAAATGTATAGAATGTGTGAGATAGAATAGAATGAACTTCCCCCTTCCTATTTTTTGTATATAGATTGATGCAACCCCTGTACCCTTGAGTGAATGTGTTAGATGGATGATTTTTGTAATGATCTTTGTGCCTTTTGATGCAAGATTATGGTGAAAAATATGTAATTCTTAGTGCTTAGCCCTTTATTTGAGAGCTATAACTATGTATATATATATATGATTCCCTTGTTTAAATTTTGTAATTTACAATTGGAAGGCCCAGAAACAAAATTGTAAAATATGCCCAAAAATTAAAATAGACCCAAAAGAGTGAGAAAAGGATATAAAGGTTTAAGAGTGCCTAGAAGGGACAAGAACACCTAAGCACTATTGTCCTAACTGGGTGTTAATGTATGAGTCCCATGAGGACATAAAAGATAAATCATTCAAATACTGGATAGGGTTATTAGGGTGTGTAATGTCAATAAAAATTATAATAGATAAAGTAAAAATATCCCAAAAGACATTTTCAATTACAAGTTTTATTGCTTAGGAATCATATATATATATATATATATATATATATATATATATATATATATATATTAGTATGCTCTATGACCTAGAAATGTAACTAATTGCATTATAATTTGTGTCTAAATTTTTTCTCACTTTATTTTGTTGATTGAATACTTCATAGTATAAAGTAGATAGAACTATGCACACCTTGTGATCTTGTAGAGAAGCGTGTAACTAGATAGCATGTGTCGAGTGGATAAGTGAAGCAAGACTGAATTGATTGCAATGTGAAGTGTGGAGACTAGGAAGGGGAGATAGGCCTTAGGGGTGGATTTTAAATGCAATGTAGCATGCTATTTTTGGAGCCTTTTGCTTGCTGATGTCCAGTTCCTTCTTGTTGTATATTAAGGATGGACTTGATGTGTAAGAAGAGTGACGAGAGTAGTCAAAGTTTCATATATGAAATTTTATTGAGTATATCGTGTAGAAGTGAATGTTAACGAGTGTGTAAAGGAAAGTGTGCTTGGTGATATCACGTATTGAGAGTGAGTTTTTTGGGATAGAAATTTATCATATTTTACTTGAGAGTTGCTGAATTTGGGTGATGTCACACCAAAGACAAGTTTTTTGGGTGATCTCATGCCAAAGAGTGATTTTTTTAGGGCGATCTCATGCCAAAGGTGATTTTTTAGTGATGTCATGCTAAGAGTGAGTTTTTTTGGGTGATATCACGACAAGAGAAGAGTGTTGGGGAGAGAGCTATATATTTTTCTCTCCTTCCATAACATCTTTCTGTATAAGTACCACTATAGCTGGTACATCCTTGATTTGTTCCTATTGTTTCTTTTTTATTCTAATTATTTTGACTTTCCTGGTTTGTAAATGAAATGTGGATCTACTGGACCAATTTCTGTAATTAGAGGCAAGTGTCCTGCAACTGGAGAATTTATCTTGAAAACTGATTATATAATTGTGTTGGAGTCATAGAAAGTGACTTGTTATTTTCCCTAGGAAACTAGCACCTAGGGGGACACACTATGCGCATTGCTATTGTCCAGGTTTGGACACTAGTGTTTACTCTATATTTTGAAACCCAAGTCTGATTTTGAGCCCATTTGTAACTAGTGTGTCATGTGCCATTGAAGTCTTATACTATGTTGTTAAAGGAGCTCTAAATTTTTGTATGGGTTATTTTTTTCACCCCATTAGATGACCCCCTCATTTGGAGTGCATATGAAGGACTATAGGAAAATGTGGTCCAAATGGATATAACTTGATACTAATATGAATATCTGATAGTGGATACATTCTAGGGGGTATGGGATGTGCATGGGAGAAACCAAGAAACATGCAAACAATAGTGGGCTAGTAGAACAAATTTTAGTTAGTAACAATGAGCTAGAATGTCAATGGAATACAATGTAAAAATCAAATAGGAAGACAAGATGGACCATGAAAAGAGATTTTCATACATGTGACATCACTTCACAATGTCACAATTACAATCAGGGCTGAAAGCGGCCAACACCATACAATGATCAATTAATACATAGGGCATACCCCGCAAATAATAGTAAACAATAGGAAACAAAAAGTGAAAAATAGATAGCCATGGATGTATAGAATCTTGCAAGACATAAATGCTACACATTATGCACCTCGTTACCATGTAATAAATATAAATACATTATGTCACACCGTGAATATATTAGTGAACAATTATAGTGAAAGTAACTAGTAAATAGTAAGTATTGAACATGATTAAACATATGATGTGTAGAGTTATGAGAGTAGCCAAGGTAGATGCTCCCCAAAAGCCTTAGAGGGACTGGTAAAGAGTTGGTGTTGAGCATCATACATCATGTATAAATCTTGTCATATGGTCCTACATTCACCTCAGGAAACCAAGTGAACACACATATGTATATATAGAAAAATATAATGCCATACTAAGAATCTATCTAGCATAGTAAGAAAAGTGCAATATGTAAGTAGTATATATGCTAACAATAGTAATGACAACCAAGCTATGGAAATTTTTTGCAAGTGTGATGGTGTGATGCAATATACAAGATGTAAAGAGATGAGGAGCCACATTTCCCCCCATTGGATCTATATGAGATGAGATTCATTCATAAATTACCCCTCAACAGTTAAGAATGAGCCATAGAATACGAGTGTGTCATATGGAAATGAGTTTATTGTGTGAGAGTAGATGCTAGAAAAGATGTATCATAAATCATTGAGTACGAAGTGTAGCTGATGTGAGGCTCGATTAAAAATTGGACCCTCAATAATCGAGTATGAATTATGGAACTAGAGTGTATCATCAAGTAATGAAGAGAAATTTTGTGAACCAAAGATGTGGTGAGGCTCAGAAATATAGTCATAAAGTGTGAAGCAAGAGAGAGTAGTAGATGTTATGAAAGATGTATCATGAAGTATTGAGATTGAACTGTAGTGAGAGTAGAGGATTTCAGGTGTATAGATGAAGTGTTCCCTCAAAAATAAAGTGTGAACCATAACACTAGAGTGCATCATTGGGAAAATAATGTATTGTGTGAGATTAGATGCTAGAAAGATGTATCATGAAGCATAGAGTGTGAAGTGTAGATGATGTGAGGTTCATTTAAGAATTATACCCTCAATAGTCAAGTATGAACTATGGAACTAGAATGCATCATGGGTAATAATTGTAAAATGTATGTACCAAATATGTAGAAGTTCTTAGAAATATTGGACATGAAGCAAGGAGCATGAAGTACAGTACTAGACACTAGAGATAAATGATAGTTATGGAAGGGGGGAGAAAGTTAAATTACCCCAAGTGGGTGAGGGGTGAAGAATCAGGTAAACACATCAAGGAGATTGCTAGTGTCGGGATCATTACCGATAGGATTTGGATTAGAGACATATTAGGTGATAGTATGAGGTTAATCATAGAGAGATATAATGTGGAATAAATAAGACATTCCCATAGTGTATAGTACATAAGTAAAAGGAGGTTACGGAAAATCATGTGTGTACCAATGGGTTAGGTTTGGGGTATATCCAATGAAGGAATCATTGAAAATGGTGATGCAACCAAAAGGCATTGGCAAGGTAATATCAACATGGTTGGGGTCAAGAGTTCCACCAATATAGCCAAGACAATATTATCTAAGGGTGAGTGGAGAGGAATGAGGTTTATGTGTAAGAAAAACTAAAAAAATGGAATACACGGAGGCCATAATAAGCAGTAATGAGAACATATCCATGATACACATGGGGGTGAGACGGGGGAGGATATCATCGAGTTTGAATCCTTCATGTGTGTAAAATGTGTTAGGGAAAGTGGGGTCAAATGGAATATGAGGAAAATAAGAGTTTTGTATGAATAAGGTGCATGTGAAGGGATTGAGTTGCAGGGTAGAAGTAACTGGGGGAGATGGAATGAGGTCTATTATATGTATAGTTTCCTAGAAAAGTATCATTATGGTAGTAGATGGAGGAGGTTACTTAAATTGATACTCACCTAGGCCAATAACAACAAAAGTGTCTTGGAAGTAGGATTCATCTATTTCAAGAGGAGTAAATTTGAGATTGCACAATTTATCATTGGTAAGCTCAATGACATAGACCTCATCATCAAAATCATCAGTGTTGGCATTATCTTGTTGGATAGCATTATCAAGGATATTGAGAGGAACAGAGCTAGATGTAGGCTTGTGAGGAGTAGTGATAGGTGGGGTTGTAGTAGTAATATAGGGAGATGAGTTGGGTGATATAAGGTTGGTGGTATTCATAGGGATGGAAGGGAGGCACGTGGAGGTAGAAAAAGCAGTGGAAGCACTGGATTGACCAACATCATATGTACTAATATTATGGTATGGAATAGGATGCAGTGGAGGTATGGGAATGGAAGTGACTGGATATATGTGATAGAACTTAAATGGGTTAGGGTTAGAAGAAATAATATGCTCATATCCATCATGTAATAATTTAACACTCTAATGAAGTGTAGAAGGAACAACATGCATAACGTGAATCTATGGTCTACCAAGTAAGCAATTGAACTGAAATGATGAATCACTGATATAGAACAAAGTGGGAAGGGTTTTTGGTCAAAGTTGTAGAGGTAAGGTTCTCGTAATTATGTATTTTTGATTAGTAGAATCATACATGTGAACAACAGTAGAAGACTTATTGATTAGACTATCAGGAATTTGTAATTGCATGAGTAGTGAGAGAGAACATAAATTTATAGTGGAACCATTGTCAATTAGTATGTGCTTGATATAATGATAACTAATAGTATTTGTGATAAGAAAATGAATAGGAATATGACCAACGGTAGTAGGAGGGATATCCTCATCAGTAAAGGATATGGAATGTAGTAGGTTTTTGAGTGATTTAATAAGATGGGTGAAGGTAATAGGGGAATTATCATGTTTGATATGGATGGAGCATTGGATAGCCTCTAATGTATGATGAGAGATGGTGAATTGTGTAAGATATCATAAAGAGAGATTTTAGTGGGTGTATCATTTAGTTTCTTAATGATATCATAACCCTTGTATGTGGTGAGAGGAACTGTAGAGGTAATAGGTGGAGGGATAGAAATAAGTGGACCTAAAGATGTAAACTTATGATGAGTTGTAACTACATTAATATTTGCATCAAACATTGGAGTATTGAAGTGGGGAGGGTGTTGGGTGTGGAATTGCATAAAATCAACACCGGTGGAAGCCATGCCAGAAACCTTAGTTGGTACATAGGATGGGTAAGAGGATTGGTCCATGAATTCAGAAGAAGGAGAGAGAATCTAGTGCATGTTTAAAAGGTAGGGTTTGATCGATCGAGTTCACCAAATGATTTAATATAAATTGAATTAAATATATATTTCAAACTACTATAACTAATTATATACAAATGATAATACACAATAACTATAAAAGAAATAATAAAAGAATAATATAAAACCGTAAGAAAGTGAGAAAGATAAATGAATTAGATGATTCATGAATGACCAGGAATTGCTTTGGACTGAGGCACTACTGGAAAAAAATGGGAAGAGTGTCATCAAGGCTCACTATAAGTTCGAGAACTAAAAAATGTGCAGGAAAAAAGTGCCCATGGGAGGATAGGAGCACCTGGGTACTAGTGACTGATCTGGGTGCTAGTGTCCACCTAGATGCTTAGGTTCTGATATTTTCTGTGTATGAGAAACTTCATTGTTGATCTTTATTTATTGGTCTAGAATTTTTCTAATGTCATTTTTTGCACCTATAACCTAAAAATTATATACCTAGCTCCAAATACCCATAAATGACATAAAACCTAATAAATAAGATGTAGAATGGGGAGTTGAAATGACCCCAATGGTCACCCAAAGAGTGATCTTATTACCAAATGATGTACTACATTTCAAACTCTATATAGCTCTATGTGAATATGTGTGTAATGATTCCCTAGGATGCCCTTATACAAGTTACACAATGGTAGAAAGATTGATCTAGAATATAACAAATGTATAGAATGTGTGAGATGGAATAAAATGAACTTCCCCTCCTATGATATCTATACAAAGTGATGTAACCCTTGTACCTTGTATGGATGTACTACATGGATGCTTTGTAATTCTCTTTGTGCCTTTGGATGAAATATTAGGTGCTAGTAGATAATGCTAGTGCTTATGCCCCTATTTGAGAGCTATAACTATTTATATGTTTGATTCCCTTGTTTTAATTTCATAATTAACAACTAGAAGGATGACCCAAAAGTGTAAAATATTCCCAAGAATAAAAAATACCCAAAAGAGAGAGAAAGGTATAGAGAGGGTCAGGAGCACCCAAAAGGGAGAGGAATGCCTTAGTGCTTTTGTCCTAAATAGGAACTAGTGTTCGATGCCTTAAAAGATAAATCAGTCAAATACCGATAGGGTCGCTGTGTGTGTAAGGTCAATAAAAGTATACGATATAAAGAAAAAGGTCCCAAAGACATTGTCAATTACTAGTTTTCTTGATTTCCAATCATGTATATATTAGTATGCTCTAGGACCTAGAAATGTACTAAAGTGCATAGATTTTGTTTCTACATCATCTTTCCAGCTGACCTAGAACATGAAACCAACCCAAAAATTAGACCAGAAAAATTATCTACAACCCTGATGCATCACATTTTCTTTCCCAAGTCATTTAGAGACCATACAACTCATATTTTTCCTATCACTCTGATGCTAGGGTTTTGACCTCCCACACTTATTTACAATCATTCATAAATTATAGGGAATCATTTAAATCCATTATAAATCTCAAACACTCTTAGTTCCATGCCTCAATGATGGTGAAAATATTAGGACCCCATGGAAAATATTTACGGTAAAATGATCACTGCAAACATGACCTAGAGCAAGGAAATGCACTTTAAAAACTCAATATGACCAAAAGTGGCTTATCTTGCAATTCCTTCAATAACTTGACTTGAAAATCAGCATGCAACACTATGAAAAACTCCTTCATGCTTGCCAAATCTCATCCATGCCTTGTAACCTCTAATTATCTCCAAAAACTAGGACTTACATATGCATTCCTTGCCTTATCTCATAGTCTTTCTCTAAAAGGACCTTCATTATGCAACATATAATTTAATAGTGACCTTATAAACCTCCTATACCTCTTATGAAACCTCAAAATACTTGTTACATTATCATATCATGCTTCCCTACTCCATTTATCATGTTACTAACTCATTCTTCTTTACCTAGGTCTAGAATTAGGCTTAAAATAACCCGACTCAGCACATGAATAAAAAGAGATGACCTTGTTACCACTTTACAGACACATTAGTATCTTAGAAAAATCAGAATAAACATGATAGACATCATAGATACCTTTTGAGAGATCATACCAAACCACACAACATATTTGTTGTTTGAACCATGCTCAAGAACCACACACAAAGACCAGAACAAAACATCATGACTTCAAATTTGAACACTACCAATCAACCTTCAAAATTGAATTTGATTGAAACTTCATGGATACACCTAAGCCACCTATAATACCTTTTCCATTAATAAAATTTTGACATCAATGAAAAATACATATACACAATTCCCAAGAATCTCCAACTTTTTCATTGATGACAACCACCTTCAAAAACATTAATGGTAACCACAAATGCAAGAAACCTACAAGACCTTTTTTCATGTTGATTCTAATATCCCCCTTTGAAATCTATGACAAACGATACATAATAACTTGACAAGACACTAACAAAAATTCTTTAAAAAAAAATTACTTTCTTGCAATCTCCTTGGTTTTTCCACTCATTCCTTGACAACAAATGATCCATGAACCTGATGAGATCATGTAAATAAACTCTCCTTGAAATGATACATATTTGGATTCACTCCTGTTATACACCATATTTTAAATCTGTACCATTAAGAATCATGCAAAGAACACAAGCTTTGCCTCCAATCATTAGCATAATATCTTTTAGGAAAAAGAACCTTGAAGCTCTCCTTAAGACCAAAATTTTCAAATTTGTCATTGTAACAATACCACACCAAGCATATGAAACACCATATAAATGCTCCCCATGACATTATACTGAAGTAATTTTTATACCCTTAGACCAATAGTCTAATCCCATGCGCATTAGCCTATCACCCAATGGACATTGGGCACTCACCCGAGGCACGCGCGGGCATCAAGCCTCTCCTTTATGTGAGTCTTGTGAGAATGCATCATCTTATAACACATGTTCAAATGGAAATGAATAGAAAAGAACCATGCTTCTTTCTAAGAACCTAGGACGGGTTATTATCTCATTGCATCCAGAAAAGAGATATAGTAAACAACATATGGAAATGGTTCATACATAAAGGAAATGCATAAGTATTATACTCCTGAACACATATATGATTCATAACCGAGCCTTATATTTATATTAACATGTATAATAATCCACATTACATTCGTTTGATTCATAACAGACCCTCATATAATAACGCAAAGCCAAGTAATGCATCATAACTACACTATGTTCATCACATTACAAAGAAGAATGCAGACCCATCCCTCTAAGTGTGCCATTAATCCTAATTTTCCCTAATCCTAACCAATAGAATCATCCATGAGATATATGTAGAGCTTCGCCTCTTCTCTAATGTACTAGTCTCTCTTAGAATGAGTTCATGCATCTACATCTTCTCCTTGCACCCTCTAGTCTCTTTTTCTGCTATCTACGCACCTCAATATATAGCTTTTTTTCCCTCACCACCATGCCTTCTGTGGTAACAGATCAGCTGCCAAGTGTGCAAGTAGTCCTCCAATGGAGCATGCCTTCTTAGATACGAGATCTCCGCTCTGTGTAATGATGCTCTTCTAGAACCTTTTGTCGCATACATGGAATATTCCATTTTTGATCCCACAGTTTCTAGGTTGGCACCTTATCCACTCTGCATGATAGAAGGGTCACAATTTTCTTGTGTACTACCTGGGATGCTGAATATGGATAAGTCCAGAACCTGTATTACCTTGTGTGAGTGTCATGTGTTTTGTAAAACCCTAATATAACCCTTCCCTGCATGTCTTCATCCTGCGTGCCCTTCTTCAACTAGTTCCTGCAGAACCACACACCTTCTTATACTTGGCCAACATTCTAGGGCCCAAAATCACCCCACACTAATCATGTTCTCTGTCCTCAAAATACACTCTTCAAATAATAAAGAATGACAAGCTCTTACAATGGTTGGAAAGAAAGAAAAAGGGAATGAAGAATTGGGAGAAAGAATGAAAGAATGGGGGACTTTTTTATTGCTGAAGGAGGAGAGGAAAATCCTTCCCTAATTCTGCCTCTAACTTCTCCCAAGTGTTGATCTCATTTTACACTTGCTGAAAGAGGTCACCCACCAGGGTGCTCACCTCCTCAAAAATCATCTCCTCTCCTTTTGTGCTCATGGTCTCAACAATACTCTCCACCTTGGCCAAGATCTTATCTCTCTCCGCTCTATTCCCCTTTTTTTTCTCTTGGAACTCCTTGAGTTCCGTTTCATGGGTGGAACCCAAGATACTTTCCACTCTATCCCTATCGGTGTAGTTGTCATAGGAAGCTTCACTGACTTACATGAAGGCCTTTACCTCTACAAGAAGATTGGTGTATCGAGCCATAATCTTGACAACGTTCATCATGTTTTATTTTTATTGGCACGCCTGCACCTCTTCTGCTGATTCTAAAGCAAGTGGTGACCTCTCCATAGTGAGAATGTGATTCATATCCTCCAGACATTACAAGGATGACTCATACTTCTGATCGAGCGGTGCTACATCGGGGTTCTTCAATAAAATTGCATCTGTAATCATCTCCACCTTCTTAGAGACTTCATTCACCTTAGATTTTTCTTCCTTCATCTCACACCTCAACTGAGCACTGATCAAATCCTCTTGCTTTAGGTATTTTCTCTTCTTCATGAGCTCCCTATTTTTCTTCTCCAATTCCTCCTCTAGGGATCTCACTCTATCATTTCTCCCAAACATCTTGGCCTTAACATCGACTAAAACTTTTTTAAATGCATTACAGACCTATTCATCTGATAGCTACTGAAATTTCACCAATGGATTTATCACTTTGGCTTCTGGCACCTTCATTAGCACTCTCTAACTTACTTTGAATCCTAGTTCATCCACATTGGACTCAAACGCCCAATATAGCATCTTTCTTGTCTGCGGGTATGCACTTTCTTCATCAAATGATGAAATTGCTAGGAATTGCTCTGTTGGTATGGTGCTCTAGAAGCACATGCGTAGTATCTTGCTAGGATCATCAATGTATCCCATTCCCTACCCTTGTGCCACTACTACACCTTTCCCACCCGTCTGTGAAAATTTTTGGAAGCTCATTGCTAACTTGGGATCTCCACCCACACTTCCATACTCCTTCCCAACACTTTCTTCTTCTATCTCCTTTATAATCTTGTCCGCGCTCCTTTTCAGCTCCTCTTCCACCAACTTCTTCATGATGTTAGCCACTTCTCTCTCCTTGGATTTCTCTACTTCCTCCTCGATGAGGCTTGGGGTTATTTGGTTCTTGGTGCTTACGTTTTCACTCACCCCTTTCCTTGAGCTTCAACTTCTTCCTCGTCATTCTTCTCCTCATATTCCTTATTATATTCCTTTTCATATCCTTCTTCCTCATAATAATGTACATCATAGATTGGATGTTCTTCACCTCCTTCAGGCTTGTCATCATCCTCATCGCTGATGTAGGTGTCTAATCTCTCTATTTCTTCTGAGTCTGCCTCATCTATCACCTTCTACTTCTTCCTTACTGGGGATTCTAGTATAGGAGATTCATCTTTTTCTTTCTCCTTGATAGGTGATTCCTCATGGGTGAGGTGTTCTTCATGCTCCGGTGCCTCTTCTTTTGGGGTATTTATCTTGATAGGGGACGTCTTTCTTCGCACGTAATTGTTAGGCTTCACGACTGCTTCAGTTGTGCCCACTGATTCTGTGGTCTACACACTTAGTGATTTATTCTCCTACCCCTCTTCTCTTTCTCTCTTGTGTAGCACGACCTTCTTCCTTCCTGTGGGGTCTTCCATAATGGAGACATCATTCTCTACATATGCGCATTTCTCAAAATTAGGTCTTATTTGAAGGTATATCCTTACTGCAGCCCTTCTATCAATTTTTAGCATTATTGGTTTCATCATTTGATCCTCGTGGGAGACATACTTCTCCATGTACGTGCATTTTTTAGGGTACATGATATTTTGGTGCAGCTCGTGGTGGTCTTGGTCCACCTCACTAAGGTTGAACGTTAGTATTTTTTCTTCTTTGAACCTGTTGACCCATGCCTGGAAGTATTGCGTGGTGAAGGAGAAGGGAAGCTTACACCATGGACCCCTAGTCCCATTTATTAAGGTAAATATTCCAATGAAGAAATGTTGGTACACTAAAAATTTTGATTCTCCATCCATGAGTATGGGAAACTACTCTGGGATCCTCCACTATGTCGCAAATGTGTCACACATTTATTTATACAACTTCTCAAAGTGTGATTTGTGAGCGTTCATCATGGTTTCACAAGTGTATTTCTCAAATATCTTTGTGGGTGAGGGATCCTAATATAGGTACTCCCAAACAATTTTTTCTGTCCCATTTGGCACTCCAATCTCTAAAAAGACAATGGTGAGGAGGACGTTACTCAATAGTATCTTTTCTCCCTCCTGTGCACTGCTTATGATCTCATCTGTGATGCTTATGATCTCATTTGCGATGAAAGCGTACAAGTTATAAATGGTTCCCTCTTATATCCTCTATCATACATTTAGCCATGCCTTATTCACTTGCATCCATCATTTGTGATTTTTGAGCTTGGTAACCAAGTGCACGACTATCCTCATAACTGGGTCTAGAATCTCTACGATGTCAAAGTATCATGAACCCTTATTGTAGTCATACGCAGCTACAAACTCCTTAATAGCCTCCTTGTCACTTAGATCATCATCTATATTGTTTACTTCACAAATAAGGCATGTGAACTTGGATATCATTTGTGGTATTATGCACATCTTATGCCCCACAAAATAAAAGTGATCCTCATGCATGCATGACATCAACCACTGGTAAAGGCACTCAGGATTTCCAAAGTAAGGAAACTCATACAGTTGCAATAATCTTGCCTTCTCTAATTTGACCTTCACCTCGTCACTGTAAATGGGCATCCCATATGGTGTTCTTTTGTTAGTTGGTCGGACCAAATCTAGCACCATTTCCTTATCAGTTGCACTCATGTGATGGTTATAATCACTCACGGTCATCTGCCTTAGAGAGGAAACCCATTCCTTTCTAGAAATACTCCATCTAGGTATTACATTTTTACGTACCATTCTTCATTGATGCTCAGGACCACATCAATTTTGTTTCCCTTTCCCATACCCTTTGTTTTCTTTGGTGAAATGGCTAGTTTTTTGGCTGCCATATTTTCTATCAAGATAAATACGAACTCCTTAATCTACTCTGCTACTCTTCTACACTCCAACCTCAACTCCAATGCTCAACTCCAAGAATAAATCCTTCTATCTCTGTGCCCTAGATACCAAACCCTAACTAGGAAAACCTTCCACAAGACGACACACCATAAACAACCTTTCCTCACGCCTATGTACTCCTTCCTTCTGGTTTTTAGATCCACTCTAGCCACACACTTAAATTCTTAGGATTATTTTTCCTTTACAAAAATTTCTCTTTGGATACCCTAGTTCACAAGAGCACTTCAAATTCGTAATAGCAAGATAGGAAAATGACTTGCCCGACCTTGTATTTTTATTTTTTTCTTCCCTCTAGAAATAAATGCTATGCCACCTACTAATGTACTTTAACATTAAATGTGAATTTTTCCACCAATCTAACTTTAAGCACCCTTACCCACGTGCCCAATCCTATACAAAAAATCCTTTACAACCTTCTGGCGTGAAAAAATCTAACCTAACCGAAGAATCTTACGCATGTGTCTACAATGCCAAAGGCACTTCTTTTGTCATTTACCCAATTTTTTCCTTCGCCTACCTTATGTTGTATCTGCGCTCTTCATCCTTTTTACATGGTATTTTTTACAACCTTCTCGACACCATGATTCATCATCCACTTTTTTCTTATGTGCTTCCTTATACTGGGCCACTCAACTTGTATTACAAGCCTATAGTTCGAATTACTCTACCCCACACTAAAACAGATGTGCGGTCCTCTACACATACATAAATTTGGAAAAATAATGTGGTTACCGATGCACAAGGTGCAAAATGAAACAAAAAGAAAGGAATAAGCAATGATAAATGGAAACACAAGAAAACAAAAGCATAAAGGGAAATTCTAAGCTAACTGTAAACACTTCCTTATTAAAAAAACCAAGAAGACTTATTTATAGTAGAGATTCAACCTACTCCCATTGAAATGTCATGGTAACTGCGTCCCATCCAGTGCTTGTAATTGGAAAGTACCTAAATCAAGAATGTACGAGATGATGTAGGGTCCCAATGAATGGAATTTCAAATTCCCAAGATAGCGTAGATACTTGGAATCATACAACAACACCATCTTCCCAACCTCATAATTCATGTTCTCAATACGACGATCATGCCATGCATTTTTTCTTGATTTTTCTGTGTTCTCACTCCATCTAGCAAGTGATCACCTTTTGTCTAAATGCATTAACTTATCAATTATTTCTTCCAGTGCTTACTCATCAACAAACCCTCATGCGTGCATTATACGCAGTAATGGTAACATGAATTCAACTGGTAAAACACCCTTTGTACCAAACACCAATTGAAACAGTGTGGCCTTGTTCAACCTCTTGTAGGTTGTCTTGTATGCCCATAGAATGGCTGATACTTTGTCATCCCAATCTTGTCTTCCAAAATCATAGATCTTAGTCAATGTGTGACTTAGTATTTTGTTAAATGCCTCAGCATTTCCATTCACTTGAGGTTGATAAGGGGTAGTCTTGTGATGGGCACCATAAATTATGCTAACAGAATCTTGAGCCTTTCATTGAGAAAATGTGTACCTCTATCACTATTTAAACTTAAAAGATAACCATACATGTTGATTATGTTCTCCCATAAAAATCTAGCAGATGTCACTACAGTGTAATCCTTCGTAGGCATTGTCTCTACCCACTGTGTCAAGTAATCCATGCAAGTTATGATATACTGTGAACCAGTCCTTTGTGCGACTAGCGAAATTGGCCCTACGAAGTCGATTACCCATTTTGTAAATGGTTTAGCTCTGGCTATTGGTTGCAAGGGCATTTCATCCCTCTTTCTAGGTTTTCCAAGGTGCTGATAATGGTCACAGGCCTTGAATAACTCAATGTAATCTTGGTAGATGGTTTCCCACCAAATCCCTACTAGTAAAATCTTCTGCATGGTAGCATTTCCTACATAGTATCCTCCTGCAATCCCACCATGCACTTCCTCCATAATTTCCACATGCTCATGTTCTAATACACAATGGAATAGAACCTCATCATGACCTAACTTATATAGGTCTCCACTAATCATCATGCGGGGTGTGACACGTATTGGTAATTGATTTCTCTCCAGGGCCTTCATCCCTTCCAGCACCACACCTATTTTTAAAAACACTACTATATCTTCTAAGTTTGAGGGCATGTGCCACAACCTAAATAGTTTCATGTATGACATGGTGTCCTCAATACTTTGCACTTCCTCCCCTAAGTTAATTCTTGATAATTGGTTAGTTCTTGAATTTCTCTTCCCTAGTTTTATGACCACTATGAACTCAAATTCTTGAAATAATAGGACCCATCGACATATGTGCCCTTGCAGAATGAGCTTGTTGACTAAGTACTTCAATGCCATGTAGTCTATGTAGAATATAAATGGTGGTGCTAATAATTAATGCCTGAACTTGTGTAGTGTGTAGATCATGGACAATGCTTCATGCTTAGTAGTTGTGTAATTATGTTCTACTAGTGTCAACTTCCTACTTGCAAAACAAAAGGGATGATCAATAATTTCCTCACCAAGTTGTGCTAGTATTTCTCCCATAGCTTTCCCTGAGGCATCAACATGCACATGGAAAGGCTTATCCCAAGAAGGAAAATGTAATATGGGTTTCGTGATGAGCCTATCCTTCAAAGTTTCAAATACCTTCTATTGTACCTCTCCCTAATGGAAGGAACTCTTATGTTTTAGCAATTCCCAAGGGTGCGGCGATCTTGGCATACCCCTTGATGAATTTATTGTAGTACCCTATATGCCAAAGGAATCCACACACTATACTTTGACTAATAGGCTCCCCTAATCCCACAATAATTGAAAATTTGGTGGGATCTAATAGTAAGCCTTCTTTGCATGTAATGTGTCCTAACAGGGATCCAAATGGAGTAACAGAGACACAATTCTTAATATTTAAGGATATCCTTACTTTCCAACATCTTTCAAACATCAGCCTCAAATTGTAACAATGGTCTTTCACCAACCCATACATAGACAGTCCAATCATCCAGGTAAACTTAAAGAAATTTATGGATGAAGTCCTGAAATTCTTGTACAACGATGCACAAGGACACAACAGGTGAATTATTTAACCCAAAAGGCATAACCATGCAGGAAAAACTTACCCTCTCAGTGGCGAAAGTTGTCTTTCTCTTGTTGTACTTTACAATGCTGACTTGGTGATACCTTGAGAACCCATTCGTGAAAGAGTAGACTTCGCACCCGGCTACTCCCTCCAAAATTTCTTCAGTAAAGGGGGTTAGAAAAGGATCGATGACACATAATACATTCAGATCCCTATAGTCCACATAGATTCTTATCCTTCCATCCTTCTTGATACATATGACCATTAGGCTTATCCATTTTTATTCTTCCACTGCATCAATGATACCAGATGTTATCATCTTATCTATTTCTTCCTTGTCTCATACACAAAAAATTGGATTCATCTGATAAGTACTCTTCTGAATTAGGAACGTACCTTCCTTTAAAATTGATCTTCATCTCCCCCAAGGAATGGTGGAAACATTTGAGTTCATGGTACCCATGAGGGAAAAAATCCTAGAACTTGTGCAATAGATCAATGACCTTTGAAACTTCTTTTTCCAGCCAATAGTCCCCAACAATAGCTTCTTTAGGTTCTGTCTTCATCCCAATGCTAACATTCTTTGTTTTCAAGGGCTCATGATAGGCACATGCTCACTCACTAGTGATATCTATGACTTCGCATGTACCTTCAGAATGGCTAACATCCAAAGATTCCATTTCTTCTCTGTCTACTACATAGACCATCTTTCCTTTTTCTTTTTCCATGCACGCACGCTCAAGATGTACTTCCTCTTATTCTTCTTCATTGGGGCACGTCTCCAAATAAGGATCACCTAGTAACTCTAGTAGCCTATCATCTACCATTACACAATCTCCCATTATAAAGCGCTTGATTACTTGCAACACCTTATCCACTGATGGCTTTGTACTCCTGTACTCAAAATATTGGATGAGATCAACTGCAAACTCCTGCCAATTACCTGTTTGACAATGCATCTCCAAATGAATATACCATGCACGCGCACAACCTTGTAATATGGAATATAACTTATGCACCCATAATGAAGGTGGCAATGCTTCTGCACTTCCCATCTAGGCCTTCTCACATGCTTAGATATGAAATGAAGCAGTCTCTTTACCATGGTAGTATTGTATAACCGTGGGCGTATTGCTCTTGGAGAACCTTATAGAGAATGTGATTCTTACCTTGCGTAATTCCAAGAGGCTCTCCCAATGTGTATCCCACCAACATGTTGCAGTTCCAAGTAGGTTATAATTGAGCATTCCCCTTATCTCGTCCTCATTCTTCCACTGAGCCTCTATTTCTCAAAAGAAAATTTCATGATATTCTCCTCCAGAGTAACTTGGAAACTTCTTTCCCCCTAGGTGCTTGAATGAGCACACCTTCATTACCCTTGTTATAGATCCTCTCAACTATCTCCCAATCAAATCATAAGTCCCATGCGTCCAATTTTTGCACGTCATGCTAGTGGTATCACTCAAGGATAGAGCATCTTCAAACTAGATGACTCCATCCATGGGATGAATTATCTCAGGATATCTAATGGAGCACACATATATTATATCAAGGAATTCTTCTCCTAAGGGCTCAATATAGGGCATTGACTTTCCCATCTATTAAATAGATAATCACCCTTTCTTCCTTGTTCTCAAAGATGATATTGTTAAACTACATGTGGGAATTGTTTTTGTAACACCATGGGCACCCAAGTAATGCTAAAAAGTTGTCTACCTTGGCGAGTTCCAAGACTTCAAAGTCTCCAGGTAACTTGGCCCCTTGAATGGTGATAAATGCATCCTTCAGGACTCCAATTGGCATTTCCTTAGTCTTTTTTTCCATATAAAACACATTCGAAGATGTTTGTAATGTGGGCCTTCCCATTTGATGTCAGGCATCTAAGGTAAGAACATGGACCTCTACTCCCATATCAATGAGGATGTTACTTAGAAGCCATCCATCAATAACCACATTCAAATTAATTTCCTTGTCATAGTCAAGGATGTGAGGGGGAAGTTTTGCATGCAAAACCTGCCTTTCACTCTCTACTCTAGCGCGTGGTACCTTCTCCCTCAACCATTCTCCTAGAAATGGAATAATACTATCTTTCCTTAACATCCTACATACATCCTTGAATTCATCAAATCCACCCTTTGGAGCCTCGACATTCTTCCTTTAATCCAACTACTTTGATTTCTCTTTTAGAAATTAGATCTCCCCTTGCAAACTTTGAATCACATCCATAGTCTCTTGATACACCTCCTTTTGATGAGAAGGGTCTAGATACTTTCCATGTACCACTTCCTCTCTTGAAACTAGTGTCCTTTGTCTTGGCATCTCCCTGGCACGTGTAGCCTCTACTTGCATCATCACTAGTACATGATCTAGTCCCAACTCATGCGTAACTTTTGGCATCTATTATGAATCGACCTTCTTGATGCTCACCACCTAGTGCCTTTGTCCTTTCGGTTTTACTGGTTCACATGTTCATAAAGTTATGGAAATTCTTCATACTTATGCTTCTTTCCACACCATGAGAATTGTAATAGATTAGGACACTCATGTTTGTAATGTTTTGTAGATCCAAAATTGTAATAGGTTCCTCATGGGAAATCACTTTTTCCTCCTCTACAGTTACTGTGACCATGAAATCCTCCACAAAAACCTCTTCCACACGCTCCTCCATCTGCGAACCCTTCATAACAATGATCATCACCCTTTGAACTGTTTACAAGACTAGTATGGTACACACCAAGATTGATAACATCATGGATTTGATCAATCAGTTTGAAATCCTTGGTATCATGGGTCATAGAGGTACATATCTTGCAATAACAAGAAACATTATTATGGGTTGTGCACTGTAGTAGAGGACATCTACTTGCATTATGATCCCCATGGTATATCTCACATTATACCACTACGGCATGTACTAACCTTCAAGGGAAACTATCTTTTGCATGCCCTTCCACTTCACAGTCTATACACAAAATCCCACTATGAACCTTTGGCACTAATTTTGTAGAAAAATTCTCCAACTGTTTAGCCATTGCAGTAATTTGAGCCTCCAGAAAAGGACTAACACTAGTATCAATGCTCCCAACAACTTCATCATACAGGGAAGCTTCTAATGCCTCACACGGGTCTGTGAAAGTATTGTGCGACAGATCCCTTCTAAATGGTGTTATCAATCCTCTGAAAAACCATTGAGCATGTTGAGAAGGATGAATGTCATAGGATAGTTTTGAAAAGAGATTCTTGAAAAGTACGTCATACTCCCACAAAATCTCTGTCATTCCCTGTTGGATATCATTTAGAGCGTTGGTGCTCTTCTACTCAAAATCAGGTATATGGAACTCTACTAGGAAGGATTTCTTCAATGCACTATAGTCTACCACTATTTTATGGGGGTCATACTTCTTATACCAACTATGCCTATGACCTTGCAATGTTGTTGCAAGTTGGCTTACCTTTTTCTCTGGGGTAGTGATTCCTTTCACACGTCATAGTAATTCACACTTGTGCACATGATCTATAACATCTTCAATACCCTTATAGTCTGGTAAGTGTAAAGACATCTTGAAAAACACTTGGGGAGGTGGCTAGGTCCTTGTCCTCCCAATCCAGAGCCTTGGTTACCTCAAGTGTTTCCTCCTCCACCAAATCCACTGGATCCACCAGGTCATGTTCCTAGTGATCCACCAGATCCACCTCCTACAGTTGGTAAAGGGCCTGAAGTGGTCACGCCTAGTGTTCCCAACGTCCCACTGAACTGTGCACTGATGGTTTGTAATATTATCCCACTACCAGTTGTGTGTCCTGTGCCACTCCCAGACATGATACCCAAAACCTTGCGTACTTTCACCTTGCCTGAAAAATCCCTCCAAATACTGGAATGGATTGTGAAGCCATGGATGCTCCAAATGAGAAATTATAACTCCTGGGTGCAGATCAGTTACTCCCACCGATACCAACTGGGTTAACAATACTTCTCCCTTGATCTATAAAACAAAGCACGAGGGGTTGGTCACCAGGTGGGTTTAGATGCGCTTTGATGGCTCTCCTTTCTTCATGCAATGAAATCTCATCAGAATCTCAAGGGAATTATCTCTCACACTTGCCAAGATGGGGTATCACAGACTACTCAGGTTCCATATCCTCTACATGATACTAAACTCCTTCCTGCAACATTTTCCTCCATATATCCATCACACTTGAAACATCATGTTGTCTAGTCATCTCCCTTTCACGATATTTGCTATACTTGAGCCATCTCTCCTCCCTTTCATTTTCAGCTGCAATGTCTATCATCTTCCTCCACCCTAGCTTCCTCTCCCAGTGCTCAAAGATGCTTAGCCAGCCATGGGAAATGCTTCTAAACTCAAGGTAATGACCAAGATCTTCATCTCCAAAGGAATAACATGCAAAAATGATCCTTTGGGCTCCCTCAAAAAATCAAACCCAACAACTTCCAGGCATGAATACATAGAAATGGAGTATTCAAGAGTATAAAAGGTCAAAACTCCCTTCCACCAGTGATCAACATCACACGTTCAAGTCAGATCTGCATCCTACAACCTCTGATAGTCATCTTGGGTCCACACACATGATCTATAGTACCATCTTGATCTAGATGCATATTCTGACAGCCATTAATATAGTTATACTGGGAAACAAAAGAAGAATGTCTCATAGAACTCATGGTATAGTTTTTTTTCTACCCATCTACGCGCATCGAACTTAGGTCCAATGCTGAATCTTTAAGAAAACTCATCCTCTATGCTTTTGAACCATCCTTCAACACTTCCCAAGGTCAGAAGTTTTGTCATCATGCATCACAGGGACAAATATGCAAGACATTTCTCATAACTTCAAAAAGGGGTCTTGACAATGGAACCAAGATGTATTCATTTTTATACCCTTAGACCAATAGTCTAATCCCATGCATGCCAACCTATCACCCAACGGGAACTGGGCACTCACCCGAGGCATGCATGGTCACCAAGCCTCTCCTTTATGTGAGTATTATGAGAATGCATCATCTTATGAAAGATTTCCAAATGGAAATGAATAGAAAAGAACCATGCTTCTTTTTGAGAACCTAGGATGGGTTATTATCTCATTGCATTCATAAAAGAGAAATAACAAACAACATATGGAAATGATTCATACATAAAGGAAATGCATAAGTATTATACTCCTAAACACATATATGATTCATAACAGAGCCTTATATTTATATTAACATGTTCAATAATCCACATTACATTCCTTGGAGTCATAACAAACCCTCTTATCATAACACAGATCCATGTCATGTATCAAAACTACACTATGTTCATCACATTACAAATAAAAATGCAAACCCATCCCTCTAAGTGTGCATCAATCCCAATTTTCCCTAATCTCAACCAATAGAATCATCCATGAGATCTCTATAGAGATTTGCCTCTTCTCCAGCATACTACTCTCTCTCAGAATGAATTCATGTATATACCTCTTCTCCTCGTACCCTCTAGTCTTTTTTTCTATTATCCATGCACCTCAATATGTAGCTTTACTTCCCTTGCCTTCATGCCTTCTGAGGTAACAGATCAGCTGCCAAGAGTCCAAGTGGTCCTCCAATGAACCATACATCCTTTGATCTAAGGTCTCCACTCTATGTAATGATGCTCTTCTGGAACCTTCCATTGGATGCATGAAATATTCCCTTTTTGATCCCATAGTCGTCAGGTTGGCACCTTATCCACTCTGCATGCTAGAAGGGTCACGCTTTTATCATGTACTTCTTAGGAATCCAAATATGGCTAATTCCAAAACCCATCTTTCCTTATATGTGCATGTCATGTGTTCTGCAAAACCCTTACAGAACCCTTCCCTATTTTCCTTCATCCTGTGCACCCTTCTTCAACTAGGTCTTGTACACCCACACGCCTTCTTGTACTTGGCCAATATTATGGGGCCCAACATATACCATCACCATTTAAATAGTTAATGCAAACATAATATCACATACCTTGAGTAATTTCCATGAGTATGGGTCATGTCAAATGCCACAGTCCTAAAACAAATTTTCAATGATCTCTTCCTTCTCTTCTTGAAATCATAGTTGCAAGGTCTTATGAAAATATCCCCATTTTATCATACTAGAAATAAATCAACAACTATACCAAAAATTTATCTTATAAACTTATGAAGTATTAAATTTTGATCATATTTGACATTCTTTTTTGTTATGGAAGCTCCCCTTGAGATGCATACTTATTACTCTACTGTAGACCTTCATGAGTAATGCCTTGACTGTCATACAAACCATGATTACATAGATCCAAAATTTTTAGGATAATCAATGACCCCTTCATGAATGATCAACCAGAAAAGAAACAAAATCACTTTACTTATCTTCACATAGCTGTATCAGAGCTTCAAGATACCCTTAATCTTTTCACTATGCTTAAAAAACTTCAAATTCATTCAAAATTCTTTTGCAACTTTCTTGAAACCTATTCATTTACATATCTTGTTGCACAAGCAATCATCAAACTCTTCAGTCTATCATACTATTATTCAAGGAATAAAATTAGGTCATCACACTTAGCATACTCCCCCTTAGATTATTTAACCTAATACAATACCATTTTCCTTAAATATTAACTCAACTTATCAATCTTTTCATATTGTAAGAATCAGAGTGCTTAAGGTTACAAGTAATTATTTCTTCAATCCTACTATCAACATTGATATTGACATCAAAATCCTTTAAATTTTTCTCTGAATGATGTCTAACCACTATATGAGTTCAATTTTTCATCTTTCAATATAAATTTCATGTAAAATGTATTGTAATATTTTAAACATACCTTTATCTTCCACTTATACTACTTGTATATATTTTCAATGGATCACTCTGATTTTGTATTTTAAGAAAAATTCTCTCCACATCTATTGATTTTTCCAGATCACAAAGCATAGGACAATAATGCTCCTAATTTTGTCATCTCCAGGTTATATTATCAAACTTAGAGTAACCAATCAGTCTTTCAATAAATATCATAGCTTTTACAACATGTCACTATACCTAATTAATTTTGCTAAGATCAACTTTAAAGTTTTAAACAAACATAAATAGAAAAAATAAATCCATCTTGATGTATTATTCATAGACCATAGCTCCTAAGATTAAACAATAATTTAAAAAAACTCCTAAGATTTTAATTTTCATCTCAAAGCAGTCATAGACCCAGATAGGACTATATAACTTATGCATCTTGACCTGATGAGAAATCACACCCAAGGGAAAACTAACTGCCCCTGAAAAAATACATATCACATTTTCTCTTCTATATAACTATAGATAACTTCATATTTGAACTAACCTTCTAATAATTATCACATACCTTCTTGATGTTTTTCACCATAGGTGTTAAAGGCCACCACAGACCTAGAGACAAATATTTAAGATAACAACATAACTTCATTTCTCTTTTGTTAGACAACATAGACTTTTGGAACATCTAAACATGACTTGATAAACTGACTGAGAGTAAACCAAATATACCTTATTGTTTCCTTGATAGATCATACCTCTTATACTCTTGACAAAAACTAAAACTCACCTACAGACCTTCATGATACACTAGACTCTTATTATCTTTAGACCACTCATGATATCAAGACTATGCTAGAAAAATTATGTCCTCCCAAATGAATCCAATACAATAACTCAAAACCTTACGAATGAAATAGGACAAAAATATACCTTGACATGACTAAACCAAACTAGACACATGATTCAAACCTTGCACCATCATGAGCCAAACCAGAAAACACCCATGCTTCCTTCAACTGATGTATATCTTCAAGAATCTGTTGGTGAAATAATTTTTCATGTGGGAAATTATTGGTTTTAACCAGCACTCATGGGACTATACCCCTTCTTCTTGTGTTTGAATAGACTCCCATTATTTAATGTAAGCATAATAATTCTATCTAACTGCTATGAGGTTCCAAAATAGGTCGGGGATCACACATGAACACTTCACTAAACCTGTGTCAAAGTTATTGTATGGGGTACAAGAGAGGAATTTGGAGAAATGAGGGATAAAGGAGAGGAATTAAGAGAGGGGAGGTTATCGTTGTGAATATACAAGTGAAAATTTCATGCCTAATAATTGGAGTAGTTCAAAATTCAATTGGAGGAAAAAAATGCAATTATTGAGACTGAGAAACTAGAGATACATAGTTCTTCAATTTCATCTATTAAAGACACCAAGTTCCTTCTTGATCACAATATTTGTAAAGTAACAAAAAAAAGAGAGTAGAGGAAAACATGAGAAAAGAAATGGAAGAATGTAACTTTTACTCCTTGTGTAGTGATTAAATATAAATCATCAATCAATCTACCACAATTCAAAATTGCTACCAAGAATTAAAATTTAGGATCCTTTGGAATGGAGAAGCCATCCCAATTTATAGCCTTGTGAATTGAACTTTCATCTCACCCACATGACTATTCATGTACCTATTCCACTTGTGACCTTTCAATTTGACCCTAGAAGAGACAAATCAAGTATCTCTCTTAGAATTTTGAGTAAATAATTTTACAAATTAAAAATACACCACTTAAGTGAATAGGAAAAAAAATTATTGTGTACACTGAAGAATTAGAAGAAAAGGAGAGAAGAGAAGGAGGTAAAGGCATTGACTAATATATTAAAGAAGCTCCCTTAAATGTAGATCTTGTTGAGATGATCTCAATTTCATCTTCCTGCAAGTTGCATAGATACTTCAGGCTACCGAATAAGTGTTTTGAATTTTTTTTGAGATCTTTTGATGTGATTTTTAAAGGAACATGAAATTCACCCATGATGGTGCATTCTTGATTTCACAATGAGAGTGAGGATCACTATCTTGTTCCTTAGTCTTTCACAATTATCATTCATGATGCACAAACCTCTTGATGCTTGTATACTCTATCCCACACACTATGCTACAAAATTACAAACTTTACCTTTATTGCTATGAGATGTGATATCTTTCCTACCTCACTTTTTCTCAGCTAGTTCAATTAACATGACTCAAACAACTCACTTAAACTCACCTAGCTCACTGGATCACCCAACTCACCAAGCTTAACTCACTCATTTAACTGAGCTCACTTTAACCAACACATTGAGAGATGGTGATGGATCCAACATGACCAATGAGATATGATTACCTACTATGATGAATCAATGGATTCCTCGACACCCTTCATATATTTTCCAGTTACTTAGTGATCCAAACTTTCCTTTTTTATGCTTCAACATGATCCTAGGAAAAAATGTGATCCAAACGATGCTTCCAAGGACCTTATGGATGTTTTATTCCTTATTTTGAGCTATGTCATCATCCTAAAACCTTGTGAAGATATAAAAAATAAGAAATATGAGTGAAAATGGAGCTAGCTATAACTATCTACATCCAAAATGGAGACTTTCTATTTTTAATAGGTAGGAATGGGACCTACTATTTTAGGAGTAATCACCTATTTTTCTCAAATGAAATTATAAACCTTATACAACACTCCATCCTCTTTATTTGATGGTTGCTTTTTCCGGACCTGCTATTTTAAGAAATTCCCAAATTTTCCCTGCCTTCCATTTAACACCAGTTCTGACTATTCTAGGTGATCTGAACTTGCAATACTGAGTGAATTAATATTTTTAGTATGAAAATGAGTAGTATACCAAGAAAAACACAATATTTGATATCTCAAAAAATAAGAAACTTTATCATGCAAAAAATAGTTTCAATGAAAATAGATTTTTCCAAGATATTTTCTTCCGAATTTTGGATAATTTTGCTTGACAGATCATCAAGAAATTAAAAATTTATTCAAGGAGGGAAGAATTATGATGAAAAATATAGTCCATATACATAAAAAATAGGTACTTCATGGCACTAAAAATATTTCATGTGAAACATATTTTTCAAGGATCGTTTCCTCCAATTTTCGTATGATTTCGCCCATTGGAACTATTACGTCAAAATTACAACACCCCCCAATTTGTCCTCTGTGTGTGGGAAAATTGG
Source organism: Taxus chinensis (assembly GCA_019776745.2). Taxonomy (NCBI): domain Eukaryota; kingdom Viridiplantae; phylum Streptophyta; class Pinopsida; order Cupressales; family Taxaceae; genus Taxus; species Taxus chinensis. The sequence continues at coordinate 330,664,319 of CM034150.1, read as the reverse complement.
TGCAATTTTTATAACATGGGACTATCTCTCAAGTTATGGGACTTGTGAACTTGAGATGGTCCTCCGGAGAATGTCAAATTCCTCTACCTAATCTTAATGCTAAATTACTCATAGAAGGGAAAATGCAGCTAAATAATCCTAAACTAACCATTCCAAGGGACCAAGGAGAGAGAGATGGTTATAAAGGTTTAAAAACAAGAAAAAAATAAGCTAAGGGTGGTGATAGCACCAAGAAAATGGGTGAGATACTCTACTTAAGGGAGAATGGAAGGAAGATGGAGTTGAGAGAGGCCAGACAGGTGTGACATAAACCCAAATCCCAACTTGTCATCAAATATCTAAGAAACAAAATATCATGAACCTATAAATGAGAGAAGCATGCAAAAAATTCAAAAAAAACAATGGAGAGGCAAGAGAAACATGATAAAAATGAGATAGGGTTGAATAAACACTAAAAAACATGAATTTTATTGCTTCAAAACATGCACAGATCATTTACATATGATGCACAAAGGCATAATTACATTACAAGCCCAAGAGAAGGCTTGTAACTCAAATGGAGTTTAGGGAAAAATCCACCAGGGTTTCCCAGCTCCCAGAATGTATATTTTTAAAAATGAGGGGGTCGAGTTCATTATATAGGAAATTTTGTAACCTACCCTCATTAAAGAGGTATGGGCACCCATATAGATTTTCTTCTTGAGGGTACTTCTGTCAGATGAATACATGGGTGTCATACCACATTAATACTTGTTATTGAGGTGTCATTCACCCACCTACCTTTTCCTTTCCTAGGTCTTGCAAGCCATCCAACCATGTGACCCGTCCAACCTCGTCGTACAACAACCAGGCCATCCAAGCACATGGCTCGTCTAACCTTCTATGTTATTTGACCTCAACCATCTAACCTATAGGCCATACATTTTTTGGTGGATTCCTAACCTGATGGTCACCATATTTACACCATGGGTTTTCCAACCTAGGAGGTTGGATGGCCAGCTAACTTGTCTATATACATCGAACTTGTGACTTGACCAAACCATGTGGCTAACCTTGTGCTGTCCAACCCGAGGGGGTTGGACATTATCTAACCTCCTCCGTACATCACTTCATCAAAAAACCCTTGATTCATCTAACCTAGTTTTCCAAATCAGCCATCCAACGAAGGTAGGTTAGACGAATGTCTCTCTTCCGTCCAACCTTGTCATCTCTGCCCTGTGCTATTTTGAACACTCAAGCCCACTGAGTCACCACTGTCTATCAGTCATGGGTTGTCCAACCTGTCTTTTCCATCCAAATCGCGGGGTTGGATGGACAAATCTCATCCATTCATATAAGGGGGTAGATGGCCATCTAACAACTTTTAAACCCTGCATTGTTTAATCCTCTCAAATCGACACTGACTCATCTATCTATCTTGTAACTTGGCCATCATCCAGCTCGATTCCGACTCATCGAGAAACCCTACTAGCTTAGTTTATCACAGAGAGTTAGCTTAGCTAGGCCATCCCATGTTTTCTTTTCCTCTGATTTATAGGTCTGAATTTTATGGTCATCTTCCCATCCCTGACTTTGAATGCCTAAGTCCATTTATAATGAGTTATCCAAACTAACCTAGGGGGTGAATTTGGGATAACAGGAACCTTGGGAAGTGAATATCACCCTTGGTTTCCTTTCACTACTATGTAATGACATCCATTAATTGATTATTTTATATTTTATAGGTGTAGTGATGGAGGGTGAATGAAGAATTCAAAACACTTAGGCAAAAAATGAGTTTTCATGGCCTTTTTGCCTTCCCAGTTAACTGCAACTTGACCGCGAGAGAGAGAAAGAATAGAGGGTTAAAACTATGGTTTTCACTTCATGGATTGGGATGAATTTTTTAGTACTTACTATCCATATTATACCCAATATATTTGGGACAGTAAAATGCACCCCTTTCTTAGGGCCTAACAAGTGGCAGAATAGGGTTGGAGAGCTGAGGAGATGAGAGAGAAAGGTTATAGTGCATGTGAGACAAAATTTGAGGTCACATGGAGAACATGTGAAATGGATAGGGTTTGGGTGAATTTTTTTATGCCAACTAATCTAATTATCTTAGAAAATAGGGAAGAAAAATGCACCCAAGGGTTAGAAGGATGAGATAACCAAATTTGCTCACATGATCATCTAGCACCTTGTTGGGAAGGAACATGTTCACATGAGGGTCCAAGGGATAAAAATAGGGGGTGGGAAACATTTTTTTTACCTAATTTACCCACTTTCCCTATTTTTCATAGAAATTTTGGACAGCTGGGATAGTTCGGACACCAAAATATGCTAGCCATCTAACTGTGAATTTGATTAACTCCTGAAATCATGAAACCAACTTTCCTAGAGTTGTAGGAAATATTTTGTGGAAGAATTTTATATAAATTTGAATCGTAAGACCATTTTAAGATCAATGGGAGGGTTTTAAAGAATTTATTATGTCTCATTCTATAAAAAAATCTTATTTTTCATTCGGGACCGCAAGGTGAGTCTGTCGACATTGATTTGCATAGAGAAACAATTGGGTCTTGGGAAGGATGTGAAAAATCCATCATATAGAGTAAGATTTTTTTATGATTTATTATTTACCTCTTGAATCATGCAAGATCTTCTAGAATCCTTCTTTGAATTTTAGGTAACTTTTTCCACTACAAGATCCCTAAGCCTAAAAAACCCACTTTCACTGTTCTCGCTCCAAAAATCTCTAAAGCTTTCCAAAATATTCATAGACCTATTCCATTCAATTCCAAACTCTTCAATGACATTCCCCTATGGTTTAGGTCCTTCAAATTTTCTTCAGAGGACACACACCTATCTTGGGAAAGCTAAGAATAACCTTCCTAGGCTTACTGTAGAACTCACCTTTAGAAGCACTATATTAAAATGGCATGAGTCACCCTATCTCAACATTTTGAAAACTTGGGCATGTATATAAAACATATATTATGAATTTCAGGGATAGGATAAAAACCATAGAGGGGGAATAGTGATATGGAGGGGGTTTAGGAAGGCTTAGGAGCAAACGTTTTGACACTTGGGTCCATTGTCATGCTTGAAAATTTGAAATTTTTAGGTGACACATTTTCATGACAACAACTGGCTCTAGCTTGGGGACTTGTTTTGGATCAAAAAAATTGAGTAAAGTATAAACATGAACTCTAGAATCTCAATACATATCATGGAGTAATGCCTTATCCATTGGGATATACAGAGTCACCCTAGAGATATATAACACAACTTCCTTTATTAAACACACACATGTGACAAGAAAAAAACACACAAGATGAGAAGGGAAAAACAAAACACAAGGGAAACATGAAATAATAAAGGAAACACTAAATCACCTATGTACATGTGGGGGACAAACCACTTTCATTCAAGGACTTAATTAAACCAAGTTCCTACCTATAAAAAAGTATCACCAGATGTATTTCTTTTGCAAATTTGTTGACAGGTTCACTGACGTATGAACCTCTCCTCATCTTATTGATAGATATATAATGATTGATATTGTAATTGAGGATACAATTATTTGATTTATTTCCTCTGTTGCTTTTGAAATTTCTTTCCGACCTCTCCTTAATTCTCAGGTTTGTTCCACCTACTATTTTTTTCCCATTTCCATAAGGATGATTCTTGATTATAATTTAATTATCATTATCATACCAAGGAATTTGTTCTTCATTGTGAATCTGCATCATGACCACCACTTCCATGATTTGATTCTCAATAGATGTTTTAGAAACCTCATCATTATCACTAGCCTCTTTATTTTCTCGATTTATTAATTGGATAAAGAAATCATATTTCCCATGCTTTGTATATCTCGTAATATGATACCTTATGTAATGTGGCATGTGGATTGCATCATATTGTTGGAAAGAGAAAGAGCTCACGATTGGGCATATAACATGGAAACTTTCATCTTATTCTCTTTGTCCATTTTGGGATGTGATTTTGAAAAAAAGTATCCTTATGAACAAGCAACATTCCATTCCTCTATTTTTTAATCAAGAATGTTTCTATCCTTATAAAAAGGGAATGAGCACAACATTGGAGCTGAAATGTTGTCATCATTATTTTCCTAATCTTGATCAACAAGAATCAAGAAATCCATTTCCGTGATGAAATAATCATCTACTTTAATAGGTTCACATTTGAGAGGTTGTAATGTTTCCAATTTTACATTTCTTGTGATTTTATTCTAATGAGAAAGAAAATATTTCAAGTTCAACAACATACTTATCACAGGTAAAATCATACTGAGCCTGAAGAACATGATCAGAAACATTGAAGTTACCTTTCAATAAGTGATTAATAATTACTCCTTCTTGATCTGTGTTGCTCATCACTTCAAGATTTATTTTTTTGCAAATCAACTTCATCATCACCATCATCAAAATACAATGGAGAAACTTCATTTATTATCTTATCCCATGAGAAGTACACACTCTGAAACTCTGATTCAATCAAACCATCACAATTTTATTTGATCAACTTTGTGATTCTTGGACATTCATACACCAACATGGGAAGATCGAGATCATTCTAAAAGGACATGAAAAGTTTGCAAGATTTAGAATTTTGACATGGGATATTTGTTGTTGGGTCACTTGGTTTTTGCATAGTATACTTCATTTTTATGATGGGAAGTAGTTTATTTTTTTTAGCATTGACCTAGATGGGTCTATTTGACCAATCTACCTTCATATATCCTCCGACATCTCGATAGAAGATTCATCCCAAAAACAAATTGCAAGAAGTAGGAATGTTTTCTAAAAGGATCCTCATTATGATTTTCTTGTCAGGAAAATATTCTAATGCTACCTCACCATCCTTTATATTACTCGTAAGGAGAAATTATTTCATTTCCATAGAGAGACACTGGATATAGGTAGGGGAAAAGAAGATGCCAAGGGATTTATCAACTTTTGAAGGAATGACATTATCTGAGGCACCAGACTCAATGATGCAATGTTTAGTTTATACCCATTTATTAATAAGGCTATGTAGAAAGGTTCAACCTTCATAGAGGTGGAGGGTGTGGAGGAAAGACAATTCAAATATGGAGTGGATTGAGATGTATGAGGTGGTTCTTTAGTGGTGACATATTTAGAAATAGAGCTACTTACGTTGCTATGTTGCACAAGTTTCTCAATTTGTTTGGAATGAGTTCTCAAGTACTCAAATTTGGAAATTTGGACTTAGGATCTTTTGAAACGGTCAATGATGTCAAAAGATGAGGAATTGGTAGGAACATTAGTGGTTGTGGAAAATTTTACATGGACGTTCTTAGGATTTGTAGAAACTGATTTTGTAAGAGAATATGAAGGAGACTTACTTGAAGAGGCAGAAGGATTCTTGGCTGGATTTATCTCATGGTTCCTCTCAGCTGACCTTGTTTGAGAGGAATTCGATGATCCTCCTTTTGTTGTGGTTTTTCTTAGAGTTTCCGTTTGAGGATTAAATTTCTTATCGTGGGTAGAAAAATAAGGGCGTTATTTATCCTTTTTCAATTGAGTGAACACCAAATATGATTAACTATCTATGGATTCTTCATCATCAAGTGTGCTTTCACAAAAAATTGATTTGAGTACATTATTCTTCTCCTTCATCTTCAACTTCTGATTAAAAATATCTCTATATTCATTTATATCATATATTGCGTTACTGAAAGATTATTCAAGGAAATCCTTTGGGGTACTCCTGTAATTTGGTTCTTGTTCTAGTTTGGATGAGGTGTTCATTGAGAAACCTCCCTTTTCAGAATTGTCAATTAATTTTCAAAATTTTGTAACATTAGATCAATTCTCTCATCTTTAGAACCCTAGCATATATCCTTCATTGAAGGATTCTTGATCTTACCTGATAAGATGAGGTCATATTCCACATCAAGTGCAATTTATTGAGAATTATCCAAGTCTCTTGGTTTAACTCTCTACATTATGAAGCTTACTTTAGGTGATTGAGAATTCAAAAAGAACATCTTCAAGTTATTTTCATCGGTAAGAGAAACAACAGGGAGTTTTTTTATCAACTTATTGAATTTTTCCATGAAGTCTCTCATGTACTATTACAATGCTTTCTTCATTTGAGTAAGTTGATCTAGGAGGGAATTAGAATATTCAATGATATTGAACCTATCTTAGAAATTATTTTTGATGTCACCCTATTTTGATATTGAGTGTGATAATAGGTACTATAACCAATATGTTGTTGCATCTTACAATATTTCCAAGAAAAACCACACAACAAAATATTTTTGTTACACTCCAAGGATTCCACTGGATGTGATAAAGGTTGTGATTTCATCATCATGACATTGGTTTCTATCTCTATAGAACTTCAGAAATTTCTTTCTTGATCCTTTTACAAGCTCATAAAGTGGTGTAGTCAAAGCTAATGGACCAGTGTTTTGTCCCCATGGTACCAGTTCTCATGCTTCCATTGATTATTCTCTTTGTTCCTCTCTTTGTTACTCTCTTTGTTCCTCTCTTTCTTATTCTATTTCTTCTTCATGTGGAATGAAGACTAGTGGTTCTGTAACTTTCTCTAAATAGTATGACCTTAAAGAGGATTTTTAGGAACTTGTATTCTTACCGGTACAAGCTGAAGTCTGAAATCACCCCTTTGTTGTTCCTCGAATACGGGGTCAACAATGCCACTTGCATGATCACCTTAGGTGTGGATTATTTCTCCTATATTTTATTAAGTTCTTAGGAAGGAAGGAGACTTGAAGATTGTAGATTTCTTAAAAGGATGGAAAAGAGTTTCTTTTTATCATTCAACTAGTATATATACATATATATATATATATATATTTGAACTATTTGTTTTTTTTGTATTTTTAAAATTCTATATGGGTGCACAAGGGAATATCTTTCCCCAATAAATTCTCCAAAAAACTATTGGTGAAATATTTTTTTTATGGAAAATTATGGCTTTCCACCAATTCTCATGGGGCTAGACCCCTCCTTCTTGTATATGGGGAAGCACCCATTATTTAATGTAACCATCCTAATTCTATCTAACTATTGTGAGGTGGCCAAATAGGCCTAGGATAATGAGTTCACAATTTAATGAACCTATGGAAAATTTCTTGTATGTTGTACAAGGGAGGAATTTGAAGCGATGAGGGATAAAGGAGAGGAATTAGGAGATGGGAGGTTATCATTGTGATTATACAAGTGCAGAGTTCATGCCAAATAACTGGAGTAGTTCAATATTAAATTAGAGGAAAACAACAATGTAAATAGTGAGACTAATAAATTTGAGATACATAGTTCTTCAAGTTCATCTATCAAAGACACCACATTATTTCTTGATCACCATATTTGTAAAGTTGCAAAAAAGAGAGAGTAGAGGAAAACATGAGAAAATAAATGGAATAATGTATCTTTTATTCCTTATGTAGTGATAAAATACAAAGCATAAATCAAACTACTAAAATTCACAATTGCTACCAAGAACTATAATTTAGGATCCTTTGGAATGGAGAAGTCATCCCAATTTATAGCCTTGTGAATTGAATTTTCATCTCCCCCACATGGCTAGTCATGTCCTTATTCCACTTGTGACCTTTCAATCATCCCCTAGAAGAAAAAAATTAAGTACCTCTCTTATAACTTTGAGAGATTGCTTTTACAAATTACAAATATGTCACTTGAGTGAATAGAAAAAAATACAATGATTGTGTACAATGAATAATTAGAAGAAAAGGAGAGAAGAGAAGGAGGGAAAGGTATTGGATGATCTATTAAAGAAGTTCCCTATGATGTAGATATTGCTGAGATGATCTCAATTTCCTCTTCCTTCTAGCTGCACAGATACTTTGGGTTGCGAAATGAGTTTTTAAAAACACTATTCAACTATCATCTGATGTGATTTTGAGATGAAAATGAAACTCACCCATGATGATGCATTCCTGATCTCACGATGATAGTGGGGATAAATCTCTTGATCCTTAGTCTTTCATAATTGTCATTTATGATGAAAAAACCTCTTAATTTTTGTATTCTCTATCCTTTGCACTATTCTATAAAATTAAAAACTTTTCCTTTACTTCTCTGAGAGATATGATCTCTTTCCTTGCTCACTTTGTCTTAGCTAGCTAAATCAACTTGACTCAATAAACTCACTTCAACTCACTCACATCACCAAATCACCTAGCTAATCAAGCTCAACTCACTCTTCTCACTGAGAGATGGTGATGGATACAAATTTGCCAATGATATATGATGACCTACTTTGATGAATCAATGGAGTCCTTGAAACCATTCAAATATTTTCTAGCTGCCCCATGATCTGAACGTACCTCTGTTATGCTTCACCATGCTCCCAGGTATAAATGTGATCCAAAATATGCTTCCAGGACCCTTATGGAGTTTTTATTCCTTAGTTTGAGCTATGGAATCATACTACAACCCTATGAATATGTCAAAAATTTGAAATATGAGTGAAGATGGAGCCAACTACAACTTTTTGCATCTAAAACAGAGACTTTCTTTTTTTAGCAGGTAGGACTGGGACTTACTATTTTGGGACATATCACCTATTTTGGATAAAATATGACCCTAAAAATTTTGTAACACTCCATCCTCTTCCATTGATTATGCATTTATATTTTTATCAACTTTCTATTTTTAGCAGGTTACTTTTTCTTGACCTACTATTTTGGGAAAATTAGAAATTTTACCCTGCCTTCCATTTGCACCATTTCTAACTGTTCTGGGTGATCTGAACTTGTAATATTGAGTGAATTACTATTTTTAGTATGTAAAGGGTCAGCATACTGATAAAAACTCAGTCCTTGATATCTCAAAAAATAAGCAACTTTATCATGCAAAAACTAGTTTAAATGAAACTAGATTTTTTGAATATCCTTCCTTCTAAATTTTAGATGAATTCACATGCCCGATCTTTAGGAAATTGAAAATTTATTTGATAATTGAAGAGTTTGGATGAAAAAAATAGTCCTCAATATCCCTAAAAAATAGGTACTTCATGGCACGAAAACTAGTTCATGTGAAACTAGATTTTTCAAGGATCGTTTAATCCAATTTTCATGTGATTCCGCCCAGTGGAATATTTGGAAATGAAGATGAGACTTGTTTTCCTTTCGTTGTTGCATCATGGCAGAAATTAATGGAGGATTGAATATTTTTCAAGTGAAGTGATTGAGGGTGAATGAAGAAATCCAAATAGTTAATCCAAAATTGATTTTTCATGACCTTTTTGCCTTCCTAGTTAATTACAACTTGACCACGGGTGAGAGAAAGCATGGTGGGTTGAAAATAAGGTTTTAAATTCATAGATCGGGGAACATTTTATTTTTGGTACTATCCCTAATCTCCCTAACAAATTTTAGACAGAAAATTGTGCCCCCTTCCCAGGGCCTGACAAGTGGTGGAACAGGGTTGGAGTGCTGGGGAGATGAAAAATAAAGGTTATAACACTTAGGAGATGAAATTTGAGGTCACATAGAGAACCTATGAAATGGCTAGGGGTGCAGTGATTTTTTTTGTCCCAACTATCCTGACTGTCTCAGACATTTGGGGTGGAAAAATGTGTCCAAGGGTTAAAAGGACAAGACTTAGCCAAATTTGCAAACATGATCATGTAACACCTTGTCGGGAAGGAACAAGGTCATATGAGGGTCAAAGGGCTACATCTGGGGGGTGGGGCACATTTATTTGTCCCTATTTCCCCTACTATCCTATAAATTTGGGATAGTCGGGATGGTCGGGACACAAAAATTCTCTAGCCATCTAACTGTGAATTTGATTAACTCCTGAAATCATGAAACCAACTTTCTTGGAGTTGTAAGAACTCTTTTTTGGAAAAAAATTATATCAATTTGAATCCCAATAAATTTTTTAAGATCAATTGGAGGGGTTTGATGACTTGATTCTTCATCCTTCTAAAAAGGTTTTTTTCATTTAGGGCCACTAAGTAGGTCTTATGAGATTGGTCTACACAGAGAAGCACTTGCGTATTAGGAAGGATGTGAAAAATCCATCATGTAGAGGATCCTATGATATTTCTGATGGTATCTTGTTTTCCTATTGAATCATCTCGGAGCTCCTAGAATCATCCTTTGAAGTTCAGGTTACTTTTTGCATTGTAAGCTCCATAAGACTCAAAAACCTCCAAAATTTTCCCAACTATTCCTAAACCTATTCCATTGCATTCCAAACTATTATATAAAATTCCCTGATGTTTTATATCCCTCAATTTTTCTCCTAAGGATGCATACCTATCTTGAGAAATCTAAGAATATCCTTCCTAGGATTACTGAAGAACTCACCTTTAGAAGCATTGTATTGAAATGGCATGAGTCACCTTGTCTAAAAATTTTGAACACTTGGGAAGGTATGTAAAACATAAATTCTAACATGTAGTGATAGGAGTGTTATCCAAAATAAGCCCCTTGCTTAGTTTTCAGCTAACTCCCTTCATTATTTCCTCCCTTGTGCCTCAGTTATAAATTTTTATCTTTTAGGCACTCAAAACCTTCTAAAAATGGCACCATTGGATAGAGCTCCTTCTCATCTTTCCAGAAAGGTAAAGTTTTCCTCCTAACTCCATGTATTTTTGAAATTATGGCTCTACGGAGTTTTTGTGAGAAATTTTCCCATGGAAAACCAGAACCAATGGGAGGAGGCCACGTGTCCTCGGAAGGGTGGAGGTGGAGGTAAACTTGAAATTTTTACCTAGTGTTTGGTGGGGTTCAAAGAGAAAATTTTTGGCCTGAGGGCCCACCGGCGAATAAGATACGGCCACGTGTCCAGGTGGGGAGAAGTTGGGAAAATTTCCCAAGGGTTGGCACAAACAAATTTTTCGGCCCCAAGGCCCGCAACGAATAGGATTGTGCCACGTGTCACTGAGGCATCAGAGGGCGGAGGTGTAAGAGGAATTTTTCCTTTTTTCCCAAGTTTGTAAAATTTGAAAAGGAAGGCTTGCCCCCCAAAAACCCGAGCCAATACAAGGAGGCCACATGTCCCACGAGGGGTCGGGGGTCGAACCGATGAGAAGAAGTTGGGAAAATTTCCCAAATGTTAGCGCAAAGAAAATTCTTGGCCCCCAGGCCCACCAACCAATTGAAAGAAGCCACGTGTCCTCGGGTCAATGGAGCGCGGGGGAAAGTTGGGAATTTTTCCCAAAAAAATCAGAGGAAAATACTAAAAGGAAAGCCCACCCCCAAAGCTCGAGCTAATAAAATCATGCCACGTGTCGACATGTTGCTAAAACATATAAGGGACATCCATGGAGAAAAATGAACATGAAAGGCCCATGTCCAATAGGGTTATGCCACATGTCTGACCCAAGGAAGATGGTCAATAGCGATGGAAAATTTGAGAGCAAATTCTCGCGGTGAATCATAGCATGACACTTGTCCTCGGGTCATGCAACCGGCAGAGAATTTTTGGAAATTTTTCCAAAGGCCAAAAAAATGGAAAATGAAATAGGAAGGGCCCGTAACCAATCAAATCATGTCACGTTGCACCAGGATGACGAGGCACAGAGATTTTTGGGGAAATTTTCCCACATGCAAAAAGTGGGAAAATTTCAAATTTTTGGCCCGCTAACCTATTTTGGCTCTATTTTCCCCTAAATTTTTAGTGGGGCATAAATTTCGATTCATAGCTCAGTTTTTCACGTTCTTTATGTCATTAGAAATATGGTGAAATTCCCTACATGATTCCAGGTTAAATTTTGTGTTTTGATGGAGTTTGGAGGGAGAAAATTGGAAAATTCCTTTGGCACATGGAAATCAACAAAACTGACATTTCAACCACCATTTTTAATGAAGTATGGCTAGCATTCTCTCCCAGCATGATTAAAAATGTTAGGTAATGGACCTTTGAGGGTTCCCATGATGTTTTAATACCATTTAGTTGGTGGTTGAAGCATCTTTCATGTTTTCCTGTGTTTCTCTCTCCTAAGTTCGAATGGGCATTGTAAAAGCCAGAATGGGCTCATTTTTGATATAGTTAGACACTTTTCTTACTCTACAACTTTCCTTTTCTTCCTCATCAGGTATATTTGTTCAAATTTTACCTTTTCATGCAAATACAACACCTCTTTTTTGCCTCTTGGTCATTGTAATGCACTGTATTGGACCTGGAATGATAATGTATGCTCTGTGATTGAATTTTCTCAATCCTTTCATGTGTTTATCATTGTTTCTTGATGTATCATTACATTTTTGTGATTTGTGCATGTTTTGTGCTATATTTTCTTGTGAGTTGTGTATGTATTGTAGTATCAGATGTCTACTACTCCTTTGGTGCATCACCTTAATTAGACTAGGTTTTATTTTGTATATTCTCAACCCTGTCTCCTTGGCAAAATTTGATTAAGTTTTAGGTAAAACCTCTACAGAATGTTATGCACACTTGAATAGAGGATTTGAGGAACCAACGTCTAATCTAGAGGATCTTTTCTAGCTCTGTAATTCCCACACTTGTGTGAAAAGATCCAATGTTGTGCAATCACACTGGATGTTAAAATGTCAAACTAGAAATCTGATAGGACATCCAGAGGGTGCTACTGAGTTGTACTAACAATTTTGGCATGCTCGGTGGGACCTTAGAGGTCTTAATCTTCATTGCAAAAAAATAGATGTGCATTTGCTACAAGTTTCTTGCTTAAAAGAGCCTTGAATTTCACATCTGGCGACTCCAAAGAAGAAGAATCAACTGGTTTTAGCAGTCCAGACTTGAAAAACTCATGAGAAGAATCTCCACAAGGTCAAGAGTTAGAGAAGAAGAAGTGTTGTTTGATTATCTAAAATTATCTCCAAGAAGAAGACAAAGAGGGAGGAGAATTCAAAGGTCTCCATCTCCACCAAACAGAACTCTATCAAATCCTCCACCTGGTGGACCTTTCATCCAATCAACAAGAGTTCTAAGGGAAATCAGAATGGCACAACACAACCCATATGTAAAATTCATTGGCAGCAGCCCACTTTCTCTCAATGCACAAAATCCAATCCCAGTTGTAGAATTGAAGAACATTCCATACTTTACTGGAGAGAATCAGACCACTCTTGGTGATCATGTCAAGGATATTGCTAATATTTGTGCAATCCATGAGATTGATGAGATTCAAGTTGCTATCAAACTGCTGGCATATTCATTCAAAGGGAAATCCTTGCAATGGTTCAAGATCCTTGCTTCAGGCTCTATCCAAAATTGGAACTAGTTATGTATAGCCCTCCATGAGGAGTTTAGAGAAAAGGGAGATAACTTGTCCCTTTTGGAACAATTGACAACTATCAAGAGAGCTCCCAATGAGCAGCTGACTGACTTCAACTTCAGGTTTCAAATGACTTGGGAGAGAATTCCAATGGCAGTAAGGCCAACAGCAGAAGGTGCTTTTCTATATTACCTTAAAGCTTTAAATTCTGATATTTCTATGTTAATTCAATCCATGGGAGGCACAACTATCCCTACTACTTATAACATTGCCATTAGGGATGAAAATTGTCTGATTCAAGTTGGTAAGCTATCTCCTAGGCCTCCAATGCCACTGTATCCAAATTTAGACAGTCCAAGCACTAGTCAAGTGCCTAATTTAGCTCATGTTCCCACTCCTAGAAATCATAGTTCAAATGAAGCTTCTACTTCATCTTCTAGTGCCTCAAATGAACTTCAAGAATTCATAAAGCAATTACAAAATTTAGGTAATAAGCTAGATACACTCAAGAGGCAGCAAGCCATAAGTTTTAGACCTTCTTATTAGCCTCAAGCTCAGCCTATCAGCATCAAAGACCACCCAATCCAGCTGCAAATCAAAATCGAGCAAGGCCTCCTTCCAACAGACCATTTCAGCCCTATAATCTCAATGCTACATCTACCTCTAAAGCACTAGTGCCAGTACAAAACAACATAGCTCAAGAGTATGATTGGTGTTTCCCATGCAATGAACCTCACAACCAATCTATGTACTTCAATGGTGCTCTAAATCAAGCCTTGATGGTAACAACTAGTGTGGAGGGTGAAGGGATTCAAGGGAATAACCAACAACAAGAAACATCCCAGTAACAATCAACTCCAAATGATACCACACTTGTAAAATGGCAGGCATAATACTTTTTTGGCATAAATCAACCAATCTATCAAAGTGTTGTAGCCAACACAAGGTCAAAAAGGATAAATTTGGGTGAAGGACAGCCATTAGCTCCAAATAATCCACAACCTTCTATCACTCCACAGACTGTTAGCAAACAAAATGTAGTTTCAAACATGCAAGGACCACCCAAACCAACTCAAATGCAAGTTGTTGCTGCCCATGTGCAAGGAATGAATGTGCAAGCCAAAGGGTAGTAGAGAGATGCTTCATCTCCATTCAACATCATTGATCAGATGAAGAAGAAACATGTAAACATATCAATGTGGGAATCACTATCCATCCTAGGATAAAGAGATTTGCTACAAGATGCCACGAAGGACTGGTCAACTTCAAATCAATAGGTCCAAATGCAAGAGAAGGTACTCAAAAATGCTTCCCAGCCTGAAGGGAATCATGGAGGACAGCAAGGTAAAAGGTTGAAGCCCCCTCCATTTTATGTTTCATTGATCATTGGGGACCAATTAGTACACAATTACATGACTGATTCCAGGGCAAGTAGTTTGGCAATGCCCAAGAAAATTGATGATCAGTTGGGGATCCAATATGAAATCATGTCCAAAGGGGTAGTGCAATTGGATGGGACAATAGTGACAATAGTAGGAGTGATTAAAAACTTGAGTTTTACTTTGCATGCATGCCCCAACATTATTGTTTTACAAGATGTCTCAGTGATAGATCTTCCACCACTCTTTGTCCTATGTTTGTCAAGGGATTTCATAGCTAAGATTGGAGGTTACTTATCTACTGATTGGTCACACATGTTGTTTAGAACAAGATATGGAACCAAGGCCACAATCAGATCTGAGCCTGTTGCAAACTTTCACATTGAGCCTCACATTCCAAGCCAAATCAATACCAACTATTCAGCGTTAGATCAAGAAGATTATCCAAGCACTGATGAAGCTGAAACCAAGGTTGGAAGCATCCCAAATTTGAATCTTGATGAATGGGAAAGAAAGGTGCATGTTTTTGATCCTTATCAAGAAATAGAAGAATCTGAGCTAGGATTCTATTGCATGCATGAAGAAAATTAGCCTATTCCTAGCATCACCAAGCTAGACCACAAGTTTGACAATGAGGTATGGTAGTTGTTCTTTGATGGATCAAGAATTAGACAAGGTGTAGGAGGGGGAGCTATGCTTGTTTCACCTCAAGGATTTAAGTACTATTCAACTTTTAGATTTCAGTTTGCATGTTCTAATAACACTGCTGAGTATGAAGCTTTGATACAAGGATTGCATTGGTTAATCAAGAGAGAAATAAAGAACTTGCAAGTCTTCAGTGACAGTGAGCTGATTGTCAACCAAGTTAAAGGGCAAAATGCTGCCAAGAATTATTTGCTCAAGTGCTACAAAAATAGGGTGTGGGACCTCATTGAAGATTTTGAGGGCTTTAGCATCAAGTCCATCCCTAGAAAAGAGAACCAAGCTGCTAATAGGCTTGCAACAGTTGGAGTAGCCTTTGATGTTGTTGAAATCATCAAGAAAGATAAATTACAACCAAACATTCATGTGATTCTAAGGCCTTCAGTGCCAGAAAACAATGTAAGTTAGAAAGTGTTTGAAAATGATCAACAAATCATCTATTTCTTGGAAGAAGACGTTGAGTTCTCAGTTAAAAATCAGGAAAAGTTAGAACAACAGTATGGTGATCAAGTGGTATAGCTGAGAACCAACAAACTACCAAAGGGACTTGTCACTTTGGATTCCATTTTCAATCCTAATGATCAGTTTAGGAAACAGAAAGAAAACATCCAAGTCAAGGGAGAAGATTCAGTGCCCATCTTATTGGAAGAAGGCAAGTCACTCAAAATTGGTAAAGTGACAACTAAGAAAGAAAGGTATGAGTTCATATAGCTTTGTCAAGAATTCCCTGATGTGTTTTCTTGGAGCTATGAATATTTGAAAGGTTTCAATACCAAGTTAGCTCAGCACACTATCGAATTGGACCCAAGTGCTAAACCCATCAGGCAAAAACAAAATCCAATCAATCCACACATGGAGTCTCTCATGAGAAAAGAATTGAATAAGTTGATAGAGGTAAGTATCATATTTCCTATCAAGCATTCTAGTTGGGTAGCCAACTTGGTTCTAGTTAGAAAGAAGAGTGGAGAAATCAGATTGTGTGTTGACTTCAGAGATTTGAATAGAGCATCTCTCAAGGATCATTACCCACTTCCTTCTATGGAGCAGATTTTACAAGTTGTTGTTGGCTCTGAAAGGTTTTCATTGCTTGATGACTATTCAAGGTATAATCAGATTATGGTGAAGGAGGAGGATCAGTTCAAGACAGCCTTCACAACTAAATGGGGGACCTATGCATATAGAAAAATGCCATTTGGGTTGTCCAACGCTAGAGCTACATTCCAAAGGGAAATGAACATGGCGTTTAAGGATTTGATTAAAAAAATGGTATTGGTATATCTAGATGATATCACTGTTATTTCAAAAAATGCAGCAGACCATCTCTTTCATTTGAGACATGTGTTCCAAAGGTGCAGAAGATTTGGAGTATCTTTGAATCCCAAAAAGTGTATTTTTCTAGCTCACGAAGGAAATCTCCTTGGCCACATTGTCTCTAAAGAAGAATTAGAAATTGATCCAAAAAGAGTTGAAGCCATAAGAGCACTACCATTGCTAAGCCACAAGAAATCCCTTCAAAGTTTCTTGGGAAGGATAAATTTTGTTCGGAGGTTTGTCCCAAGTTTTGCAGGCCTAGTCAAGCATATCACCAAGAATTTAAAGAAAATCATAGCTTTCAAATGGACAGAAGATGGTAAGGAAAGTTTTGAAGCAATCAAAGAGGCCATCTCACAAGCTCCAACCCTCATTAACCTATATTTCTCCAAGGATTTCATCCTCTATGCATTTGGAGGTGATGATACTATTTCTGCAATTTTGGTACAGTAGAACAAAGACAATGCTGAGCAGCCAATTCCTTTCTTCAGCCAAAACTTGGAGGACTATGAGGTGAGATATTCCTTCATTGAAAATCATTTTCTTGTAGTGATTAGGAGCTTGAAGAAATTTAAGCATCTATTTTCAAACAACAAGGTTCAACTGTTGGTTTCTCACGTGGGAGTTAAAGACTTCCTCAATAAATACCTAAATAAAAAGAGAGTAGGGTGGATTACTCGTGTCATGGAATATGACATTGAGATCAAAGTCACCAAGTTGGTTAGAGGAAAAGGATTGTGTGAGTAGCTGGTCTTGAACAAACAAGTGGAAGCATATAATGAGAAAGAGGTTGTTTTGGCATTGCAAGACATCCATGAACAAGGAAGCACTCAAGAAGGAAATGATATTTCCCTCACTCCTTGCTGGACCCGAGACATAATGCACTTCATAAACATAGGCCTATGCCCTCTAAAGATGAATAAAACCAAAAGGAGACACTTCAGATTGTAGGCTGTCCCATATGCCCTTGTTGATGGTGTTTTGTTCAAAAGGGATGTGAATGGAGTGCTACTGAGATGCATTGGTACAAATCAGATTCACAGAGTGTTGGAAGAGTTCCATGGTGGATCAGATGGGGGTCATTTTGCACCAAGAGTGATAGCTCTCAAGATCATGAGGGTTGGATATTATTGGCCCAAGATTTTCAGTGATTATTATGCATGGATCAAGAGGTGCAAGAATTGTGCATTCTTCACAGGTAAGGAGAGACTAGCCGCCCTTCCATTGCATCCAATTTCAGTTGACCAACCATTCATACAATTAGGTTTGGACTTCATTGGAGTCATTAACCCAAATTCAAGCCAAGGACACAAATGGATTCTAACAGTAACAGATTATTTCACCAAGTGTACTGAGGTAGTGGCACTCAATGAAGCAAATGAATCTAGCATCCTAGACTTATATGAAGGGATATCAACCAGATTTGGCATACCTGCTACAATAACATCAGATAATGCATTGGCATTCATTGGGTCCAAGGTAACCGAATGGGCTATCAAGAATGGGATCTACCTAAGCACTTCATCAAATTATTATCCTCAGGGTAATGGCCAAGCTGAGTCTACAAACAAGAACTTGTTAAGGATCATCAAGAGGACTCTTGATGAAAATCAGAGGTCTTGGCATACTAAGTTGAAATCAGCCTTGTGGGTTGATAGGATAATCCCCAAGAGATCTAAAGGTAATTCTCCATTCAAGCTTGTTTATGGAAGAGAGTCAATTTTTCCCATGTCACTTGAGTTGCCAACATTGGAACTCATGAAGGAGTTGGAGTTATTGGAGTTTGGACCCATGGAGGTTAGATATGCAGAATTGATGGAGCTCTAAGAGATCAGAAATCAAGCATCCCAAGAAATGAAGAAGGATCAAGCTTTGATCAAGAAGACCTTTGATAGAAAGGCCAAGGATAGATCTTTCCAAGTTAGGGATCTAGTGTTAAAATGGGATGCAGACAGAGAAAAAATGGGGAGGCATTCAAAATTTGATGCCATTTGGAGTGGCCCCTACATGGTTACGAAGTGTAAAGACAGTAATGCCTTCCAATTTTCTACATTGGATGGTGAAGAATTGCAGATTCTAGTCAATGGAATCCATTTGAAGCATTTCTACTAAAGGAAAACTCTCCACCTTGTACATATTAGCTTAGGTTTTCATTCCTCCAAGTGCTTATGCACATTGTTTTGTTGTAGTTTAGCTTTGCTTTCCCTAAGTGCTTCGGCACATGCTTGCTATTCTAGGAGTGTGTTTTGCAAGCCTTGCTCCAAATCAGGTGGTGTTATGCCCTCCATCTTCCTCCTTGCATTGTTCTAATCATTGGGGTACCAAGTAGAGAATTTGATGACTCCATGCCCAATGGATTGCTTCAAGCAACTGGTAACCTCATCCAGCAGGCATATGACCCCTCTAAGTCGCCAAAATTTTTATCCAAAATAAGCCCCTTACTTATTTTTCAGCTAACTCCCTTCATTCTTTCCTCCCTTGTGCCTCAGTCAGATTTTTTTTATCTTTTAGGAACTCAAAACCTTCTGGAAATGACACCATTGGATAGAGATCCTTCTCAGCTTTCCAGAAAGGAAAATTTTTCCTCCTAACTCCATGTATTTTTGAAGTTATGGCTCCGCGGAGTTTTTGTGGGAAATTTTCCCATGGAAAACCCAAACCAATGGGATGAGGCCACGTGTCCTCAGAAGGGCAGAGGCGGAGGTAAACTTGAAATTTTTACCAAGTGTTTGGTGGGGTTCAAAGAGAAAATTTTTGGCCCGAGGGCCCACTAGTGAATAAGATGCGGCCACGTGTCTAGGCGGGGAGAAGTTGGGAAAATATTTCAAGGGTTGGTACAAAAAAAAAATTCAGCCCCAAGGCCCGCAACGAATAGGATCGTTCCACGTGTCACCAGGCATCAGGGGTGGAGGTGCGAGAGGAATTTTTCCTTTTTGCCCAAGTTTGGAAAATTTGAAAAGGAAAGCATGCCCCCCAAAAACCCAAGCAAATACAAGGAGGCCACATGTCCCACGAGGTGTCGAGGGTTGAACCAGTGGGAAGAAGTTGGGAAAATTTCCCAAATGTTAGCGCAAAGAAAATTCTTGGCCCCCAGGCCCACCAACCAATTAAAAGAAGCCACGTGTCCTCAGGTTAGTGGAGCATGGGGGAAAGTTGGGATTTTTTCCCAAAAAAAATCAGAGGAAAATACTGAAAGGAAAGCCCGCCCCCCAAAGCCCAATCCAGTAAAATCATGCCATGTGTCCACGTGGCGGTAAAAAATATAAGGCATGCCCATGGAGAAAAATGAACATGAAAGTCCCACATCCAATAGGGTTCTGCCATGTGTCTGGCTCAGGGAAGATGGTCAATAGCGATAGAAAAGTTGAGAGAAAATGCCCATGGTGAATCACAGCATGACACGTGTCCTTGGGTCATCCAGTCGACGGAGAATTTTTGGAAAATTTTCCAAAGGCTGAAATGATGGAAAATAAAATAGGAAGGGCCCGTAACCAATCAAATCATGCCATGTGGCACCAGGATGGTGGGGCATAGAAATTTTTGGGGAAATTTTCCCAAATGCAAAAAGTGGGAAAATTTCAAATTTTCGGCCTGCCAACCTATTTTGGCCCTATTTTTCCCTAAATTTTCAGGGGGGCATAACTTTCGATCCAGATCTCAGTTTTTCACGTTCTTTATATCATTGGAAAGCTGGTTAAATTCTCTACATGATTCGAGGATAAATTTTTTGTTTTAATGGATTTTTGAGGGATAAAATTGGAAAATTCCTCTAACACGTGGAAATCAACAAAACTGACATTTCAACCACCATTTTTAATGAAGTATGGTTCACATTCTCTCCTAGCATGGTTAAAAACATCAAGGAATGGACCTTTAAGGGTGCCCATGCTATTTTAATACCATTTGGTCAGTGGTTTAAGCATCTTTCATGTTTTCCCGTGTTTCTCTCTCCTAAGTTTGAATGGGCATTGTAAAAGCCAGAATGGGCTCATTTTTGATATAGTTAGACACTTTTCTTTCTCTACAACTTCCCTTTTCTTCCTCATCAGGTAGATTTTGTGAAATTTTACCTTTTCATGCAAATACAACATCTCTTTTTTTCCTCGTGGTCATTGTAATGCACTGTATTGGACTTGGAATGATAATGTATGCTCTATGATTGAATTTTCTCAATCCTTTCATGTGTTTATCATTGTTTCCTAATCTCTCATTACATTTTGGTGATTTGTGCATGTTTTTTGTTGTATTTTCTTGTTAGTTGTGTATGTCTTGCAGTAGCAGATGTCTACTACTCCTTTGGTGCATCACCTTAATTAGACTAGGTTTTATTTTGTATCTTCTCAACGTTGTCTCCTTGGAAAAATTTGATTAAGTTGTAGGTAAAACCTCTACAGAATGTTATGCACACTTGAATAGAGGAGTTGAGGAACAAACCTCTAATCTAGAGGATCATTTCTAGCTTTGCAATTCTAACACTTGTGTGAAAAGATCCAATGTTGTGCAATCACACTGGATGTTAAAATGTCAAACTAGAAATCTGATAGGACATCTAGAGGGTGCTGTTGATTTTCACTAATAAGGAGATACATAAAATATGGTGCAAACTGATGCAGAGATGGTGTACGAAGGCTTAGGAGAAATTTTTTTGACACTTGGGTTTATTTTCATTCTTGAAATTGAAAATTTTCACGTTACACATTTTCATGAAAAAAGAAGCCTAATGAAGACACTCCAATATTATTACGACACTTAAAATAATATGTAGTAATCAAATGAGACAAAAGATTCCACCTCTTCTTTCCTTCTTTACTTCTTGGATGACCTTTTAGACATGATAACATATTCATTATTTTCTACTTTTGATTGATGTCTTATCAAACAAATATGGTTATATTCATTCACAATTAGGTATAATAGTCCTCTTTTAATTGTATTAGTATTAGGATTAAAATCTTGATTTACTCATTTTTAGCCTTATCAACAACATATGACATCTTTTTTGAACATGATCCTTTTTTGACAAATTTTATAGGTTCAGATTTTATGCTTTGCACCACTTCCTTTGAATTACCCTTCTTATCTTGATCCCCGTGATCAGATTCCTTGAGTGTCTTGACTATTTTAGGATTTTATTTTTCTTCATTTACATGGTAACTCTGATTGATTACTTTGAATCTTTGTACAAGATCAAAATTCTTGATTTCCTTTGATTAATCCTCCTTTGTTGGATCTTCATGATCAGATGACTTGATTGTATTAACAAATTCAATACTCATGTCATGCTTTGGCTCATTCTTCATTTCACTCATATGCTCAAATATTTTGATATACATCTCTTTGAATATTCTATCCTTTTGAACATCCTTATTATGTCTAGATGACCTATAGTGTCAAAACCTTTCTATGTGACCAATATTTAGACAATTATAGGACACAACATTCTTCTTATCCCCTGAATGGTATGAGAAGAGGTTCTGGCTAAAATTCATGGCCTTATAAAAATATTCATTACATTCATAATAATAACCATTTAAGGATATTCCATAACCCTATGACTGTTAATTTCTTCAGGACATTATTTCACACTCCTTTGCCCTGTGATCAAGTTCATTACATGCATAAAAATAGTCATTAAATAATTTCTCATACCTTGATGCCTTAGGTTGTCTGATGGAACTTTATTTCATGTTTTTCTTCATATGATCTTATTTTCAACTTAAATTGGAAAATTCCTTTTTTGAAGTAGAATCTTTTAGCATTTCTTCTATTTTATTGGACACCTGCTTTAACTCAACATTCAAAGAACTTATTTCAAATTCAAGTTCATTAATGGTAGACTCTAACTTGTGATTCTTACTTCTTTGGAGTATCAAATCTGCTTGTAGATAAATTATAACCTCACCATTTCTATTATCATCTTACAGAAAAATTCTACCATCTATAATCATACTTCATTTACCATACCTTATAACATCATCCAAAATAACCATTCAAAATGAAAACTCAATATAATTTTATTAGGTGTGTAACATTCATTAACAAGTGCATGAAACAATAGAGAGAATACATGAACACCAAATGTAAAGTGGGAAACCCTCATGGGGAAGAAACCCAACTTAAAATTTTGAATATATTACTCAATCCAAAAGACTCGTGTGAATATTACACATCACACAAGATTTTTTTAGTGAGGAAGCAACCCCACAATCAACACCAACCCCTATTTTATTAGGTAACCTACCCTACAAGGAGGCTATAACCCCCTACGATTACTGAAAAAACCTCGTAGCCACATAAAATGTATGATCATTGAATATTTATTTCTCATACAATTGATTATGAACATAAGTTCAACTCAATCTATATCAAACACTCTTAAATAGTCCTCTCTTCTTACTCACTCAAATCTACTCCTTTACTTGTTGATTAGGTCTAATGACTTCGAAAATATGCTCCTCTACTTTTCTCAACTCTTCATACCTCTTTTCATCTCCCTTGACACCTCTAACCTCTTCTTCCACCTTCTCATGTAGGAGCATCAAGGAAGGAAGTTATAACAAAGTCAAAATATCCTCCTAATCATGTGTATAGAATCAAGAAAGGTGAATATTAGTCATTAATAATTTAATAAAGGCCAAGGATGCAATAACAAGTGGGAAAGTTCATCAAAAGGTGCAGGGATCGACTCCACCTTGAGGCCAGCAGTTACAAACTCAAGGTTCTCTCCCTCTTCCAGAAATTTCTTGGTTTCAACCTCCCTGTCGACGTTCTTGTTGAAAAATTTTGCACCTTCCAAGCTGAGACCAGTGACCTGAGCTATGAGCTCTTCTGTAATTTCCATTTTCATGTTACTGTACTTGACAATTATGTTCTTCCAACCCTTGGTGAATTTGATGGAGACGTCTTGATCGAAGCCTTGAATCCTCTCAATGAAATTTGACATGCCCCCGATTTGCAGGTACTCCCAAAGCTCTGTATTCTCTTTCCACTCAGGGTTGTGGGTCGGCTCGGTCTTGCATGGTGGACCCCCCATGTTTACTCTGTTACTATTCCTATTTTTAACGGTAAAAATACTTGCAATGTGCGGGACAGGCCAAGCGGTGCTTTTGGTTTTTGAATCTGTTCCTCCCGTGAAAGCCGACTTAATAATAATGTAGCATTTGTTATTATTGCCCTTCTCCCCCACTTTCCTCCCATGCCAGGAAATGATGGCAATCCAGTCCGTACACGTCGCAACAATCATCCAAATCTTTTGTGATGTCATCATCATGGACTTGGGGATCCGCTCATTAGCATCCATAAAACAGCTGTTATTCATAATTTTCATAGCCATGAAGATCAATGATGATGGCTTTATTGACATGTGTGGGTAGAACGTCCCTGCCAATCCAAGTTTGAAAGGAATTATTCACTCCTAAGTTAGCCAAGCTATCGGCAACCTTGTTTCCTTCCTGATAAGTATGGGTGATGTGGACATTAACAAAGCTTGTGCATATTTCTATAGCTTCTTCAATAGAATCCCTGATAGACCAGCTGGGCTGTTGTTTTTTATTCAGAAGATTTATAATATTTAGAGAATCACCTTCAATTATGATATTTTGAATATTGCAATCTCTGGCAAGTCTAATACCCCAAAGAGCCGCCATGGCTTCGGAATAATGGTTAGTCTATCTTCCCATTCTCTCCAGAAAAAGAAGCAACATAGCAGCCTCTTTGATCCCTGATGATTTCCCCACCACCAGAATCACCCGGATTGCCTTTTGAGGCCCCATCAAAATTTAATTTGTGCCAATCATTGGGGGGTTTAATCCATCAGACTTTATTTCTGTCAGTACCATTTTTATTTCGACTGATAGTTGCTATATTCCAATCAGTTAGGATGCATTCTTCATTCTTCGGGTAGAGTCTATTTTTAGGGGGATTGAATCTAGCAAATATTATCTTGCACAACAATGATTATTTCCTTATATACTTTGTTACAAGCTTGTCTATTGCTTCTGAAAATACTATCATTACAAGCCTTCCAAATTCTCCACATAGTGTGTGGCAGAACAAGTTGCCATAGTATTTTCACCACGCAATGTTTAAAATGGAGAGCTCCATTGCTCCCAAGTCTGAAGGCAGGTAAGGGGAAAAATCCATTTTAGATTGAATTTTGCAAAAACAAGCTGTTAAATTTTGAGAAGCAATCTCACAATGGAGGAATAAGTGTTTTATATCTTCAGCCTCTTGCTGACACATGCAGCATCTATTTGGCATGATGAATCCCTTCTTGATGAGGTTATCATTAGTTAGGATATTGCCATTAATAACTAGCCACCCAAAAGAAGTTCACTCTAGGGGTTAGCTCTGGCATCCATAACTTGTGCCACTTGATTTCACTTTCCATGGATGCAAAGACAAAATTATATCCTGATTTAACAGTGTAATCCCCATCAAAAGAATCCTTCCAGATGAGCTCATATTTAAGATTTTGATTACTTAGATGGATTAGGACAAGTTGATTCTGGAGAGATATAATATCAGCTTGGATACTATCATTCTCCACTTTTAGCTGCTTCCATTTTCTTTTGTTTCCATCCCTCTCAATGTATCCCTAGATTTTGTGACCATATTTTGTAATTAAGTTGTCCTTCATATGATCATAAGTAGAAATCCAGTTAGAATCAGTCCACTTATCGGTCCAGAAGTTTATGCTTTGCCCATCTACAAGCTTCCAGCTACATCCCTGAAAGAGAATGTGTCTGCTGCGAAGAAGGTTGTTCCAGAAAATGGAATCATTCGGAAGGGATTGATCATAAATGAAGGAAATTTTGTTCTGATTTGAAAGATATTTGATCTTAAATCAGCTCTATCCCAAGGGTCTGTTCTCTTTTATCAATCTCCATCCTAATTTTGCAGTAAGGGAAGTACTCATATGCTTGATATCTTTGATGTCTAAGCCCCCCAGTCTCTTAGGTTTACAAACTTGTTCCCAAGCCACAAGATGATATCTGAATCTTTCCTCAGTAAGGTATGTGACCTTAGAAGGAAGATATGTGACTATCCCACACAAGCATCTAATTTTTCTGAATCATTTTCGTAGAGCTAACATTATTAGTTTTCCTCATTATCTGATCAACTCCCTGGAGAAGTCTATAAGGGAGGTGCAAAATCACTCTAGGGCTATCCCCCTGCACCAGGGCCTTATACTCCTCATTCACCGCCACTTTTCCAGTTGCCCTCCCATGAACCCCCATCCCACCTCCCTCCTCCACACCCCCACCTACCCATACTGCTCCCACTCCACCCCTACCAAAAAGAAAGCATGATGATGTGGATTCTAACAAGAAAAGCAAGAGCCTAAGAACTAGAATTTTTGCCTCCCAATGTGTCCTTAGGAGCCACAAGGACTTAGAACTTGCTGAAAGCCTCCTGCATATCAGCATGCCTGTGGAGAGGCTCCAAGGAGGAGGATTTGCTGGAGTAAGGTTGACAAATTGGAGAAGGAGATTTCAAGAGCTCAAAGGGGCTCTTAAGAACATGGAGAAAGCCAAAGGTAAAAGGATCCTGCAAGGTGAGGAGGAAGAGGGGGTCATTGATGAAGTCTTCAAAAAGCTACAGTCCCTTGATGGTAGATTGGGGAATGCCAAAAGCCGTAATGACTGTATTTTGTCTGCCCTAAAAAGCATCCTATAACTTCATTGAACAGCACGTCCACAGTGTTTAATAGCTTAAGTGGAATCAATGAAGATATATGGGGCCCTAAAGAAAATAGGGACATTGCAATCTCCCAAGCAGACATGAAGGACCCCTCTCAGACCACAACCATTGCCTTTTTCATGTCACTGTAGGCCATCAAGGCCAAGATTGATAGAGCCCTCAAGTAACAGGCTGATCTGCTGCTATTTTTTGGCTATGATCTAGCTGTCATCGAGCGGTTCTAGAGATATTTTTTGATGGAGCTCTGTATTATGTTTCTCTTTTGGTTTCTTTTTGAACTTGTCTCCTTTGCTCTGGATCTCTATACGTTTAGATCCACTCTTCACCTTTATTGTAATATCTGGCTGCTGAGCCTTTCTTAGTTGACTGTTTTGCCCTTCTCTGGGCTACTTTTCTCATGTTTATTATCTGGCTTTTGAGCCCTTTTGTACACAGGGTAGTCCCTTCAAAACTATTTG
Source organism: Taxus chinensis (assembly GCA_019776745.2). Taxonomy (NCBI): domain Eukaryota; kingdom Viridiplantae; phylum Streptophyta; class Pinopsida; order Cupressales; family Taxaceae; genus Taxus; species Taxus chinensis. The sequence goes on along the minus strand of CM034150.1, from coordinate 330,637,534 downwards.
CCCTTAATAAAAAAAACAAGTGGGAAAGTAGAGTCAAGTTGCTCAAGAATTCAAAATACAAGTTTCCCTACATTTTCAAATTTGAACTTTTAAAGCATGTAAGGGAGTTTAGTGATCTTGTCAAAGGTATGTTAATGGTTAGGTGAGTAAATACATGTCCTTGAAGTGAGTTGAAGTCTATGTAATGAAAAATAATGTAAAATTCCTTCTTTGTTTGTGTAAGGTCATGTGTAACGGTCATGAGTAAAATTATTTAGGGTTTAAAAACATGAAAGTGAATGAGTTAAAATAAAATAATTCAAATGGAGGAGTTATTTATCCTCCAAGTGAATAAGGGAGGAAGGAGAGAGAGAGTTATTCCTAGAGAAAGAGGATGGGAGAATTTTGTGAAATATTCAATTTTTTAAAAATGTATATGCCTTTTATGGTGACAAATTTGTTTTGGTGAGTTTATGTGTTGATGTTTTACTAGTAAATATGAGTATTGATGCCCTTGATCCAAAATATTTACCATCCTAGAATGATAAACATTCAAGAGCCCTTCTCATGGCCCATGGAGGTTGATTACATAATTATGTACTATGTTTTTAGCATCACTCGTGAGTTATGGCATGACTGTGCATGTGTTGCAATGAAACAATATATGTATTGAGATTTGAACATTCTTTATATGAACAAGCAAGTGGCATAAGGTGAATGAAGTGTCATAGTAAGGTGTGAAAAGTGATAGTTTTGATATTATTCATTATAGGTATGAATTATTGAAGACTGTGACTATACTTTGTGGTTAATGTTCCTAATTGTGAATCTGTAGCATAAGTTATTCAAATCCAAATTCGAAATACACTAGAGGATGATTGGATTTTTCATGATAATTCTTGAGGATAATATTCTAAGATCCTTTATTGCATGTTGAGAACATATCAAGAGGTGATGAAAACAAATGCCCGAGACACTCTATTTTGCACAGTTAAGAATTAGAAGGAAACCCGTGGTTGAGGATGGTGAGGATATAAAGGTGAAGGTAAAATTAGTGAATAAGGGTTGTATGAAGGCCTTGACCTATAGGAAGGGAGATAAGCATGGAAAAAAAGTTTCATTAGGTCTCACTAACACCTGAGGTTTTTAAGAACTCTAACACCATGACTATATAATTTTGGCATGAGATAAACCTTGTTTAATCTTGCTCATTAGTAAGTGAGAGAGGTAAATGTGAACCTACATTAGGAGAAATCAGTTTTCAAAATGAATTTAATGCATTTGGGGGAACTATTTTTATTTCTCGGGATGTTACAGTCCTACAACTACGGTTTTTAAGGAAGATTTCCATTATGTTATGAATACACCATTGAAAATGGATGAAACTTTTTAGAAAATTATGTGATGATGTATTTTAAGTGTATAAAAGGGTTAGAAGTGAAAATAATCCATCTCATTGGAATTATAGATGATAGTTTATAAGGAGGAAGTAAAATACAATCATAAGGCTAATTGGAGGGGTCTATTTACAAAGAAAGTACCCTTTATAATGAGATTTAACCCCTAAAAATTGATAGAAACCTAGATTCACATAATGGGTTCTAGACACTGAAAAATATACACCCCTGATCCTTGTCCAAACCATTACAATGCACCCACCTCCTCGATCAATTAAATACATCAACATTCCACATTTAATTAGTTAAACCTACCTTACACCCCACACCCTCATTAGTTAATTAACACCCTGAATTCTAAATTAATTAAATATATTAACCATCATTATTTTCCATCCTATATAATCTTATGATCTTACACCTAATAAATCACTAAATAACCACCTGATACTCATCTTAAAACAAAATTAGCCAAACTAGATAATATCTAACCTATCTTATCATTTCCCTAAATAAATTTGACACATCACTAGCCAACTCGACACTTTCAAACAAACCCAAAAAATCCATCCCTCGAAAATATGAACAAAAATATCAAATTAGAAAAAAATTCAAACCATTTTCTAAACAATCCCAAATAGACCAAAATCACTGGTGATTTGGAAAATTGCTAGTGATTATTTAACCCCGTTTCCAGTCTCTTTTTGGGATCATCTGCTGAAATTTTTGAGCCTAAGTTTTCTATTGGATTTCATCAACATCATTCTGCATCGACGTGAATGTATTATCATCCAAAAATCTTGCTCACAATCATCAAAAAATTTGGAATTCATTTTTAAGCTTATGAATCATCTAGTGAAAAACTACATCAAATCCTTTCATCATCCTCAAATCAAGGTCAGATATCATTTTATAGTTCTT